>OX465121.1:5125494-5292389 GCA_949987565.1 Luidia sarsii
CTCCCTCTCCCTCTCCCTCTCCCTCTCCCTCCACCCTCTCTGTATATCTCACCGTCTCTCTCTGTGTCCCTCTTTTCAACAACCCGGTCGACTGTGTTTACTCGACGAAGCTGATGAAAAGACATGATGTTTTTTTCTCTCATGAAGAGAAGGAGGAAATGACATCGTGGAAGAAAGCTAGACTCGGATCAACTGGGACGACTGTGGATCAGGGGACGCACAGATTGACAAATTCATGAACTAGCGGAAGAGAGAGAGAGACAGAGAAGAGAGAAAGACAGAGAGGGAATGGGCGGAGGCAGAGAAGGAAAGAGTGGGCTTATGTGAAGAGGAGCCACATTTTCTTTTAATAACAAGTGCCAACCTGATTCTGGGGAGGCTAATGAATAAATCGGGATGGGAGGGGAACAGCGGGAAGCAGAGAAACAAATTGTTTTCCACTAGCGGAGAAACTCGAGGGGGCCATATTCAGGCCGAAATTCAGTTGCTGAGGCACTCGATGTGAAAGGCGATATTGCCGGACAAACATTTTCGCCGGTCGCTCTCGCGCCATTTTGCCTCGCGATGTTGGAATAGAAATCGGGTTTCACTGCTCGCCTTGATATGATGGCAGGGTGAATCCTAGTGCAGTGCAAAGTTCCAGTGAATTTATACCATCGCTCTCCTCGGTCTCTTTCTTCTGCTCCTCCTTCTCCTCATGTTCCTTCACATTCTCCTCCTCCTCGTCTTCCTCTTCCTCTGCCTCATTCTGTTCCTCCACGTTCTCCTCCTTCTCCACCTCCTCCTGCTCTTCTTGTCCTCTTGTTCCTCAACATTTTCCTCCTTCTCCTCCCCAACCCCCTCATTCAACTCATCCACCTCCCCCTCCTACTCCTCCTCCTACTCCTCCTCCTACTCCTCCTCCACCACCCCCTCTTCTTCCTCCTCCTCCACGTCCTTCCCAACCTCCTCATTCAACTCACCCACCCCCTTCCTACTCCTCCTCCTACTCCTCCTCCACCCACCACCTTCTCCTCTTCCTCCTCCACCTCCTCCCTCACCTCCTCCTCCAACTCCCCCACTTCCCCCTTCCTACTTCTCCTTCTACCCCTCCCCCACCACCTCCTCCTCTTCCTCCCCCTCGCCCCTTTTTCCTTTCCCCTCGCCCTCCTCCTCCATCCCCTTATCTCTTGCCATCAGCCACACGGCATAAGCCGCATGCTCTGTAGCCAATTCAAAGTGTCTGGAATTCTCTCAGCTAATACAGCACGCCGCGTCCCCTCCTCGATCCACTTGCATATTTTACTCCAATTTCTCGAGCCGACGAAACAAGGAGATGGAGAAAAAAGACAGACCCCCCCCGAAAAAAGGATGACTTTGGTTCTGTTCCTGCTTTTAACTCCCTCCCCCCCCCCAAGCCTAGCCTCCTCTCCAGTTCAGTCCCGAAGCCCCTCTTGGCTAAATTGAGTCCGAGTGAATAGTCGCCTGATGAAGTAGGAAACATCTTTCTCCTCGACTCTATTTCGTTATACCTCCCTCTCTTTCTCTTTTTTTTTAACCTCAACGCGACCAGTTTAATCTTTGAAGAGCAGCCCGAACAACTCGGATGAAAGGGAGACCGAATTCCCTTTATCCCTCCCTCCCCCGGGGGGGGGGGATATATCCGAGTATAGGTGTGTCAAGTCCATGGCCGTGTTCGTCTCGCACTTCGTGGTCGAATTCTCCATCGCCATGCATGGCTGGGGCGGGACGCTTTTTTTCCCAGCATGGGTAAGGGCATTGTTAACATTAACGCTTGCTATCGGTTGGGTTTTTTTCTTCCGCTCATGATACATGATACACCGTTTTGCGCAGCCACAGTGCATTATGATTGATTCACTATTATATGAGGGAAATTAAACCAATAACAAGCGTTAATGATGGCCTCTCCTATGCTGGGAAAAAAATATACGCGTGTCAATCTGGTGTCCGACCTCAGCGTCGGCTTCGGCGTGTTCCTCGCGGTAAGCGCAAGGCGGGGCCAGTCTGGATCTATGACTACGCATATTAACATTGGTTTTCCCTGGCCGAAAATTGTATCTTTATATGTCTTTCTTGTAGCGAAACCGAACTGAAGAAATGGTACAAACAGAGACCTATTCTGCTTTATAATTTCCCTGTGGAGACCTATTCATCCCATTGGACTAGGTCTCCACAAGTCAATATATTGGCGCACACACACACACCCGTACACGCGTATACTTGTGGGGTATTTCCTTTTTTCTCGTTTCCTAAAAAAAATACTCCCAGAAAAGCCTAATTCAAATCGCTCCCTTTCGAACCAGAATCACTTTCCTAGGCTGAAATCTCTAGCGAACTTCCCTTATATGAAATAGTTGTTTTTGCGAATAAACATTCCTCGGAAATTCCTTCCTTTTTGAGTTAATTCCAAATAATCAGTTTCGTGAAAACCTTATGGGGTACTAAAAAAGTACCCCACAAGGAGCGGTCCCATTGTTCTGAGTACCCCCCCCCCCATTGTTCTGGTACCCCACAACCCACCTTATGTAAGCCCAGATTGCCCCACACTGGTTCTGACACGGTTTCTTTCTTTTTTGTTTATCTGCTTGTCAGGTAACCTTGACGACGGTGGGTTACGGGGACAAGACACCGGAGAGTTGGGCCGGGAAACTGTCGGCGGCCATCTTGGCTGTTCTCGGCGTCTCCTTCTTCGCCCTGCCCGCGGTAAGCCAGACTCGACTTCTTCTTCTTGTTTTTCTTTAGGCCACTTTGTCTTCCGAGAGCCGTGGTTGAACAGTTACTGTGCACGTGTGGTGAATAGCGTAGATCTCAGAGAACTCACTGAGTGATCTGTGCATCGTAGACCATTGAGGGGTCATGTTCATGCCATTGGTATCAAGCAGTTTCCAATAATGTCTATGTTTTCTTCCTCCCCCTCCCTTCTATCTCACCCTCCCTTCTGGCTCTCTATCCTCGCTCCCTCCCTCCCTTCCTCCCTTCCTCCCTCCCTCCCTCCCTCCCTTCCTCCCTTCCTCCCTTCCTCCCTTCCTCCCTTCCTCCCTTCCTCCCTTCCTCCCTTCCTCCCTTCCTCCCTTCTTCCCTTCCTCCCTTCCTCCCTTCCTCCCTCCCTTCCTCCCTTCCTCCCTTCCTCCCTTCCTCCCTTCCTCCCTTCCTCCCTCCCTCCCTTCCTCCCTTCCTCCCTTCCTCCCTTCCTCCCTTCCTCCCTTCCTCCCTTCCTCCCTTCCTCCCTCCCATCTTGCAGGGAATTCTGGGCTCAGGATTTGCCTTACAAGTTCAGCAGCAGCAGAGGCAGAAGCACTTTGCCCGGAGGAGACACCCGGCAGCCATGCTGATACAGGTACTAAAGAAACTTAGACTCTCTGGTCCCACCCGATTCTTCAGCTTCAGGGACATACCCCAAGAGGATGATACAAACCGTCAAAATCTAGGCCACGCAATGTTCAACCAAGCTTTATATTTCTTTTTCCTGCCCAGTGTCTGTGGAGGTGTTACGCTGCCGACCCTAATTCATGTTCCATGGCCACCTGGAAGCCCCACTTGAAGCCTGTACAAAGTCCCACGAATAACAAGTGAGTATCCCCGGACCATGGATAAAACCAAAATAACACAGCTTCCCAAATTTCACTGCAAAGTTCAAGGGCTGAAAAAAATGGCTGACATCGGCTCGAAGAGGGCGCTATTTACTTACTTCTGTGAGAGTTGTTTTTACACGGAGGGCTCTCAAGATGAACTGTGCACGCCAAAACGTTATGGTTCTTCGCTGGTAACTGTCTTTTTCATTGGTAACCAGTCCCTCTTTGTGTAGGGAAGGCTATTAATTTCACTGGTCCACTGCACTGTGCATGTGAGAGGGAACCATCGAAATGCTGTGCATTGTTTTCTACCCTCCGTAAAACTGTCCGACTTTCCCTGGAGACTTATACAAGAGAGTCTGTTGTGTGTTACGCCTCAAACCCTCTCGTGTTTCAGTACTCAGATGGTAGAAACAAAGCTGAGTTTTGCTTCTGAAAATTCCTACATATTGTGCGATTTTAGACCATTTCGGAGGGGCGCTGTGTGACTTTCTTCGGCCGAAAGTTGCCAAGGTCACGGCGGCATTGCCAATGGCAACTAAAACCGGTCAAACCAACGAAGGTTTAATTCTACCAGTTATGGCAACGGGATTCCTAATTCCTTTAATGGTCGGATCGTGAGTGCTGGTTGAACAGCGCCCTCTGTCGGGCCTCGACGCCCAGTCGCCTCGAGGCGAAGCACGTCACCTGGTACATGGCACGGATAAAAAAAAAGGAGATCGAATACCACGAGTTATAAACGTGCACCGGGATTCTTAGCGCCTTTGGTGTTTGTGAACGGCGCCCTCTATCAGGCCTCGACACCCAATCGCCTTCACCGCGAGAGGGCGACTTCCCGCTACCCCCCCAAAAAAAAAATAGGGTGGAGCCAGTGGGCGACCGCACTTTGATGTGTCCATGCAGTATATGACGATTCCTCATGACGATTCCACTACCGTTTTTGTCTGCCAGTGTCCAAGCAAGAAGCAACCGACACAGGTAAGACCGCCACGCCCATCCCTTACCGTAGACCACGCCGCCCGCTCATCACAGACCACGCCCACTTACCCCCGACCACGCCCACTTAACCCCCCGACCACGCCCACTTAACCCGACCACGCCCACTTAACCCCGACCACGCCCATCCCCTCATACAGAGCCCCAAAAAAACAGCCACGCCCGCCGTCAAAATAGTGTTGTGTTCCCTCCGTGTCGTTACATTAACGTAGCAGGTGTCCCATCAGCGCAGGTAAGATGCCCAAATGACGCCACGCCCACAAGTCATTGTGTTAAGGCCGTCTCGATGAGGGAGGGTACCCCATTTGCACAGTGCCCAATTTCCGGACGTTCCAAATCTGAGAAAACACTCATCCGAAAGTGTGTATTGGTATCAGACATTCCACGAAATGTTCGAGAGAAGAGGAAATATGTTGAATTTCCAACGATCTCTCCGTGAAGCGATCGTTGGAATAAAGAGTTCTTTTTTTCACAAATACTGCCCTCTTTGTCTGAAAAAACCTAGCATTTAATTTTGTTTCCACGTTTTTTTTCTCATGGCATGGTTGACGGATTGAGTCGAAACATACGCAGGTGTGTAACTTTCATGTATACGTTGAGTTTAAACAAAGTATGGCAGTAATTATTTGGCCTTCGCAAATGGTTTGCCCTCCCTTAAACCCCGCTAAGCCCCGCCCATTTCTGTGCAGCAGCAACGGCAGGTAAGGGCGGGTCGGAGATGATCCTGGTCAAGCGAACCGCGCCCGTAATGTAGGCCACGCCCACTTTTCGTCAAACGACACACATAGACCACGCCCTTTCCATTACGAACCTAGATCGTGTATTTGGACTATAATACACTCACCTCAGTAAGAACCTAAAGAGCCCATGTGGACCACGCCCACTCAAGCACGCACCACAATCTGGACCACACCCTTTTCACCATATACCCAGAGAGTAAATTTTGACCACACCCCCACGTCATGTACCAATAAGGCCCACTCGCACCACACCCAGTATACCACATACCTACAGAATCCATTCAGACCACACTTGTACGTCATACCTAGAGTGTATATAATGAACACACTTCCTCACTTCTCTTTGTGTCTAGAGAATCCCATTCTGACCACGCCTAGTAAATCTCACGTCTAGGAAGTATTCTAGACCACACCCACTTCACAAAGTACCAATAGGTTATTGTTGGGCCACACCCACGTATTTAGAATGTACCTGCAGACCACACAATTATACTCGGTACAAAGAGTCGAAGTTGACCACACGCTCTGCACCGCATACCAAGACTGTCCATCTAGGCCACGCCCACTCCATTGCACATTCACAGAGTATAGGACCACACCCACTTCAGTGCGCACCTAGAGTCGATATTGACCACGCCTTCTCCACCGCGTCAAAAGAGTAGTCCCACACCGCCATTGTTTGTTTGCCATACCTATAGTGAGTAGCGTACTCGTCAAGTGCCGGTAGTGTCATGTGTTTTGCCTGCAGCATGGCGTTGGCCAATAATGTGATTCCAAAAAATGCTGGTTTGAATGTCGACGCCTGATACCATGGCAACGGCTGTCTGAGTAGACTGCCATTGTGTACAATGGACGTCGTTCCTTTGTGTCTGTTCGTTGTGATTGTCATCATCATCATGGGAAGAGTAGTGTCTTGCAACAGTGCCTTGCTCTTCATATTACGCCATGAGCTCATAATAATCGTAAACAAAAGTGATAGCGCCCTCTGTTGGTCATTTTATTTACGTTTTTCCCCCACCTCCTGCCGCCTGGATCCCCCCCCCACAAAAAAAAAATTCATGAAGCTCGTTGTATGTATAATAAGGGCCGTACTCGAGATAATTGGCTACGGCTCGAAAGTGCGCACGAGTCTATGGAAGTCGCTGGCTAGCGGCTGCGATCGACTCCTATAGACTGTGCGTTATCTCCAGCCGTAGCCGTTGACTCCGCACGGCCCCGATTTTCATGTGTGTGCATATTATTATGGGCCTTGTGGACACGTCGTTATTGAGAAGCTGGTATGTGTTGCATGTGTGCATTGCCTCCGCGGCATCAGTGAAACGTGGATGGTCCTTGGCTGCATTGCTTAGAATGGCGCCCTCTAGTGGCGATAGGTTGCCAGGCCGACTTATAATGTGTTGTACGTCGAATAGTGAAAAACCCTAATTGAATGAAGATTTTTTTCAATTTGTTTTAAAGTTCAGTTTTTCCCTCGCTTGTTTGACTTCAATTTAAAACAAAAGCTGTATCGACTTGGTGTGATTCCCGAGCTGCCCTACGGCACCAGGTTTAAAACAATTGGTTCTTTGCATCTGAATGAAAGCGGGGGCGTGATCCCTAGAGATATACGGCAGTTAATGAATGAATTGCTTCTGACTGGCGCCCCCACCCCGGCAAAGACTAGTTGACTTTTTGGGAAGGCCACAATCCAAGGGCTGGATATCTCAGAAGGAAAGAGCGCTGGTACGCCAAACCAGAGGTCTCGGGTTCAAATCCCGAATTTGTTTAATTAATCTTCACAAAATGGATAAAAAGACCCATCATTTCGATCCCAGCTGAACCTTCGATGAAGGCTGTGATATGATCAAAACATCAGGCCCACTAAGTTATTGAGACATTTATATTGTGGCACAAACAAATTGCCGACTGCTAACTGGCTACAATGACCCCAAGATAAAACTCAAATAAGTAGAGATGGCCTGACGTTTACGACCCTGGCATGACCTTTGAGAGAGGTCCCGCTGGGATCCAGACGTCATCAGGACGTCCGCAAACACAAAAATCAATGACGTCATTTCGTCCCTTGAACTTCTGCAGCAGTTTTCGGACGAACAACCTGATCTCGCGGCTGTCGATCAAGCGCAGCACCAACAGCCCCATGCTGCATCGCAACAGCGACCGCGTGAAGAAGGGCGCCAACGGGATCTACGACGACGACGAAAAGAAAATGGAGCTGAGCGCCGCGGGCTACGGCGAGCAGGACTCCATCCGCTCCTCCCGCGGCTCGCATCGCTACCACAACCAGCACGCACAAGGTTTGTCCGGGTTAGGCTTTTACAGGTCCTTAGGTCAGAATTTACAGGTCCTACGTTCCTGAGGAAAGCTGTTACAGGTCATCAGGTCCTCAGATCTGCTTATACAGGTCATCGGGTCATCAGGTAGGCTTCTACTGGTCATCAGGTCTTCAGGTCAGCTTGTACAGGTCATCAGGTCCTCAGGTCAGCTTGTACAGGTCATCAGGTCCTCAGGTCAGCTTGTACAGGTGATCATGTCCTCAGGTAGGCTTGGACAGGTCATCAGGTCCTCAGGTCAGCTTGTACAGGTAATCATGTCATCAGGTAGGCTTTTACGGGTCATCGGGTCATCAGGTAGGCTTTTACATGTCATCAGGTCCTCAGGTCAGCTTGGACAGGTCATCAGGTTGGCTTCTACTGGTCATCAGGTCCTCAGGGCAGCTTGTACAGGTCATCAGGTCATATAGGCTTCTACTGGTCATCAGGTCCTCAGGACAGCTTGTACAGGTCATCAGTTAGGCTTTTACGGGTCATCAGGTCCTCAGGGCAGCTTGGACAGGTCATCAGGTCATCAGGTAGGCTTTTACAGGTCATCGGGTCCTCAGGTCAGCTTGGACATGTCATCAGGTCATATAGGCTTCTACTGGTCATCAGGTCCTCAGAGCAGCTTGTACAGGTCATCAGGTCCTCAGGTAGGCTTCCACTGGTCATCAGGTCCTCGGGGCAGCTTGTACAGGTCATCAGGTCCTCAGGTCAGCTTGTACAGGTCATCAGGTCCTCAGATCGGCTTTTACAGGTCATCACCAGGTCCTCGGGTCAGCTTGTACAGGTCGCCGGGTACTCAGGTCATCTTCTACAGGTCGCCGGGTACTCAGGTTAGCTTGAACAGGTCCTCAGTTCCCCAGGTCAGCTTTTACAGGTCCCTGGGTATTCGGGTCAGATTGTACAGGTCCTCAGTTCCTCAGGTCAGATTGTACAGGCCATAGGGTACTCAGGTCAAGTTTGACAGGTCTTAAGGTCAGTTTGTACAGGTCCTTGGTTCCTCGGGTCAGCTCGTACAGGTCCCGGGTACTCAGGTCAGCTTTTACAGGTATAACTGTGAGTAGTTGGCGACATTTTCTAATGGCATTCCTGTGCATTCCCTGATTCCCCCCACCTCCTCCCTCCCCCTCTCTCAACTCTCACCTCCCTCTCCGTCCCCCGACCGCGAAGAGTCGCCGGGGCTGACCAAGCTGACGGAGGCGCACAAGAATGCCATCCGGGCGGTGCGCAAGATCAAGTACTTTGTGGCCCGCCGCAAGTTCAAGGAGGCCTTCCGGCCCTACGACGTCAAGGACGTGATCGAGCAGTACTCGTCCGGCCATGCCGACATGCTAGCACGGATCAAGAGCCTACAGGCGAGGTGGGTGCCGGTCTGGCAGGTTAAACCTGCCCCCATTTAAATTTGGCCTAAGATGGCGTAATCAGGAGATCAAGTCCAAAAGTCGAAAGTCTAAGTATCGTCACAATGCATATCAAAATGATTTTGTGGCAAAGAAAACTTTGACTGGACCGGGACTTGAATCCGAGACCTCTGGATTAACGTACCAGTTGCTCTTCAATCTAAGCTATCCAGCCCTTAGATGGTGGCCTTCCGTAATAGTCAACTAGCCTTTGCCAGGGTGGGGGCGCCAGTCAGAAGTAATTCAACCATTAGCTGCCGTATATCTCCAGGGATCACAGCCATCATTCAGATTTAAACAACTGATTGTTGTGAACCTGGCTACGGCAGCTCGTGGATCACACAGAGTGAATGAATCTTTTGGAAATTCAAATCAAACAGGCAAAGGGCAAAAAATGACTGTGAACTTTTTGAAGAAATTGAAAAAAAGAAGTTTAATTTTGACTTTCGTTGTTTGGTTCCCGTCTCTCTCCGCCGCACCAGACTGGACAACATCCTGGGCAAACCGGGGCAGCCGGACCGGCGGGTCAAAGGTCGCGGCGGCAGCGACCTGGAGCTCTTTGACCCCAGCATCTCGCTCCTGTCGCGCGTGGTCAAGGTGGAGCGACGCGTGACGCTCATCGACCGCAAGCTGGACATGCTGATCGAGCTGTACCGGGAGGAGCGGCACGGCAAGGCCCCGGAGAGCCGCAGCGAGGAGCGGGACGACTCGCACGAGTCGGAGCTGGAGGCGGCGCCCAAGGGCTTCCGCCGGCGCGGCTGGAGCTCGGGAACCGCCCGGCCGCGCGGCGAGGGCACCGGCGGGCCGCCGCGCCACGAGTCCACGGACACGTCGTCGGCCACCTCGCCGGCCGACATGGCCGGGGGAGCCGGGGGAGGAGGGGCCGGGGCGGTGGGCCCGCCGCCCAGCAGACTCAAGTCCTCGCAGGACCCGTGCCAGCTCCGCGAGGACGACACGCAGGAGACGGACGTGACTGGCAGCTCCTGCCAGCCGTCGGACGCGGCGCCGGCGTCGTCGGAGACGGCGGCCGGGGCCGGACCGGCTGACGGCTCCGTGGACGAGGCGTCGCCCGCGTTGGAGGACGGGGCGGCGGCCACAGGTGCGCCGTCGTCCGCGCCTGCCGAGCCCAAGAAGCTCAGCAGGCGATGGAAGCGGCCGGGCGCCGTCCGCATCCGGCCGGCGCGCTCGGCCGAGTCAGTCGGCGGGCAACCGGCCGGTGACCCCGGTAGCCCGACTCACGGGGACGGTGAGACGCGGATCTAGAACCGAGGCATCGAGGAATTGCGGCCGTTTCATTTGTGTCATTGTTTTGTTTTTCCCTTTCTCCATCGAGAGCTGGATCACGACCAATCATTAATGTGTGTGGTTTCATCTGGGGTCAACCAGCCGGCGCACAAACTTCATCCTCGGCATCTCTCCCCCATCTACCCCCAGAGGGCGCCCTCTTCAAAACACGATCGGAAGCACATAAGGGAAGGTTGAGCTCTTCGGCGGAGGAATATCCGAAGCGGGTCTCGGGTGATGTGACTGCCAATTATTATTCAAACGCACCGCCAGCAACGCCGTGTGACGTCAAGAATCGGCGGGAAAAAATCCACAATGCTGAAGGACACTCTTTAGAAAAAAAACCGTGTGTTCAAATTTCTCTACTATTTTTTTCTTCATTTGTTCGGTATTTTCAATATCGACACCAAGGTAAATAATAATATTAATAATATATGAAAACAAACTAAAGAATTGAAGCGCGTTTGATGCAGCGAAACGTGACAATTCTCTCATGTGGGTCAAAACAAAGAGACAAAAAATGAAATCAGCGACGAGAAATACCGCTGATTAATTGGGTAATTTTTTTTTCTCTGTGGTGTTCTCATTATCGAACCCGGTGTCTTCGGTAATTGTGTGCTCTAGTAGTCGACCCAACGCCATAGCATAGCCGCGTTGCCAAAACAGCAACCGGTATTCCTGAGAAGATTGCCCTCGAAGGAAAAACAAAACAAATCTCGCTTGCTTTGGGGTACGTTTCCGGCAGTCATAGAAGCAGAAATTGTGTCAATAACAAAAAAGGTGTTAGTGCAAAGCAGCTGTGTGTTGTACAGAAACAGAGACGTCATAGCCACTGAATATACTGAATATATTTTTGTATCGTTGGTTTTTAAGTTTTTGGCTCGTCGTTGCAATGAGACTAAAAAACAATCGAAACCAAACATGAAGGGAAAAAAATCCCCCCTAAAAAAAAATGGACTCGCATTTTGGTGCACCAACCGAGATTTGGACTGAGAAGACGAACTTAAACAAAAATCGGAACTACTCGGTTACTCAAAGAAGAATCAGGAGTCTTCAAGTGGTATGAGTTCTCGTCGCAGCACCGCGTTCAGGGGGGACGGCCAAGCCGTGTTCCAGAGCCGATTCACCGACCGACCTGTCACTTGAAGCCGGCTCGCCGCACATTTTTTTTCACAGTATTCGAGCAGCAATATTTTTGGGGGGGAAAGGGGGGGGGGAAATTATATCGTCTTTCCGGCTTGGTTCCTGCTGAGGTCGAATAAACCCCTGTTCGTACTTGACTTTTTTGGGGGAAACTAACCCAGCAAATTTGTAACTTGACCATTTTAAACACCTGTTCGTACTGGACTTTTTGATGGGGAAACTAACCAAGCAAATTGGTAACTTGACCATTTTAAACCCCTGTTCGCACTGGACTTTTTGGGTAAACTAATCCAGCAAATTGGTAACTTAACCATTTTAAACCCCTGTTCACACTGGACTTTGTTGGAAGAAACTAACCAAGCAAATTGGTAACTTGACCATTTTAAGTCCAGTGCAGACAGCCCAGGAAGTTTTCCTCTCAGGTAACTTTATCCTGCTCGTATGGGTAAGTTAACCGACAGAATTCTGCCCGGTTCAATTGATAAGACTTGATGGTTTGCATGGTGGAAATACTAAGTCTGGTATCGTGCAACGTTTTCAAAAGTCCGTAATTCATCTCGTTTTACCGCACATTTTCTGCTAACTTCTCTGCACGCTTCGCTCGGTCCTCAACGTCAACGTTCATCGTTTTCCAAAACGAAAAATCCACATTTTTTACTTCAACAACCAGACACAATATATATATATTAAACTAAAAAATAACCGCACCGATTTCTATAGTGCTTTCATCAATCAGACTTTGACGCGTATTTAACCTGCCGCGGTCTTTCGTAAACATTTTTTCTCAGTGTCTTTTTTTTTTGTAAAAAAAAAACCCCACAAGACAAAATGAAACAATCCGAAGAGACCGAGGATTCTGTGACCTGAAAATCAGGTGAAAATATCATTTTGCCATGAAAAGAAAATACACAGAAATACCACTCCTTTTTTTCATGCCAGATGTTCACCAGATTTTCAAGGTGAGTGTATTCGTGGTTCTATTTCAGGCCACTTTCTTGGTGGTAAATGGCTGCAGTGCACAAGCCTGTGGCACGAGTTTGTTGTACAATGTCAAAGACTAAACCACGACTGCCTAGTATAGTAGTTGAATCGCGATTTGAATCGCGATTCCAACTTCGTTGGGTCTGTGTACGTACGTGTGGACACAACAAACGTGGGATTTGAAATCGCGATTCGGACTTTGATGTCAAAGGGAAGGGCAAGCAGTAGGGAGGGGGATCAGAGGAGGAAAGCTGGTAGACAGACCAGGGTGAAATCAAAGGGAAGGGCAAGCAGTAGGGAAGGGATCAAAGGAGGAAAGCTGGAAGACAGACCAGGGTGAGATCAAAGGGAAGGGCAAGCAGTATGGAAGAGATCAAAGGAGGAAAGCTGGTAGACAGAGCAGGGTGAGACCAAAGGGAAGGGCATTCAAGCAGTAGGGAAGGGATCGAAGCAGGGAAGCTAGTAGACAGACCAGGGTGAGATCAAAGGGAAGGGCAAGCAGTAGGGAAGGGATCAAAGTAGGGAAGCTGGTAGACAGGTTCAATTATCCAAAGACGTTTCATTCACAACTTCTCCCAGCTCGGGGGAAAACCATTCCGGATTTCTTGTGTCCCACAGTACACCCATACAAGAAATCAATTGATCGGAAAGATTAGAGTAATGTTTGTTTACGCCGTGTCTGGAAATACAATCTCCGTCTCTCATTCTCCCTTCTTGTTTTGGCCGTTGTCGATCCGACCTACCACCCCCACACACACTATCACACACTCATCCACAATTAATGCGCCACTCTGTAAACGTGCTGAGCACTGCTGCTTAGCATAAATCAATCTTGCTAAGCAGGGAGATAAAAAAAACGACGAAACCAAAGTGCAAGCGTTTAGTGTTTCATACGCGTCTACTCAAACGTCTTTCTCTTCCGTTTCTTGTACTTTATTTAATTTTTTTATTTGTTTCTTGTTATTTTTCTGTGACCATAATCATCACCTATGTAACAAAGCAATATTTTTGGGAGTGCTTAGTTGAAGGACCCCCCTACTGCAAGAGATCATAGGGCGAAAAGACATCTGGGTTTACAACTATCTTTATCAACTGAATTAAAATGGCTGCGATCCCTGGAGATATACTGCAGTCAATATTTGAATGCCTCGGACTCGCCGCGCTCAGGCAAAGATTAATTAGTTGACTGTTATTTTTTGGGAGGAAGGTCGCCCCAAACGGTTGGATAGTCAAGGTGGTAAGAGCGCCAGCACGTTAAGCCAGAGGTATGGAGTTTAAAATCCCAGCCCAGTCACATTTTTCATTTGCTTTTTTTGGGTATAACTTTGCCTCTGATTGGCGCCCCAACTCGGCAAAGACCAGCTGTCTATTTGGGCGGCCACCATGTAAGGGCTGGATAGCTTAGATGGAAGAGCGCTGGTACGCAAAACCAGAGGTCTCGTGTTCAAATACCGGTCCAGTCAAAAATTTCTTTTGCCATTTTTTTTTCAATTTTCTAAAATTGTTTAAAACCAGCTAGTCCGTATTTTTCCTTTAATCTCAAATGGCACACTCAACTTGAAACTCGGGTTCAAATCCTGGTCCAGTGCTATTTTGTTTGCTCTTTAAAAAAGCGCGCTTTTGCAACTCAAAAGCATTTTGTTCTCATATTCCATGCTTTGATCTGAGTCTGTAAAGGCGCTTCTAAATACCCGTTTTTATTATTATTATTATTATTATCATTATTGGTATAAAATTGTCTAGACCTGCTTTTCTGTGAGCAAAAAAATGGTGGTCCTGTTGCCATCAGATCGAAATAAAAATGCAAATAGGTAGACTATTTTCATTTTCTTTTTGCAATGGGGCTGTGCATCGATTGCTAAATAGTAGTAGGAATGTTGGCGGAACAAGTTTACAACTCCTTTTTAGACGAAAAACAGTTTTCGCTTCTATAGCGGGAACGACTATTTTTTTGAGAAACGGCTGAATTAAATCTGGTCAGTTATACTGTAATAATTATGAGGGGACATTTTGATATTGTTACATATTCAATATTGACTGTAAGTTAACGGAAAAAATGTGTTAACAGTAAACAGAACTGTATACCAAGCTACAGATAATGTTATATTGTACGTATAATGTACTGTACACATTTCATGGGTTTTATTTTTTTTGGGTGGGGGGATTTTTCTAATGTGGTTGAACAGAAGACCAAGTGGTTGTTATGGTGATTGTTATTTTTTATTTCCCCAACCATTTGATTTGTCAATTCGTTGCACCAGACGACATATAGGCCTAATACGAGATGAGATGTAATCTTAACTCGGCTGGGTTGAACTCACAACCGGCCCGGGTTTTATTCGCCTGAGAAGCTTTCAGAGTCTGCCAAAACTGCATTCCAGACAAAGATTGTGGAAGAGGGGGTTTTTTGGCTTGAGAAAGAGAAAACATCATCAAGAAAATCGCCTTTGTTTCTTGTGACAAGAAATAAATTAAACAAATTCTATCAGTATCAATACTTTAATACTTACTCTTTATCCTCGCGTTTCCGTGGAAACCGCTGAGAACTCCCGCCTCCCCAACCCCTGTATATTGAACACCCGACATTATTCACCTCCCTCCTGTTCTCCTAAAAAAAAGAAATCCGCTATATTTCACTTCTACACATCAATTTTGGCCTTCTTCAACCGTTTTTATTCACACTTTCTATTCAAAAAAATGTACTGACATTTTTCCCAGTTTCACAGCATTATCGTGAAAAAAGGTTTCGGGATTAATGTCCATTTTTGAAGTTTTTAAATTGTACCCTATTTGCACATGATTCATATTATTTTCCCGTCTCTGTTCAGAATCTGTATTCCTTTTTTTAAAAGATGTATATTAAGCTATCTTTTGCAAATCAATCTATATGTTAAAGGCCCAATACAACATTGGGAAGATCGAGACATTGATGTCCTTATTATTTCCTTCTAATCTACACAGTGTGTAGATGGTCATGATAGAATCCTCATGTTGAAATCTTACGGTCTAGGATGCTGTACTTCTAAAGAAATCTTCACTCAAACATCTACAAAATAGTTTATTACTCGCGAGTAATGAACTATTTCTTACACTACAGAATGGTGCAAAAACCGTGATAGTCGTGTGCCCTTTCCTACTTTCTCAGATTACCATTATTTTGAGCTAAAACCTTCGCAGGATTTCTTCTTTGGAATGCTTAATGGTCTAACACACAAACTGTGTCCATCCTTTGACCTTTACCAATTGTGTATAGGGCCTTTGAGGCCTAAAAGTATTCCTGTCTTATTGGGGTTATTTACCTCATCTTTGATTATTTCAGGTAAGTTGTGAGAAGGAGTAAGGGTGTTCAGCATAATACTACTCTGACATTCTATACGTTATAAATATTTGGTTTATATTTCGCCAAATCCCAGCATAATAATTATTTTAAATATCAATTATTTAAGATTCGAAGTGGGTTACAGGAAAGGTTTCTTTCTTTCTGTCATAAAAAAAGTGTTATCCGTCGTTTTAAGCCTTTTAAAAGTCAGTACCGGCAATTTCCGGACTATTTTTAATGTTCAGAAAATGGGTTTGGACATCAAGCATCAGTGGTTGGTTGTCAACTAATGACAATCTCTTTTGTCATTCCCTTTGAGAAAGGTCCTGCTAGGATCGAAACGTCAGGCCCACTTAATTTTAAGACAATCTCTTTTATTACAAAATTGTAAAAGAAAACAATGTTCCAACTTTCCTCTGCTTGTGTCATGAGTTGCATAATATCATGGCGACCGCCCGTGATGGTGTACACTTCTCTGTTGAGGTGGCCTTGGCTCCTCAAAAATAATCAGCTTTCAACAGGGAACGACAAGAATATGTTTCATTAGACAGACAGACAGAGACCGACAGACTGACGGACAGACAGGGGTGGACATTCGAGACGGACAGACAAACTACAGAGATAATTAAGGCCGCAAGTATTAGTGGGACCCATTTACTCACCGACAAAGCTATCGAACGGACAGACAGAAAACTTCAAAACAAACAAACAAATTGGCTAACTCATTGAACGGACAGCCCCCCTTTTTGTATAGTTATTCTAGATATGCTTAAAACCAGTATTAGTCTTGGGCGAATGAGTTCTTTCGTTTTCAGAACACCCGCTGCAAGTTACCTCCGCTACACTGTTTTATAAAAACCAGCCCCTCTTTCGCCTCTCCCTGTTTGCAATCATAGTCATCATTATTGGACGGCTTCGTGATTAACATTTTTATGACAGTGAGACTTGACGTTTTGATCCGATGTATTCGTTCTGAGTCCAAACTGATGTAGGAAGTACTATTTATGTCTTACATTTGTATACATACAGCCGGGTGTATAAAATTTGAATATCAGCTTAATAAATATTGAAGACAAAAACAAAATAAAATTCTGAGACAACAAGATGAGGGTTATTGCTCGATTTCGTGCGTTATTTGACCGGTGTACAGAAATTGGTTAGTGTTCAGTTATCATAATATTGCGGTTGACTACAGCTTCGCCTCCAAATCTACACTGCGCAGCTGTTGAAGGTCGGACGTCACTTGGGGGCGCTCTAGGTCAATATCAAAGAACTACAGAGGGCGCAATAATCACTATATTTTGGTCTCATTTTGGCTCGGTCTAACATAATTCGGAGGGAAATGCATTCTGGCTCATAATGTTCGCTGCGTGTTGCGATCAAGCTCAAACTGGGTTCTCACCAAAACTCCTATAGCGCACAAAGTGCGCAAGATAGCCAACTTTTGCAAGATGTGGAGCCTGAGCCTAAGCCGGGATTTGGAAAAGGGCCCTGGTCATCCCCGGTTGCTCTGACGTCAGTACCCTAACTTACCCAGCCCGGCCCTGAGCGTGAGAGTAAGAACGAACTCGGGGGGTAACCGTGCCAGCGCGAAGTAAATAATTCGAACGCACCCAGCGTTCAACGTTTCCAGCGAAAGAGGGCGCCCTTTCAATAGACCATCGATTTTGTCCCTTCAACCCCCATACGTCTGAAGCCTGTACTCCCCAATACGTAATCGAAAAACAGAGTCGCGTCGGGCGCCCGACTAAGTGAATCTATTTACCTGCTTTTCAAAAGGCGATCGCAGTGGAGTTCATCGTTTATTGTTGCCGTCTCATTTCCTCCTTGCAGTCGACGCCGAAAACTCCAGGAAAATTAAGAGTTAAGACCCCCCCCAAAAAAAAGCAGCAGCGATACGGAAGGAATTACCAGAGCTTTCGGCCCCAGGATCCGCCGGCGGGCGCCCACATGAGAGCAGAATGCCGGAGTTGATCAGCGTGCTGGATTTCGTCAATGAGACGAGCGATGATCTCAACTCGCCGACCACGTCCAACTTCGTGGGCAAGATGGGGGCTTGTCGCAACGTCGTCACCCAACTAGAGGAGGTAAACAACAAAAAACCACCCCCAAAAACCGCCTTTCTGCTCATCGACAACAAACTATCACGCCTCCCTGAACCGCAGTACTAAGTCATAAAGTCATCGCAAAATTTTAGTGGGCCTGAAGCAGGACCTTTCTCGAACTTAGTCCAAGTAACTTGGACCTTTTCAAAACAAAATCGCCCTTTTTAAAACAAAATTGAGGTTTCGGGCGACAGTAGGGTCCAAGGAAAACTGCTCGGAAACTCTGTAAGTAACTGAGGGAAAATTTCTCATTTTCCCCCAAACTTGAGTAAAACAAATGACCAGTACTGAAATGTGATTCTCACTTAATCCAAAGATGGATGCGTGGGACAGTTTCACGGGTGTTTTCGGGGTAAAAACTGGGGGTTTTGGTCGGGGGTAGTCATGGAGTCGAACACATACTAGTTACCCACAGGGTTTCTGAGCAGTTTTCCTTGGACCCTACTATCGCCCGAACCCTCTTTTTTTTTTTAAAGGGCAATTGTAAGGGTCCAAGTTACTCAGACTATATCAAACTCAAAGGAAGAGAAAGGTCCTGGTATTAGAAATGCTAGGATCGAAATGTCAGGCACACTAAATTTTGAGAAATTTGCATTTTGGTAATTACTAATTTTAGTCAGTAGGCCTAAGCAATTTGCAACATTTTTGTATTATCAGTAGTAATAAACTACTAAGTACTGTTGTCCTCTGTTGGGTTCAGCAATCAGCATTGTACAGTACTAAAAAACTGTGTTGAGGATTGTTGGGGTCAGCATGGTTGTCTGGCCTGGCAGCCACACAATGAAGATAGTCCAAAAAATCTATAGAAAAGGCCAAAAACAAAGGGCCTAAAGGGAAAGACCCCAAAGAAAAGGCTCAAGAGAAAAGGCTCAAGAGAAAAGGCCAAAGAGAAAAGGCACAAAAGAAAAGTCCCAAAAGAAAAGGCCTAACAATTGTCTGTTACTTGAGTGTTAGTCTTTGTTGTGATCAACACTGTACAATACAGTTGGATTTTGTTGAGGCTGGCATTGTATGCAAAGTTACTGCAATATTACCACCATTGCAGGACCCTGCTGAACCCAACAATATCCACTGTTGGATACTGTTGGGATCAGCAGGCTTCACACTTTCATGTTTGTTGGATACTGTTGTGATCAGTAGGATAGAGTTACAGGCTAACAGTGAGTGTTTTTAAACATCATCAGGAATGTCCTTCGGCAGAACAACCTTTCAGGCCAGAGAGCCGGCATGACGTAAAATGGGCAGTTTACAAGTACGGGACCAGCAGAATGGCATTTGCAAGAAGAACGCCGTGGCTGGCTGAATATACAGTGCCTGTTTGAACTACTTATTGTACTTTTTAGTGCTATTTTCTTTAATTGTGATGAGTGATGACGGTCTGAAACTCTGAAGTACATTTAGTTATATTTCACAGGCATTGGGCCTATGTGACCTCAAAGGTCAAACACAGCTCCCTCGTGAGCCATCATATTACCAGCTCGATTTACTTTCACCATTGTGTCTGTTGAAATCTCGACTTTGGGAACGGCGACCCGATAGGAATGACCCGGTTGAAATGTAAGGTCCATCATCTTGGTTGAATCTCCCATTAAATTTCATAAATCCAGTGGAAACGCGGCTTACATGTAAACATGTAAGGGTAGACTACTTGTTGACTAGACTTGTCGTCAGTGCCTTTTTTTATTGCGGAATTAGTCCCCCCCCCCACGTGGTTTGCAACATTTGAGCATGATTTTAGTCTTGTTCATAGTCCAAACACAGTTAATCATACCGGTATTTTTTATTAAATTCCTCAGAATCCCCACCCCACACACATTCCATTGAGTGATGACACGCTTGGTCGACTAGACTTGTTTGTTTGTGCGGGTTTTTCCCTCACTGCACTAGTAGGATGTGCAGGTACAGGGGTGGATTTCACAAAGCCTTACGTTGCATCGTAAATCAACTTACGATTGATAACCCATCATAAGCTGTGATAGGCCGTATGGTTTCTGTACATCACTACATTGCTCATTGTCTTGCGATTGATCGTAAGTTACGATGGGTTTGGTGAAATCGACTGCAGTATATAACTTGAATGTACAGAACATGTAAGGAAGTAAAAAACCCTGAATGCAAACAAGTTGACACAATGCTGCCCTGACCACGGATGTGTGTGTAGGCTGTTACAGAAATTTCTGCTTGCCCTTGGTTTCACCTGGATGATGTTGCTGTACATCTAGGAGATCATAGTCATAGTCATGATAGTGGTACATGTAACTAAGCTGTACAGGTATACCTACTATTACATGCTGTACATGTACACACACACACATGTATGTATAAATATATGAAGGTTTGCGGTGAACACCATGTATCAGGTCTCTTAAAGGAAGAGGTATGGTTCTGAAAAGAACCTGAGGGTAACTCGACGTTTCGACCAGTATGCTCTGGCCGTCATCAGGAGAATGTCTTGGGATCTGATGACGGCCAGAGCATACTGGTCGAAACGTCGAGTTACCCTCAGGTTCTTTTCAGAACCATACCTCTTCCTTTAAGAGACCTGATACATGGTGTTCACCGCAAACCTTCATATATTGATTCACCCACCATGAAAAGCCTTAAGTCTCACTCATTTACACATGTATGTGTTCGTATACGCAGCACAGTCTGTACAGCTTAACTGCATTTTGCACAGTGTGTAGCTTTGGTCAACCACACAATAATGTGTCCGGTATTTACATTGTGGATTACAGTACTTTGCAGTGAGTCAGAGGGCTAACTTTAGGCTGTTGTGGTCAGTGAGTGAGTATTGGGCCAGACAGTAGGATTAATATCAGCCCCCCCTCTCCCACCAACCCCCTACCAAGTCTGGTCCAAGTACTGTAAACCCGTGTCTGCACTGGAATTATTTTTTGGGTTAAACCAAAGCTGGGTAACTACTGTAGACCATTTTAAGTCCAATGCAGACTGCCCAGGAATTTTTCCTCCCAGTAACTGTAACGATACCCAACTCGAATGGGTAATTTAACCAAGTGACTTTTGCCCAGCAAAATTGACCAGGTCAGTTTAAACTTTAACTGAGTCAGAAAGTCCAATGCGGACAGGACCGTTGTGTGTTTGTATGCTCCAGTCGGTTAAGTTTAACCGGTTGTAATTGGTTAATTTACCGTACCCACATTGATTGTCCAAGTGTGGGTGCCGGGATGGTTTACCCATTGGAATGAATAACCTACATTACCCACGGTCTGGGTAAAAAATAAGGCAAGTGAGGACACGGCTTTAGATGCAAACCCATAGTTAGACTTGTCCCCTAGGCTATCCACTCTGTGATTTAGATGTATTTAAATGAGTACATGTACCGGTATACATGTACAGTGTACGTATAGATCTACATGTACATGTACATTGCATTGGCTTGAGTCCGCACGTACATGTACATGTACACTGTACTACATACATTCACACTACACGATTCACAATACACACGGAAACATGTGCACATACGATGGCTGTGCATAACCAATGGGAATAACTGCGCTCCGATTATTTGACGAGGTTATGGTTATAAGTTAATGGGAGTCGACTGTAAATTACCTCACCATAGCACATCCACAGTGTACCCACACTCATCCATTGTGATCATGTAATTATGGATTGGCACAGGCTCAGACTCACAATATTCCCAGGGGAACCATGGTGTTAACACTTAACACCCCTAGTCATATTACAGTACACGTCATGTACTGTACATGTACGTACAGATGTACTGTAACACCCTTAGTCACATTGTACATGTACATGTACTGTACGTACATGTACAGTGTACATGTATACATTATTTACAGATACATATCTAGACGTGATTGTACATGTACATGTACAGTGATTGTACGTACATATACACACCACCACTGTATGTACATGTACATGTATGTACATGTACATGTACCGTACACTACGATGCCTTGGGAGAATTTGTAATGCTTGTTTGCAGACAGCAGTGCAGATTATAAAAACACACACAAACACACTCAATCCTTCCGCCACCTCCCTTCAACATCTTTTGTCCCTGGCTCATTGATTCCACACTCTGTTTAAACATTATTTCAGGCAGCTCTCCAGACCCCCACAAGCCTTCGGCCTAATGAACCATCCCCAGTACTTGGACCTCTGTAATAACCTGATTAGATAGAACACTATTGTCGTCACTCTGACTACCTGTCACACGTTCACACGTGTAGTGGGTGTCGGCGCTGCGACCTCGCTCAAATTTGGCGGAAAAGAGAGACTGTTGGGACCAATCGATTCGTGGTTGCATTGCGATTGCCAATAAGTTTCTGAATGATTGCACACTGTGCGACAAATTCAGTTCAGGTCGCAGAGAGAGTGTCCTTCTCGGATCAGAATAACAAACTCGGACGCTGTGAATTTTTCGGATGGGAATTTGTGTTGGGGGTAATTGAATTCAAATTTTAGACATTGACATTTTTCAATTTAAGGCAGTACCGGTATGCAGCTACCGGTAAGGTTACATGCATACATGTGTGTACAACTACAATGTACATGTATACGTACTATCGAAAAGTGGAATTAAACATGGGGCGCTCAACATTCTTGACATTTGCTTTTACAGTAATTTTGGGTATGTTCGCATTTTTTTTTTTTTTTTTTTTTTTTTTTTTGAAAAAAAAACTGTTGCAAACTGCTTAGTACATTGTACATGTACACGTATGTATGTAGTGTCTAGAATTACCCAAAAAGGCAAAATTCAAAATATCCAAAATTAGGAATAGGAGTGGCCAAGGTTTCAACTTTCGATCCTACAGTAGTACTAGGAGAACCTTCCAGTTCCACAAACTTGGCAGTTTTTGGCACCCATACATACTTTACATTTATATGTGTACATGTAGGCCTACATGTACTGTACCTGTAGCTTGCAATTCAGGTTTTTGTTTTTTATGTGTATTCAGTCTCAGTCATGCCAAGTAACCATGTGGGTACACACATACAATGTAGGCCTATGGGGCCTCAAAGTTCTGTATCATTTGGGCTACTACACGTACATGGATGTACATACGTGTACATGTACCGACCGTACATGTACAGTATATATGTTGTACCGGTAGGCCTACTACAGGCTACTACTACTGTACGCATACACATGGACATGTATGTCACTAGAAATTCACAGTACTTATTGTTGACCAAAGTCTGCATGAATTACTCAGCCAGTAGGTGTATCATGTCAGGCAGATTGTCAGCAATCTGGTCTGGGATACCCCACAAGTAGCAGACAACAAGGCCACCAGGCCAGTCCCCCCCCCCCAATGAGTCATGCCTTCTAAACTATGGACCCACCAAAGACTTGCCCCTCAACCCCCCCCCCCCCATCCCCCCTTACCAAGTTACTCTAGCTCAGTGGAGCCAGGGGTAGAAAGGTTGAGGTCTGAGGAAGAGGGAGGGAGAGGTTGAAGAGGGGGAGGGGAATGGTTTTAGTTTTGACTTTGACCTGCTAAAGGCACATTAGCTAGATACATGTACTGTACTATACTGTACAGCTGCCTGTACCTGTAGAGTGTACTGTGTACTATAGGCAAAATAGTGCTGTCATGAGTCACACAGATCATGCCCCCTTCCATACCACAGCCCCATTGTGCTATTGGTATTGTGTTTCATTTCCGCCATTGCTTTCCAAGATTCAAAAGAATCAATTTTTTTTTTTTGGGGGGGGGGTGGATACAATGACCCCCTTGCTGGATGAATGGACAAACAACGAATATCCTTATTCTAGGAAATTTGCATCCTATAGGCTGGAATGTACATGTGTACTACTACACTGCTACACTTACAAATTGGGCTCATTTGTGGTCACTAATTGATAGATTGATTTGTAACAGGCCTCGATACATGTACATGTACAGTGTACATTGACTACATTTGTGTACACGATATGCACAATTGAATGAGACAGTGTATTAACTATTATTCAGTAGACATGCATAATGTATAGGCCTACATGTACATTGATATGCCATGCATTAATTTTATTGAAAGGATCTTGTTACGACCTTATCGGGATATGTACAGTACATGTACATGTACATGTACATGTAATTAGTACCGTATAGAAAAAGGCGTATACATGTATACACAGTAGGACCTACATGTACTACTACACAGTACACTGTACTATGGCGTTTAATTTAACAGTGTACAATGTACATGTACATGTACACTGTACTGTACATGTACGTGTACCGTACAAAATAATATACACATGTACATGTACATGTATACATGTACATGTACGTACAGTGAGTGTACATGTACACCTGTACATTTGTACACATGTGTGTTTGCACAAACTTGACACGTGTACAAGTTACATGTACAACTTACAGTACTTACACTGTACAAGTTTGTAAAATTAGTGAAATTCCATTAACCCATTTTCTCTCATATCTCCCCCCCCCCCCTTCTCTCTCTCTCATTCATTTGCAGACGTTGGACTCAGACAGGAGTGGCCTTGGCAAGATGAGGAAATCAGTCAAGAATATCTACAACACCGGAAACAGTAAGTCCGCTTCTATCAGCCATGGATCCTCTTTCCCTCCCCTCCCTCCCCTCCTCCTCTCCCACTCTCCCCTCCTCCGCAGTTCACTTTCATTTCCTGGTGATCAGCCGGAAGTCACTGTACATGTACATCGTAGATTACATGTCTTCACACCCACAATTGTCTAAAGCGAGCAACCAGGCTGTTTGCCTCCTCTCACCCGCACACTCTGTCTATCCCAAGGTGTAGAACAAAGAGGTATCAGAACAGCTTCTTCCCTCGTTCAGCCTCTCCCTGGAATTCCATTCTCTGTTCATGATTTCCCCCAGACAAAAATCTTGCCATTTTTGAGAGGAATGTCAATTCTTATCTGCAGCCTTCTTGAGTCCATTTGGGTGAATTTGCAATCCCCCCCCCCCTCCAAAAAAAATTAAAATTAAAATTAAAAAGCAATATTCAACTGAGTTACCAACAGAAAATCTCAGAAAATCTTGAGGGCAAAAGAGATCAATGGGTGCAGTACTTGATCCCATGCTGGAGTTTGCGTCCTACATTACATGTGGGCCCAATTTCGTACAACTGCTTAAAATTAAACACCAAAACCCTGCTTAGCATTAAAATTCATCCTCGTTTAATAATACATGTACATGATTATTGCTTCATTAATTTTTCATTAAAGTTTATTTTCTGTTCTAGAATTTATTGTTTATATTTTTTTATTTGTGGTGTTACCGTGGAAAGGGAGAGTCACTCAATTGTGATTGAGATGGCATTTGGCAATCCTTTAGGGATGCTACCATGTTCATGTTCTGTCTGGTTTTGTCACTTTCATGTTTGTACTTGCCCTGAGAACTAATAAATGCGATGAAATGGAAATTGCCAGCAATACGTACTGTATCTCACTTGATGCTCGCCATACTCAACTTGTATTCTGATACTGGGTGCTTAGCATAAAAAGAAATCACGCGGAACTTTGGCTGTCATCCAAATTCTATTGATCAGTGAGTCTTTTCATGATGAAGTGGATCAATGACATTGGCTCCTCCAAGTCAGTAGTCCTACAGGTGTAGCGCGTTGTCACCCCTCCCCCCCTCCCTGCGGGCGTGCAGGTGAGTGCACTTTTCAGTCAAGCTGCAGGTGACAGCGCCCCCACGCCTGAATTTTCGGTCGCTTCGTCCGGCCGATGGAAGCTTCATTCGGGCGGCGAGACTGCCGTTTTTTTCCCCTGCTGCAAAACCGTGCGTGCGGTGTTCGCGTAGACGTGCACTAGGGAGGATGTAATTGGGGAGATTTGACAGACGCCCGGTCGTTGGTGCCGTGGCAACGTGGCTGAAACCTGTCGCAAATTCACTCATTGAGTGTGCGTGCACTGAGTGATGCGTGACCGCGCACTGTCTGGTGTAGTAAGAACTTGAGGAGAGCACTTAAAAAATAACCAGTTGGGAAGAGTGCAGACGTGTGAGCCTTTTACATACATGTAGTATACATGTACAACATACATGTACATGTATACGGCACATGTGTACAAGTACATGTACATGTACATGTACATGTACATGTATAGTGTCCATGTACAATGTACATATGTACACGTACGCAATGTACACAGTACATACGTGTACAAGCCTTGTATTGTAGAGCAGTGCACATGTGCCATTGTTCATGTACAGGTACATGTACACGTGTACATGTACATGTACACGTGTACATGTACATGTACCTGTACATACTGTACACTACATTGTAGTATTTCATGTACTGTACATGTCATTGTAGTGTACAGTATGTACTTCTACATGTACATGTACATGTACAAAGTGCATTGTACACCTGTGTGTATTGGTACTGTAAATTGTTTTCGCACAGTACCCCCGCGGTACACGTACAGTGTACATGTACACTATACATGTACTTCCCAAGAAACTGCATTTCACAAGTTCACAACTCTCCAAAGTACAGACGCTTCTAGTCGGGACCATGCTTCACTGCCGCACACTAATGCACATGGACAATGTGTCTGGAAAGCTGCTCATTAATTCACACGTTAACTGCAGGAATGTACAGTACATGTACATGTACATGAATACCGTATAGTACAGTAGTGTCGTGCACTGTGCGGTGATGTGCAATGTAATGTACATGTACATTGTACATGTATAAATATACATTTACGTACATGTTAAGGTATACACAGTACTACAGGTACAGTACAATCCCGTACTACTGGCCCATATCACAGCTACTGATACAGGTAATTAATATACCGGTACTGTATCAGTGTATACATGTACAGTACAGTACATGTACACTTATACATGTTCATTAGAGTTACCAGTGGACTGCACCCTACATGTACTGTACATTGTACATGTACCATGTGTGAGCAGTTGGGCACAGGTAATTATGGGCCGACCACTAATTGACTTTTATTGGCCCTGGCAGGAAATTAAATCAATTGTCTGTTACTACCAGTACCAGTAGACTGAAAGTACAGGTGCATTGTGTATGTACAGTACATGTACTTTAATAGACCACACAGTGTACATCATGTACATGTACATTATGTACATAATTATACATTTATATGTACATGTATAATTATGTACATTGTACGGTACAAATGTACATGTACATGTACATGCAACAACACACAATGTACATGTACAGTGTACACTGTACATGTACAGTACATGTACAGTAGACAGCACTGGTAGGTAGCCACTGGCAAGTGTGCACATACTGAGTCTGTACCTTACATGTATACAGTACATGTATACAATGTGTACATGTACATGTACTGTATGCATGGCACATTTTGTACATATTGTACATGTACAGTACATGTACAATATGTACATGTATAAGTACATGTATAGCCCTGGCCCCTGGGGCAATGCACTTAACCCTTGTTGCCAAGTTGCCAACCAGGGTTGGGAAATCCCTGGCTTTAATTCCCAGGCAACTGCACTGTAGGCCCTACCTGTAGCCTGTAGTACTCTATAGGTACTGGTAGTCTGAAAAGGGCCGGTCTATTTCCAGGGAATTTCCATGAGGAATTGGTGTACTGTACATGTAAACGTAGCGTAAAAAAGGCCTGAAATAAGTCTGGGATGTGTACACGTGTACTGTATACTACATGTGTACATGTAGTCTTTACAGCATTCATATCGTGTACTGTACATAATACAGTGTATAATGTACACGTATACATTGTATATGTTGTACATGTATGTACACATGTACACTGTACTGTACATGTACATTGTACCTAAATCAAACTCAATTACAAATTGCAATTAGTCCTCACACACACTGGTCAGGAAAAGTGGAGTGTGGATCCCGAATTGAATTGCGATCCAAACGATCTCAATTATGTTAGTGCCAATGTGAGTGGCCCTCATAAATATGCACTGATTGCACAGTAGGCCTACAGTACTACAAGTACAAGACTACAAGTATTATGTACAAGCTGACATTACTGTAGGCCTTGGTGCCCTGCAGTGTGCAGCTAATTGAGCACAGGCCCTAGTGCCAGGCTCTGAGGTGGTCGGACAGAAGGCAATATTTATTAAAACTGCAACAACTTCTGATGATTCCATAGCCAGAAATCAGCAGGATGGAAACCACTCATGGTGCCCCAGCCATCTGGGCTGCTTTTTTTTTTTTTTTTTTTTTTTTTTTTTTTGGGGGGGGGAGTGGTGTCACAAGCCACAACTTCACAACCAGGAAAACTGTCTTGGTCTGGCTACATTGTATGTCACTGTGGAAATGTATGCAATTTCATCATCCAGTGTCACTTTCGTGAATCCAACCTGTGGTTGTGTACAGTATGTACAATGTACAAAGTATACATACATGTATTGTACGTTTTTATAAGTGTACGTACATGTACATGTACCGGTACGCGTGTCGCGTTCGTGTATAATGTACACTGTACACAACTGTACTGTACACACATGTACATGTACATGTACTGTACATGTAGTTCTGTACATGTACCTGGGTACTGTTCTGTCTGTACACGTATACGTGTACATGTACAGTACAGGTACTCTACAAATTTATGTATATTACATTATACTGTACAGTGTACAGCATGTAATGTACGTACATGTACATGTATCAGTACTTTGAAATATCACACATGTGCAGAACACATGGAGTGGCTTTGTGTAAGCATATGGTGTAAGGCAGGCCATCCTGGTCTCATAAAGCAAAATCAATTTGGCTGATGGTCCCAGGAAGGTGCAATTGATTCACGCTGTGAGCACAGTTCAGCGAAGAGGAAAACCGATGCTAGAAAATAATTATAAAGTGTATCCAAATTTCTGCAAATTATCATTAACTTAGTCTCAGTGGATTGGTCATTGTTAGGAATGCTCATGTGATACATGTACATGGACAGTGCATAATATTTCTTGGTACACAATGTATATAAATCGAAACAAATCTATAGCCCCTGGCATTTGGATCATAGCAGGACATTAATTAGTAGGCCCCCTACTTAAGGGGTTGAAATGACATGGTACATGTAAGTGCACATCGTGTATGAACATTTACAAGTCGGCATATTGCACTTGTGATGTGAAGCTTGTTTAGGGCACAGGGTTTATTCAAAAGAGCTCTTGCAATAGATACACATCTTGCAACATGTACACATACATGTAGAGCAGATGAAACTGTGATTCAAATAATTGTGATTCAAATCCCACTCATAATCACAATTATTGTGCCCACACGCACCAGACAAGTAGGCCTAATGTATTATATGTAGAGTTTGAAACGTGATTTGAATCACGATCCAAATAATTGATGAGAGGTTTGGTACATTATGTACGTACAATGTATGTGTTGTACATGTACACACGTGCATGGATGTTCTGTACATTTGTTGCTACAATGCTAGCACTGTGAATGGTCCTAAATAATACTATGCATTGTACAAATGTACACCTTGGTTACCAATGCACGAATGCACTGGCCAGTCCTACCAAGGGGAAAAACTTCTGCAGCTCGATATCAAAACATACCCTGAGGCTGACCGGGACTTTGAAAAGTCTAGTTTTGATTGTGTCCGGCCGTTGCAATCTGTGATGTACAGTATGTCATTGAGCATTCCAAGAAGTGCGAGATGTCTGCTGAATGCGTGCTTGCAATTTTTTGTTTTATTTGTGTGCTTATTATTTTATCTGTGTCGGGGGAGGGGCGGAGGGGCGGAAGGGGGAGGGGGGGCTGCCAAATGCTTCTCTCTCCCTCGGGGCCTCAGGGTCCTCAGTCTGTCCCTTTTGGGAAAAGAAAAATTAATCTTGAGAAACCCAATTGGGAGACAGTGTTTGGTTTCTGAGGCGGCGATGATAACATTTTTTTTTAAAGGAGCTCTGTGGGGGGTTTTTCGACTGGAATTTGCTCGTTCGCTTTGTGTCGAGAGGAGCTTTTGGTTTTGTATGCGGGGAATTTCTTTGCAAGTCTTGTTTCTTTAAATAAAATAAGTTTAGCGGTACCTGATATCTCAGTATTCACAGGACCTCTCTGAAAGGAATTGCCCTTTTGTGGACGGTCCTGCTGGTATTGAAACGTCAGTCTATCTGCCGTACATTTTTCAGAGTTTTGCATTTTGGACATTATACTGAAAATCAGTCTGCATTTGTGTGCGACTGTGTGGGATCATTCTCCTTGTTAAACTTTGCTCTACATGTGCAAGCTAAGAATAGGAAACTGCATGCCCCTCTAACCTTTGTTGGGATTTTAAGTTTACAAAACGTTACCCCAGAAGGCCAGAAGACTAGACTGTATACTGGTAGTTGACTTGTTGAGAAGGCCGCCATCTAATGACTTGATAGCTTGGCTGATAAGAAGCACTGGTACACAATTTTTAAACATGTCCAGAGCAGAAGTCTTGGGCTCAAGTCCCTGGTCCGGTCAAAGTTTTTTTTGCCACAAATTTCCTTTTTTTCAAGGCCTAACATTTGAGAAAGGTCCTACTAGTACTAGTACTAGGATCGATCAGGCCCACTAAATTTCGAGATTTATTGAACTCGGTCAGGATCTTGGCAAAAGGGTTCTCCTCAAATTTCTCAACTTAACTTACATACATGTACATGCACATGTACAAATGTACATGTACAGTGTACTTGCCTTTGAGAAAGGATGCACATGGTGCCAGTTTTGAAAACAGCAGCTAATCAATTGTAATTGTCAAGGTTTGGTTTTGAAAGATACATTTGTGTAAAACAGTATACATGTACATGTACATGTACAGCATGTATGTATTTCAGTTTTCAATTTGTCTGTACATAGTGCTTTTAAAATGTGGAATTTATAGGCCTAAATGAGACAGACAAAGGTGTTACAATTTTCAGTGAACATGTACAGTTCACGTAATAGGCCTGCCAGTGCTGTAATTCTTGGCCTACTGTACATGTACCGGTAGATAATTTGATATTATTCCTTTGACAATTGCCTGTGTGTGTTTCCATGGTGACACAGACATGTATACACACCCTGTCCAATGCCTTGTTTGCAGCTCTGCATGGCCATATAAGGTGATTCAATACATCATACATGTAGCCTACATGTACAGTACATGTATACATTGTGTACAGTACCTTTCATGCTCAAGGTCTTGTATACACAATGTACTTTACATGTACATGTACATTTGTACATGTACTGTACACTACTACACGTACACATACTGGTACTTGTATGTACTGTACATGTATGTACTGGTACATTTACAGTGTAATACAGATAAAGTGCAGTACTGTACATTTGCATGAGAAATATTATGCATGTACATGTACATTATGTTATGTATATGTACTGTACAGTCTGTACATTGTATAATGTACATATGTATACATGTACGTGTACATGTACCGGTACTAGCAAATGCAGGCTGAATTTACAAGAATAACAGTTTTAACAAAAATCACCTTGAAATGTGGTCACTTAGGCCTACTCGCTTGCCGGTGCTTTTTTTCCAAGCATTGTCAGCAATTTCAAATTATGCATTCAAGTCTCTGTTAGGAAATTCATACAAAAGAAGAAACCTTAGCCATTGTCAGCAAATTGCACCAGTTGGTCTGTCCCTATACAGTACATGTACCAAGCCACAATCTTGTGCACACGTTCATAATTTGACTGATCATTTCTATCAAGAGAAACAACTTGTATAGGCCTACTGTACATGTACATGTACGTTGTACACTTGCTGTAAGGTCCCAGAACACATACACACTACACACATACCGATTTTTGTATCCTTGTGGAGACATTGCTTTGTTATTTTGTATTTAAAGCATTACGACTGAGTGAGAAATGATTTTTAAAAATGCTCCCATTTCAACCACATTTTCACATACATGTACATGTACAGTGTACGTGTTTGGGTAGAAATGTGTCCCTTATAACACTTAAATTTAAAATTGTTTAAAATCGCTAATTAGCCCATTATTTGAGTTCTTTGTTCAGGCGACCTTCCAACTGCCCCGGTGCCAACTTCCCTTTAATTGATTTTGTGGCCGCACATCAATTCTCTCCAGATTGGGCTGTCAAAAAGATCGCGGCCAAATATGGAAGGCCTCAACTGTGCGAGGACACAAAGTGTATGCAAGCAGGGGACATAATTATTTACATACATGTACATGTACACATACATGATGTACGGGTACTGTACATGTACACGTGTATACATATACATGTATGTACAGGTTGACAATACTTGCCGATGTGCAGTACATGTACACGTACATGTATCATTACATGTACATGTACGTGTACAGTGTACATGTTTACATTCATGATGCACTCAATGTACATGTATTTTGTACATGTACATGTACATGTACAAAATACACACACATGTACCCGGTACATGTACATGTATGGGCATTCATCATATCATGTAAAGTACATGTATGTATAATGTACATGTTTACAATAAATATGTAAATTTATAAGTACTGTACAGTGTACACATGTACCAGGATGTCCATACAATATTACATGGATCATATTTTCTTTTGCATCGCTTGAATACCATATTTGGTGTTACATGTACATGTACATGTACACGTATATATTGCAATGTACATGTACAATGATGTATGTATATATGTATGTGTTCATGTATTGTACAGTAGTGCATACATGTACCGTACATGTACATTTACATGTTTATGTTCATATACTGTACATTACTTACATGTACATGTACGCATGTACCCTTTTTTTCAGTAATCATGATTGTTTTTGAGGTCTACCATACAAGTACTGTACATATACATGTACTGTACATTGTGTACAGGTGTATACATAAACATACATTGTATACATACAGTACATCATTATGATATACACACATGTACATGTACAATGTATACATACAGTATATCTGCACACTGCAGTATTGTTACACATGCTGAAACATTGCATTGTGCCTGTATACAATATGTAATTTGATTTGATTTCTGTGGCTTTGCTTTTGCAGCACATGTTGGCAACCTCCTCTCCTTTGCCGAGAACCTAGAGAAGCTGGGCTCTACCACACTGTCCAAGGAGAAGGAGCCAGACTTGGGAGCTGCCTTCTTGAAGTTCTCTGTCATCACCAAAGAGCTAGCAGCGCTTCTCAAGAACCTTGTAAGACCCGGGCCTCAAGACCATTGCCAATATGTCCATTGTGGATGTAGATGTCTGTACATTATCCACTCATTTGATCATCCACACATTTCCTCATCTGCTAAACCTCCAATCCACCCATCCTCTCTTCCGTGCTTCCACCAAATACATTGTAATTCCACTCTTCCACTCTTCCACTCTTCCTGTCTTCCTCTCTTCCACTCTTCCACTCTTCCACTCTTCCACTCTTCCACTCTTCCACTCTTCCACTCTTCCACTCTTCCACTCTTCCACTCTTCCTGTCTTCCTCTCTTCCTCTCTTCCACTCTTCCTCTCTTCCACTCTTCCACTCTTCCACTCTTTCTCTCTTCCACTCTTCCACTCTTCCACTCTTCCACTCTTCCACTCTTCCACTCTTCCACTCTTCCATGCTTCCACTCTTCCACTCTTCCACTCTTCCACTCTTCCACTCTTCCACTCTTCCACTCTTTCACTCTTCCACTCTTCCACTCTTCCACTCTTCCACTCTTCCACCCTTCCTCTCTTCCACTCTTCCTCTCTTCCACTCTTCCACTCTTCCACTCTTCCACTCTTCCACCCTTCCTCTCTTCCACTCTTCCACTCTTCCACTCTTCCACTCTTCCACTCTTCCACGCTTCCACGCTTCCACTCTTCCACTCTTCCACTCTTTCACTCTTTCACTCTTTCACTCTTCCACTCTTCCACTCTTCTACTCTTCCACTCTTCCACTCTTCCACCACCCATCCCCCCCTCTTAACATCCACTCATCCTGCCCCTTATTGTTTTTTTGCGCACAGGTGCAGAACATAAACAACATTGTGATGTTCCCCCTGGACTCCTTATTGAAGGGTGACCTGAAGGGCCAGAAGGGTGACATGAAGAAGCCCTTTGAGAAGGCCTGCAAGGACTACGAATCCAAATAGTAAGTGGTCCGGCTGGTACCCACCACCTTCCATTGTGTGCGCCATGTGGGTTTGGCATAATGTATACAAATTTCTTTCTCTATGTACAGTACATCAGTACCATTTACAGTACATGTACCACATGTTCATGTACAGTACATGTACATTGCAATCAGTGTCTCACCTGCATTCACCTACATGTATGTATACAGTTTGATGTACATGTACATGTAGTCCTATACTATACTGTACTGTAAATGTACACGTATGTATACATGTACTGTACATGTACGTGTACAGTTGGCATTACATGTATGGACATTATGACACATACAAAATGTACATGTACAACTGTATACATACTGTTCTGTATGTACGGTACATGTGTATGTAGGCTTTGACCTTTGAATTCAAACAAGGATATTCCTGGAAAAGAGTAAGTGTGCACACGTCATACATGTATTGATTACCCAGGCATGCTCTGTCTGCAAATCTTGGCCCTTCCCACCAATGACATCCGTGTTTCCCATTACTCCTTGAACCGGTGACCTCATACCACTTCTCACAGGCTGGGAAAGGCAGTTTTGATTTGAAGTGTAACAAACAACATGGATGGGCCATTCAGAGCCTTACAGTGTACATGTACTTTATTTCAAGTAGTTTGAATGAGGCCTGAAGCAACATCATTATGTTCGAAATTCTCTCAGAAAGCCAGAATGTCACTCACCTGTACAGTACATGTAGGCCTACATTACTGTACTGTACAGACCTGTACATGTATGTGTATTCTACATGTACATGTACATGTGTACAATACAATGCCAAAAGCATATTTGTATTGTTTACCGTTTTTCATTTTGATATAAATTTCCTACAATTTGCGTGATGATTATAAAACACACACCAAATGTGTTTAGTATTCTTGTGCGTGTGTGTTCAATTTGCTTGTGATTTTCAAATTGGTCTTTGTTCAGGCGGAAGTTCACATATGGCCATAATCCGTCAACCTTGGCTCAGTCTCTGCCTACGAATCTCTCTCTCCCCCCCCCCCCACTACCCCACTATCTATCTTTACATAGAATGGGTATTTGCGTTCGGGTGGGTTATTATCCTGTGAATCGGAAATGAGCACCGGGTGCTAGAAAATCCACCTTTTGCTGCCAGAAATCTGTGCACAGAATACGTACCGGTACCTAGTCTTGTGTTTTAGAACAGCAATGAAAATAAAGCATTCTTCTAAGGCTTATTCTGCCTTTGAGAAAGGTCTCGCTAGGATTGAAACATCAGGGCTCCTAACTTTTGATAGTGATAGAAAATATTATATACACATGTTTTGAAATCTCAAAAGGTTAGAGGGCATGACGTTTCGATCCTAGCAGGAGCTTTCTCAAAGGCAAAGTGACGAGGACAAACACAGACAGTCAGGGGAAGGAAAGCCCTGACACACATGACAGAGGAAGGACAAATTTCTCCAAGAGGTTTTTTTTGGCGATTGCCTTGTAGCCCTTCAAGGATGCCAAAATTGCCTTGGTGCCCTTAAAAAAGAACAACAAATGCCTTGGTGTCCTTAGTTTTCTGAAATTTCAAGGCCAAAATTGCAGTGCCCTTTTTTTTCTGGAGTTCCTGCCCATCGCATGAATTCAGTCACTGTTTAGTGTTTACCATGCAACCCCATTCACGTTACAGTGTGTACACACTGTACAGACCGTGCAACTTTCTTGTGTGTTTTTGTTGTATTCTAATGGCACCAGCTGACACCCATGACAGATGGTCAAGCCATTAATTGCAATTGATGCTGCGCTGACTGTTTTGTATAAATCAGCAAATTAGCATTTGCTTATGATAAACCATACTGTGAGTGGCTTCCAGTGTGCATGTGCATGTACAGTATGGTACACAATACTACACATACATGTACATGTACATGTACACCGGGCACATTATCAATGGGAGATGTGTACAAGGTATTAGAGTGTCTCTCAAAGCCTAGGCCTCTGTGTATCATTGCCTGGGTTTGCCAAACTTTGCCCCTCCACATTCAGACTGTGTGGTGCCGGGTAATATCAATTTTGCATCCACAGGAGAATGGCATTCAATGAACTTACACATTGTACATGTATGATTAGCATGGTATTATACAGTACCGGTACGTGTGCATGTACAGTTGCTCATGGTACATGTCCAAAAACAAACCACATCATATTACTGTACAGTATGATTATGTGAACGTGTACATGTATCTGTACATTATGTACACGTACAGTAGTATACACACTGTACATGTACAATGTAGGCCCTACAATGTACATGTATACATACCGGGTACATGTACATGTACACTACAGTACATGTTTACGTGTACAATGTATATGAACTTATTAAGGTCTATCAGAAAAGATAGACACCGATGATAGTTGGAATCCAGTAGTCCCCTGACGACGGGCAGAGTACACACTGCCCGAAACGTTGAGTTACCGGCTCTTTTCAGAGCCACACTTCTTCTCATGTACATGTACATGTACATTGTAAACATGTACATTGTAAACATGTACATGGTTTCACTGCAAACCTCCTACACTGTATACTGTACACTACTACACTGCATGCATTTTTGCGCCATGCAAACCTTCAAATCAAATCTGAATTTCCTCTTATGTCTTTTTTTTTCTGTGCATCTTTCAGCGTGAAAATTGAGAGGGAGAAAAAGCAGTTGGCTAAAGAGGCAGGTCTTATTCGGACAACGATATCAGGACCAGAGGTGAGTAGCGCACCGGCCCTACAATCTACTGTACATGTAACTGCTGCTTCCCCAAGTTGTTTTGATTTACAGCGAGGGCGTACCGGCATTTTTTTGTGTATGCGTTGTGTAGGTTTTTTTGCTGGGATGCTTATCGCCAGACCGTAATGCAATTGACCTCAGCACCCAGCTGAATTTCCACTTCAACCACACTCGTACATGTCAGAAGTACTCGCACAGCTAGTGCCGTCAATAATTACATGAACCGTATATTTACACATTGAATTTGCATCGTGTACATGTAGTACAGTACTTGTAGAGTATACTGTACATGTACTCCCAAGTGCAAATTTTGTGCATATGTTGGACGCTCGATTGTCAGCCAAGTGTCCTAGTGTCCATATCCATGCAGTAATTCTTTAAACAAATTGAGGGACTGACATTTTGATCCTAGCAGGACTCTTTTCTCAAAGCATACTCAAAGGCCGAAAGAATCCGCCTTGGAGAGAGGTCCTGCTAGGAATTGAAATGTCAGGCACCTCTGTGTTAGTTTTTTTTAAAGATTTGCATACTGTCGGCTTACAGTGTGTCGAACAGTACCGGTACATGTACACTGCTCTACAGTACAAGTAGATCTACACACTACTGTACATGTACATGTACATGTCATGTACATGTACAGTGTACCAGTACATGTACATGTACTGTATTCAATTCCCTTCTTGGAAGGAAACAAAAGAAAGGGAAAAGCAGTTTCTTCCTGGATGAATTGGATCACAAAGGTTGGACCAATAGGCCTGCAGGCTCAGTGTCGGTTTCGACCTCTTCTCTTGGTTCCGGTGTTTCACAGCGGTCACGCTTCACTGATTGGTCCTCTGGCTACTCATGTACATGTACATGTACACTGAGTTCATTCTGTACATACTGTACGTACAGTGTACATGTACATGTACATGTATACATGTACTATACATGGACATGTATTCAACACAAACCGGAGTACTGTACATGGGAAAGGTCCTGCTGGGATCAAAACATCAGGCAAAACGTCAACACATTAGAAATGTATTGACATTTCTGATGATGAAAGAAACTGGTAGTGTTCAGGTTACGTGAACCTAAACAAAAGTGGGAAAAGAAAAAGGAACTTGATCAGACTTGTGTCAATTGATGCAAACAACCTACATGTACATGTACATGTACATGTGTACATGTACATGTACATGTACATGTACATGTACTGTACAGTACAGTACGTACCGGTTCATGTACATGTGAAATGTACCAATGTACATTCATGCTTACATGTATGAACAGCCAAATGAACAGCCGGATGTATGGACTGACAGTAACAGACTGATTGAATATAAATTCTACTACATGCAGTACATGGAGGCTCATTTTACATGTACACAATGTACATGTACATGTACATGTACACGTACGGTATGTACATGTAGCTTCCCGTGCATGCTCCCCAAGAAAAATGCACACAGTCACCCACAGACGTGAAGTTGACACAGGTGTAAGGTATCTCGGCATTTTCACAAGATTTCCCTGCTCTCCAGACTTCCTGGAGTTGTTTGTTTGTTTTACCCTTCAGGGACAAATGTATTATTCTTTCTCATTTTTTTTTTTTGGCTTACAAGTTACAATAGTACCTGTAACTGTAAGCCTACATGTACATGTACGTACAATGTACATACAAGTGTACACTGTGTACAGAACACGTTAAATGTCCAATGCACATTGCAATTTTGCAAGTGGCAACTTTATAGTGGAACGTCGTGTACTTCGAGACATTTGGGACTGTGACCCTGCATGACCCCCCCCCCTACCCTGACCCCCCACTCCGCCCCTCCCACATGAAGGGGTGACAGGAGTCAGTGGTGTACATGTACATGTACATTGTACATGTAGATGTTTACAGAGAGTGAGTGTGGCTCTGAGAAGAGCCAGTACATGTATCCAATGGGTTATAAATTATATGTACACGTACATGTACATGTATATGTGTACATAAACATGTACACTGTATGTTTTGAAAGCTCAACAGTTTCTTAGTCTACTGCTCATACTACCCTACCTTACTGCGGCCTGTTACGTAATAGAAACTACATAAGCTGAGGATTAGGCTGAACAACGTTTCATTTCCTCAAACTGCTCACTGACTAAGATGGCCTGCAATACGTACATGCACATGGACGTGTACATGGACATGTTTATCTCCAAAGTTAGAGGGTCTGACTTTTTGATCCAAGCAGGACCTTTCTCAAATCCTAGCAGTTCACTAGCATGACTAGGATTGAAACGTCTGGCCCTCTAACTACTGTACATGTGTAACTTACAGTAGGTACAGTATTGTACCGGTACATGTACATGTACACTGTCAAAGGCACTGTACATGTACATATATGTACACTGTACAGTACATGTAGCTCCATGGTCCGAACAGCACTGGTGTACAGTACAGTACACATGTATACAAAATCAGATTTCCTGGGTACCGGTATGGTACTTCAAGTCCCAGTCCAGTCAAAGTTTCTGTAGCCAACTTTTGTTTAAAACTGTAGGCCTACCGAACATGACAGCAAACATTCAAATTCAGCCAGAAACCATCGCCTACAGTGTATGTTAACTTGCACTTGGGGTTTGTGTGGGATGAAGCCTATCCTGCCTGGGCCAGATACTGATGCACAATTTGAATAACAGGGCAGTGTTTGTGCATTGGTACAGTTCAAAATCTGAATACAGTATACAGTACCAGTGTACTGTACAATACATCCACTCGCACTGTACAGTACTAATGCATTTCCTGTAAAACAAAACTGAAACCTACATGTATGTACAATAGTATCCAGCAGAAGATCTCTCTTCCTCCTTGAGAAACTTCAGGAAGGAAGGAAAGGGCAAAATGTGACCTACAATGTGTACTCATTGTACATGTACGTACATGTACATGTACATGTACGTACATGTACATGTACATGTACATGTACTGTACAGTGCAGTGCACAGTACAGTGTACATGTTAACTGCATTGTCAATGTCATGCATGTACATGTACATGTACAGTACATGTACAGTGTACATGTGTACAGTGTAATGTACGTGTACATGTGTACAACGGTACATACATGTGTACATGTACACTGTACATTGAGTGACTGATACTGTAAAAATGTACATGTACATGTACATGTACATGTACATTTACATGTGCATGTACATACTGTAACATACTGTACTCTACACATTGCATTTACATACATACAGTGTACAAGTCATAATTTTTATAACATTGCATGGCTTAAACGGGTACATACATGTACATGTGTACAGTACATTACATTGTACATCATGGAGCTGTATAAAGCGTACACATACAGTACATGTACAGTACATGTACATTCCATGCAGGTCACACAAGTTTCTGTTTGGTTTTCTGGGGAAAATGTAATTTCTGAATGAAATCTATTATGATCTGTCCCCCCATCATTCAGGTTGCTGAGGAGATGGAGAAGGAGAGAAGGGCGTTCCAGCTGCAGATGTGTGAAGTGAGTTGACACAGGGTCAGGGAAGAAAGGGAGGTGGGGCGGGGGGGGGGGGGGGGGGTTGGAAGAGTCTAACTTGAGCAAAGAGGTTTTTGGCATTGAAATCCCACAGAATACAGCCACTGAATCTTAGTGAGTGCAACGGGGTAAGAATCCAAAGAATCCTTACAGAATGCACCCACTGAATCCTGTTGAGTGCAGCATAGTTATGGTCCACAGAATCCCTGCATGTACAATGTACATTACAAAGATAACATGCCACCTTCTATCATACACACTGTACATGTACACATGTACGTTGTTTTAAGCCAAGTCGATTCCTTTCTGAGTAACTTACTGTACATGTGTGCTCTTGTAACTCTTTCCAACTTCCAGTACCTCATCAAAGTAAATGATATCAAGGCCAAGAAAGGAGCTGAGTTGGTCCAACATCTTGTCGAGTATTACCGGGTAGAAAACAGGTACGTTTCTTACACAGACTGTAATTCATCTGAGCTACATGTATCCAGCCCTTAGATGGCGACCTCCCCAAAATTGTCACCTAATCTTTGCCGGGGTGGGGTGCCAGTCAGAAGCATTTGACCAATAATTTGTAATGATCCATTTTTTTTATGTTTTCCCCTTCTGCCGTATAGTTTCTACCGGGACGGTTTGAAGACAATCGAGCATTTCCAATCCTACATCGATGAGCTCGCCGAGAACGTTCACAAGATCAAGATAAGGCACGACGAGGAGAAGAAGAAGCTAGTGGACCTCCGCAACCTCTTGAAGACCAGTCTTTCCCTGGACAAGGAGGTGAGAAAGAACTCTCCGTCTTCTCATGATCATTCCTCGACCTCCTCCCCTTTTCCTTCCTCCTCCTCCTCCTTTTTCTCCCCTCCCCCTCCCCTCCTCATCCCCTCCTCCTCTCCCTCCTCTCCATCCTCCTCTCCCTCCTCTCTCCTCCTCCCATCCTCCTCCCCTCTTCTTTCCTCTTCCCTCCTAGTCCCTCCTCTTCATCTCTCCTCTTCCCTCCCCTCCTCTCTCCTCTCCCTCCTCTTCCTCCTCTCTCCTCCCCTCCTCTTCCCCTCCTCCTCCCCTCCTCTTCCCCTCCTCCTCTCCCTCCTCTCTCCTCCTCCCCTCCTCTTCCTCTCTCCTCCTCCCTCCTCTCCCTCCTCTGTCCTCCCCTCCTCCTCCCCTCCTCTTCCCCTCCCCCTCCTCTCCCTCCTCCCCTCCTCCTCCCCTCCTCTCTCTCCTCCTCCTCCTCTCTCATCCTCTATCTATGACGATGATGATTCAATATTGCTCGATCTTCCCCCCCCCCCCATGTCTCCCGGCAGACGCCCCCAGAGAAACAGGGCTACAGCCTTCACCAGCTGCAGACGGACAAAGCGCTGGGCACGGAGAAGACGGGTGTCCTGCACAAGCGGACGGAGGGTCTGCGCAAGGTGTACCAGAAGCGCCGCTGCGAGATCAAGGACGGCTACCTGGGCATCGCTCACTCCACCATCAGCAAGGCGCCGGCCCGCCTCAACCTCCTGACCTGCCAGGTCAAACCCTCGCTGGAGGAGCAGAGCAAGAAGTACTTTGACCTGGTGGCCCGTAAGTCCCGACACCCCTCACTCAATCCTCCCCCTCCGAAAGCTGCCAACCATTCCTATTTTGAAGGAATCATTTATCTTTTTTATGGTAAAAATTACAAGCTCCTGACACAAGATTACAATTGTTTGTCTTGGAAAGACGCATGCATTCCTATGTAGTTTGCTCTGTGATTCCTCTTTTTTCAGCAGAAGTATTCCTAATTTCCTTTGAGACAGTTTGGCAGCGAACCTTGAGTGGCTTTTTAGCCTTGATTTGGGTGATTGTGCATAATTTGGGTGATTGTGCATAATTTTTTTTTTTTTTTAAAGATTTGCATGTTGGTCATTTAAAAGTTAATAAGCAGCATGCAGTAAGTACACACACACACTGGTCAAATATGCAATTTGCAGTCACAATTTCACAAGCACCCTAAAACGGATCCACGCTGATAGAATTTCATCAGCGCTGTCTTTTTATAATGAGTTGGGAAGGTCGTGGAGATGAGGGGCGGTACCCCGCGATGGCCCTGTCAAAACTGCGACTCACGAGCCTGGGCCGCTCTCGGTAAAGTCTTTTGCATTCCGATCCCAGTCCGGTCCCCATTTCTCCACACCCCGCCCTCCGACCGTCGCGATAAGAGATAGCGGTAATCTCGCCGGCAAAAGATACAAGCGGTCGTCCTAACCGCCAACGAAAAAAGAAAAAGCCATAAATAAGCACTTGCCACTATGGGAATGGATTGGCTGGGAACCGGTTTAGAGCCTCGCAAGGTTGCTCTCTTTTTTGTATCTTTTTTTTTTTATTTCAAACAAGTGATCAATCTCGTGGGCTTGTCACTCGCCGCTTGCCAATTTATTAGCACTCTGAGTCACGGGCGTGTCTGCCTGGGTTGTTAGGGAGGCTTGCAACATCTGCCTTTATCTTGTACACTCTGCAGTTGTACACAGGGGGATTTGCGCATTTTTTTATCTTTGTTTCTGTCTTATTCCCGGTCCCCTGACAGTCAGTGATTGTGGGAGTGATGGAGGATGTGGGACCATCCTTGTGTCCGGGGAGAGATGGGCGGAGGTCGACTTTGATTTGAAGCAATGCACTTGTAATCAGCCTTTCCAATATCCAGTTTATTGGAGAGGATCTCATAGTCATCTCTCTCTATCTCTGTCTCTCCCTATCTGTCTCTCTCATTCTCTCTATCTATGTCTCTTCTCTATTTCTGTCTCTCTCTCCTTATCTCTATCTCTCTCTATTTCTGTCTCTCTCTCTTTCTCTGACTCTCTCTCTCTCTCCCTCTCTGTCTCTCTCTCTATCTCTCTCTATATCCCTCTCTCTCTGTCTCTCTCTTTCTCCCTCTCTGTCTCTCCCTCTCTTTTCTTTGTCATCTCTTCCTCCCACTTTTATCTTCCTTTCTTCACACTTTTATATTCCCTTCTCTCTCTCCCCCCTCACTCTATCTTTATCTCCTCCATCCTCCACCCCTTGTCTCGCTTCTCTCTCCCTGTATCTTGATACATGTATCTCTCCCCTCTCTCTCTCTTTGTCTCTATCTCTTTATGTGCATTTGTTTCTCCCTCTTCTTTCTCTTTCATTCTCCCCTCACTTTCTCTTCCTCTCTCTAATTCCTCTCTCTCTGAATCTCTCTCTCTCTATCTCTTAAAGGCAGAATGCCTTTGAAAAAGGCTCTGGTAGGATAAGAACATCAGGCCTTATAAACTGTTAAGATTTTCATTTCAGTCAATAAGCAGTTTGCAGCAATTTTTTCACGCACTGTGTTGTTGCTAGTTTTTTAGCAGATATTTTTTAGGTTGTTGGCCAAATTGTGTGTGATTTTTTTCACGGCAACGTTCCCTCTTTCTGTTCCCTCTCTCCTCTCCTCCCAGGGGACAGGACGTACCATTTCATGGCTGAGACGGAGGAGGAGGCGGCTGAGTGGATCTCGGTCCTCAACAACAGCAAGAAGTACGCCCTGGACGCCGTCTTTGATGACAGCAACTCGCCCTCGGACGTGCCTAACAGGGGCCTGCAGGAGCTGACGCAGTGCATCGTGCGGCAGGTCCGCAGGCTGCCCTGCAACGGCGTCTGCTGTGACTGCTCCACGCCAGGTTAGAGACCTGAGAGCCCCTCTCTGTCCTGCCCTCAGACCCTTCACCTTAACCCAATCCCTTCCATCTTGCCCTAATCCCGTCTACCTTGCCCTAATCCCCTTCACCTTGCCCTTATCCCCTCCACCTTGCCCCAATCCCCTCCACCTTGCCCTAATCCCCTTCACCTTGCCCTAATCCCCTCCACCTTGCCCCAATCCCCTCCACCTTGCCCCAATCCCCTCCACCTTGCCCTAATCCCCTCCACCTTGCCCTAATCCCCTCCACCTTGCCCCAATCCCCTCCACCTTGCCCTAATCCCCTCCACCTCACCTTAATCCCCTCCACCTTGCCCTAATCCCTTCCACCTTGCCCTAATCCCTTCCACCTTGCCCTAATCCCTTCCACCTTGCCCTTATCCCTTCCACCTTGCCTTAATCCTCTTCACCGTGCCCCAATCCCCTCCACCATGCCCCAATCCCCCACAACTTGCCCCAGAAGTCAATTAGTATTTACTGGGGTGGGGGCACCATTTTTTTATTTTTTTTTCGTAATAAACAGGTCTTGTCCTTGTCTCGCACTGTCCCATACTGGCCTCTGGTGGATTGGTGCCGTTTTTTTTTTTTCCCCACTTTTTTTTAATCTTTGGCTTGGCGTTTGTGTTTTCCCGTCCCCCACAGAACCGCAGTGGCTGTCCACTAACCTGGGCATCCTGACCTGCATTGAATGCTCGGGTGTCCATCGTCAGCTGGGTGTGCATATATCCAGGGTCCAGTCGCTGGAGTTGGACCGGCTCGGCACGGCGCAGCTCCTGGTAAAGTCCCGCCCCATTGCCCTTTGACCTCTCCACACTAAAGGCAACTCCCTTACATCGTGTGGCAGACTGCACTCACCATTTTCCCCGGGGAGCCTTTTTTTTCCCCGGTGAAGTATATCTCTATCGTTTTGATGTTTATTTGTTTGTCTTGTTTTGGTCACACAGATAGCAATGAGCGTTGGCAACGAAGATTTCAACGAGGTTTACGAGGCTAACCTGGATCCGTCCAATAAGCCGCTACCAAACAGTACTATGTGAGTAGCAGTCGTGCTAAGATTTTTTGTCCAAAAGACTCGGTGCCCTTTTTTTTTTCTGGGAACGGATGGTGTTTCAATCCTTCTTTCAATCAGACTAACGGAAAAGTGAATGAGTCATTCTAAAAAATAAAGATAAAGTCTTATATTGGCAAGCTGTTGGTTTTTTTGTTGATGAACTGCTGTTTTTTGGTTGATTGGATCGAACTGTAGGGAGGAACGGAAGGATTTCATCTTCGCCAAGTACGAGAAGCGCAAGTACGTGCTGCAGACCAGCCCCAGTCCCACCGTCATGCTACAGGATCTCAGGCAGGCCGTCCTTCTCTCGGACATCGGCCAACTCCTCAGAGTCTTTGCCGAGGGCGTAGACCTGTCAGCCCCCGTCTCCGACACGGTGAGTCCCCCCTCTCTCCCCCTGTATCTCCTCTCTCTCTGTCTCCGTCCATCTCTCTCTCTCACCCCCCTCTCTCCCCCTGTATCTCCTCTCTGTCTGTCTCCGTCCATCTCTCTCTCTCACCCCCCTCTCTCCCCCTGTATCTCCTCTCTCTCTGTCTCCGTCCATCTCTCTCTCTCACCCCCCTCTCTCCCCCTGTATCTCCTCTCTCTCTGTCTCCGTCCATCTCTCTCTTTCACCCCCCTCTCTCCTATCTCTCTCAGCCTCTCTCTCCTCCACCTCATCTCTCTCTCTCTTTCCCTCTCCCTCCCTGTCCCTCCTCCTTCTCTCTCACCCTCACTCTCTCTGTCTCTCTCTTTCTCGCTCTATCTCTGTCTCTGTCTCTCTGTTTCCCTCTCTGTCTCCCTCTCTGTCTCCCTCTCTCTCTCCCTCCCTTTCTCTGTCCGTGTCCTTATGTTTGGCTGTGTCTGAAACTGGCATCTAGAGCTAGGTCTAGGTCTTCCCCCATTGGAAATACTCAAAGATGCGAAGACACTAGTCCTTGCCCGTTTAGGACACGGCCTTTGTCTGTCTTGCTCTCCTCTGTCTTCTTCTCATTTCTGTCCTTTTGTCCTTTTTCACGTCTCACCTTTCCTCCCCCCCTTCAGCACAACGATGAGACAGCCCTCCATCTGGCCATCAGGGAACAGGATGAGACCAACCTGCACATAGTGGACTTCCTGGCGCAAAACCTGAGCCGCACCGATCAGTGCAACTACAGCGGCGACACTCCGCTGCACCTGGCCGCCCGCCTGAACAAGGTGGACTGCGTCAAGATCCTGCTGAGGGGGGGCTGCAAGCCCAGCTCAGGTACGTGGGCCTGAAGGGGAGAGAGAAGGGGGGAGAGAGAAGGGGGAGATGAGGAGATTGTGGAGGATTGGGAAGAGGGGGATGAGGATGGCAAGGATGTCGATGGGTTGGGGTTAGATGGATGGGCCTTAACAAGGTGGACTGCTTCAAGATCCTGCTGAGAGGGGGCTGCAAGCCCAGCTCAGGTACGTGGGGCTGAAGGGGAGAGAGAAGGGGGGAGATGAGGAGATTGTGGAGGATTGGGAAGAGGGGGATGAGGATGGCAAGGATGTCGATGGGTTGGGGTTAGATGGATGGGCCTGAACAAGGTGGACTGCGTCAAGATCCTGCTGAGAGGGGGCTGCAAGCCCAGCTCAGGTACGTGGGCCTGAAGGAGAGAAAGAATGGGGGAGAGAGAAGGGGGGAGATGAGGAGATTGTGGAGGATTGGGAAGAGGGGGATGAGGATGGCATGGATGTCGATGGGTCTGGGTTAGATGGATGGGCTTAAACAAGGTGGACTGCTTCAAGATCCTGCTGAGAGGGGGCTGCAAGCCCAGCTCAGGTACGTGGGGCTGAAGGGGAGAGAGAAGGGGGGAGATGAGGAGATTGTGGAGGATTGGGAAGAGGGGGATGAGGATGGCAAGGATGTTTATGGGTTGGGGTTAGATGGATGGGCTTTAACAAGGTGGACTGTGTCAAGGTACTGCTGAGAGGGGGCTGCAAGCCCAGCTCAGGTGCGTGGGCCCAAGGAGAGAGAGAAGGGGGGGGAGAGAGAAGGGGGGGGGAGATGAGGAGATTGTGGAGGATTGGGAAGAGGGGGATGAGGATGGCAAGGATGTCGATGGGTCTGGGTTAGATGGATGGGCCTGAACAAGGTGGACTGCGTCAAGATCCTGCTGAGAGGGGGCTGCAAGCCCAGCTCAGGTACGTGGGCCTGAAGGGGAGAGAGAAGGGGAGGGGAGAGATGAGGAGATTGTGGAGGATTGGGAAGAGGGGGATGAGGATGGCAAGGATGTCGATGGGTTGGGGTTAGATGGATGGGTCTTAACAAGGTGGACTGCTTCAAGATCCTGCTGAGAAGGGGCTGCAAGCCCAGCTCAGGTACGTGGGCCTGAAGGGGAGGGAGGGGGGAGATGAGGAGGCCTCGGAGGATTGGGAAGAGTGGAAGGGAGTCTTGGATGCAGGGACTTGAAGGGTAGAGGAAGAGGGCATAAGGACCAGAGCAAGGAGGAAGAAGAAGACGAAAGAGGGGGATGACGAACAACGGGAGGGTGAGGATAATGGGGCGCAAGGGAACGAGGGAGAGGAAAGAGGCTGAGCTGAGCCAAATGAAGATGATTTTGAGGGGCGCAATTTGGAAGAGGATGGTGAAGCAGATGAGAAGGAGAGGAGGGAGGATGAAGAAGATGAGGAAGAGGGAGATCAAGGGAGTGCAAGGATGAGAAAAAATATGAGAAGGAAAGAGAGAGGGAAAGAGGAAGGGGTGCGAGGACGATGAAAAAGGATAAGGTGGGATGGGGAAGGAGGTGAAGAGAGGGGGATGATGACGAAGATGAACATGCGCGAGAAGACTTGCAGTCAAATCAGTAGCCAGCCGCAAACTCGCACGTTCCTCGTCCTCACCTTTGGGCCGGCCGCAGAAAACGCCAACAACGAGACGTCTCTGGACATCGTCATCCGGAAGGGGTACGGCCAGTGCGAGGAGCTGATGCGGCAGGCCGCGGTCGGCAAGCTGCTGCAGTGCGAGCACGTGGAGTACGACTGGGGCTTCAGCAGCGACAACGAGGACGGCGTGGACTTCAGCGATGACGACCTTGACGAGCGGGAGAAGCCGCCGCGTCACGCCCACCTGCAGGTGAGTGGAGCACGACAGAATAGAAACACCTCCTGTCCTCCCACCCCGGCATCCCCCGGAAACAGGACAAGCCACGGTTCGATAAGACTCTCCAGGAATCACGGTGTGGTCATCTGTGGCATTCTCCGGGACACCGTTGGCAACCAATCTGTATTCTACCTCACAACCACATAGCACCTGTTGCACCTGTTACCGGTATTTCTTCGCCACGGTTGAGAGATTCCCTTGATAAAAAAAGGCGCGTCTCTCTATATAAGCCAGCGTCCTGGTACAGGTGCAATCTCAAGTAAGTCCTTCAGTGCTAGTGGTTGTTTGGTCGAATTATAATTTAACTTCAATTTCATTTCATTTATTTCGTTAAATTAGGGAAATTATCGACAGCTGTCGAGGGTTTGAATCCTGGCCCAAGCTGCCTGATTTTTTTTTTTTTCATGAGGCATCGGGCAAAGCACTGGGCGTTCGGTGCTTAATCACGTCTAGCAGGGGAAATTTTGCTTTGTTGGGATGCTTTTTTACAAATACAAAAGATAGGGGATGATGCTATTATGTTAATTGTTGGGCCTCCTCGTTTTCAGAGTCCTGCCAGGAAGGCCTACCGTCCCCAGACCCTCCTGCAGTCGCCCAGCGGCACCTTCCCAGCCAAGCTGGGCCGGGAGCGGGCCTCCTCTGAGAGGACGCCCGACAGTCGCCGGTCACGCTCCTCCACGGACAGCCTGGTCATGGAGAAGCCGGCCCTGGAACGTCCCTCCATGCCGCCCCCGCCCGTCCCTCCCCGCAAAGGTGAGCCTGCTGGGCTTAGCCCTGGCCCTAAGCCCAAGGCCTAGGCCTAGCCCTAAGCCCTGGCCCAAGCCCTAGCCCTAAGCCCTGGCCCAAGGCCTAGCCCTAGCCCTAAGCCCTGGCCCAAGCCCTAGCCCTAAGTCCTGGCCCAAGGCCTAGCCCTAAGCCCAAGGCCTAGCCCTAGCCCTAAGTTCTGGCCCAAGCCCTAGCCCTAAGTCCTGGCCCAAGGCCTAGCCCTAGCCCTAAGTCCTGGCCCAAGGCCTAGCCCTAGCCCTAGCCCTAAGCCATGGCCCTGGCCCAAGGCCTACGCCTAGCTCAGACCCTAAGCCCTGGCCCTAAGCCCAGACCCTAAGCCTGGTGCTACACGGCATCGCCATAAATTATCCTGGAATTATAATGGGTACGTGCACTCAGCAAAACTATACTCACATAACTGTTATCAGAAATACTTGGTCTAACTGCGTTTTCTGTGAAAATGTTTTCTCACATTTTGGGTATTTTTCTTTCATCTTTTATTTTGTCTGTGTGTTTTTCCCCTCCTTTGCATGTGTACCATTGGTCATGGGCTGTCCTGTCTCTCCCTCCACCACCCAACCTGGAACACTGACGAACTCCATCGCCATGGTTACTGACATCAATGCCTACCTGTCTCCATCAATGGCTCCTCCCCTCCTCCCCTCCCTCTCCTTCCCCTCCCCCCCCCCCCCTGTAAACCGAAAACAAATTCCGGCAATAACTCCCTCCTCAAAAATGAACTCACTCCCGGGACTAAATCATTTTCTTGTACTCGGTTAAAATAATCCACGATAACCTTTCCACCAACCTGCATATGAAAAACAACAAATATTAACTCAATCCTCATCGATATATTCTCAACCCATTTTTTTTTTTTTTTTTATAAATTTGTCACCCCCTATAATTCAATCCTATACTCATCTTTCTCATCTTTCCATTTGTTATCCTAACGTTAAAATAAAAAAATAAAAAAATAAAAAAAAAATCTATTTTTTATTTCCATAAAAAAAACATCATTTTTCATTTCAATTGAAAACAATGACCTCCCACTTAAAATTACCAAAAATAACTTTCCCCCAAAAAAAATCAAAAAAAAAAAATCAGGGAGTGTGTCCATCAAAAAGAAGGCCCCTAATCCTCCGTACATGACCCACAAGAGGAATTCCTCAGATCCAGCCTTCCTCAATTCCCCTCCGCCCACACCCCCCACCAGAGTCACCTCTATTAGGGAGAGCCCCAAGGCATCTGCAGGTAAATCTCTCTTCCTCTTCTTTTTTTTTCTTCTTTTTTTTGGGCCCCCCTTCGACCCCCAAATCAGGAGCGTCTTGACGTTTGGACCCTAGCAGGACCTTTCTCAAAGCATGGCTCTTGAGGAAGGTCCTGCTAGGATCGAAACATCAGACCCTCCCAATTCTTGATATTTGCTTTTTGGTCGTTTTAGTCAGTGTGAAGTAGTATGCTGGAGTGCTCTGCCTTTGAGAAAGGTCCTGCTAGGATCAGAATGTTAGACCCTCCTGATTCTTGATAATTTATTTGCTTTCTGGTTGTTTTACTGTCAGTGTGAAGTAGTATGCTGGAGTGCTCTGCCTTTGAGAAAGGTCCTGCTAGGACCGGAATGTTAGACCCTCCTAATTTCTGTATATTTGCAATTTGGTCATTACACACTGAAAGCAGTTTGAAAATTGTTGCATAATTGCTTTTCCTTCAATATTAAAAAAAAAAAAAAAAAAAAAGGAAGCAACCTAGAAAGAGCATAGTTGATAGCTTGATTTATTGTATTTTTATTATTTATTTTTTTAATTTTTTTTTGAGGTCTGAAAAAAAATGTTAAGGGGCCCATTTATTCGATCAATGCCGGACATCTTTCTGATTCTGAGGAAGGATCTTGGGTCCATGACAGCTTTGAAATTTGCATTTGTATTTGTTTGCTGGGGGCCGGTCAATCGGGGTCAATTTCAGTCAGTGAGCAGTTTTCAATGTTTCCTCTTTGATTTCTGAAATTACTTCTCGTTCGGGTGCTTCGGGTTTTGTGTGTGCTTGTGTGTTTGGTTGCCTGTGCATTGGTGTGAAGCCATTTGAATTAAATGGTTCTTGATTGTGTCCTTCGGATTGCAGCGGTTTCATTCTTTTTTATTGTTTGGTTTTATTTTGGCCAAGATTTCTAAGTGAGCCTGGTGTTCATGCAGTAGCAATGTGTTTTTGTTTTTGTAGGAGAGTTTGCGTTCCCAATGATTGGATTTTTGTTTTGTACAATGTGGACTTTCTCTGTAGATCTTTTAGTGAGGAAGCTTTCTAGAGCAAGATTTTGTTTTTACGAACTGCTTTTTGTTTGGTTTTTCTGACTTCATTGTTTGTGCTGTTGCTTCTTGTGTTACTGGGCCTACTTATATGTTGTCAGTGTTGCTGTCTTTGTCTCTGTCTCTGTCTCTTTCTGTCTGTCTGTCTGTCTGTCTGTCTGTCTGTCTCTGTCTGTCTCTGTCTCTCTGTCTCTCTGTCTCTCTGTCCCTGTCTCTGTCTCTGTCCCTGTCCCTGTCTCTCTCTCTTTCCTTGTCTCTGTCCCTGTCTCTGTCTCTGTTTCTGTCTCTGTCTCTCTCTCTCTCTATCTCTCTCTCTCTTTCCCTGTCCCTGTCTCTGTTTCTACCAGTCTCTCTCTCTCTCTGTGTCCCTGTCTCTGCCTCTGCCTCTACCTCTACCTCTGCCTCTGTCTCTGTCTCCGTCTCTACCTCTGTCTCTGTATGTCTGTCCCTGTCTCTGACTTTGTCACTGTCCCTGTGCCTGACACTGTCACTGTCAGTGTCTCTGTCTCTGCCTATGCCTTTGTCTCACCATGATGTCATGCAACTAATTTCTAATTAATCATTTTAATTGAATGTTGTTACATGTACACAGGTAGTACCCCCCTAATGTTTACTGGTAATAACTTTGTACTTGAACACATTTCTTTGATGACTGTTTTTGTTTTCCAAATGCATGTGTTTAGATGTGTATATTTTTGCCTTGGATTGTCAAGCATTGATCAAAATAAAAGTGCCCTTGCTGTACTCAGTGTGAATTATGCTTTTATGGGGAGTGCCAAATCATTTCTTTGTGATAATTCTTGGCAGGCAAAATCTCGGGAAAAACTTCCCCCACACGGCCATCATCAACCACCATGGATGCAATGAGACAGCTTCTGACGTGAGTTGTCATGATTGTCGTCATACTCATCTTCATCATCCTGATCCTCTTTGTCATCCTTGTCCTTGTTCTCATCCCAATGCCCAACCTCTTTATCCCCTTCCCCATCCCCCATCCCCAACCCCCAACCCCATCTTCATCCCCATCCCCCATCCCCAACCTCATCCCAACTCCATCTTCATCCCCATCCCCATCCCCATCCCCATCCCCATCCCCGTCCCCATCTCCATCCCCATCCCCATCCCCCATCCCCATCTTCATCCCCATCCCCATCCCCATCCCCATCCCCACCCACCCCCATCTTCATCCCCATCCCAATCTTCATCCCCATCCCCATCCCCATCCCCACCCCCATCCCCATCCCCATCCCCATCCCCATCCCCATCCCCACCCCCACCCCAATCCCCATCCCCACCCCCATCCCCATCCCCACCCCCATCCCCATCTTCATCCCCATCCCCATCCCCCAAACCCATCTTCATCCCCATCCCCATCCTCATCCCCATCTTCATCCCCATCCCCATCCCCCAAACCCATCTTCATCCCCATCCCCATCCTCATCCCCATCTTCATCCCCATCTTCATCCCCATCCCCATCCCCATCCCCACCCCCATCCCCATCCCCATCCCCATCCCCATCCCCATCCCCACCCCCACCCCAATCCCCATCCCCACCCCCATCCCCATCCCCACCCCCATCCCCATCTTCATCCCCATCCCCATCCCCCAAACCCATCTTCATCCCCATCCCCATCCTCATCCCCATCTTCATCCCCATCTTCATCCCCATCTTCATCCCCATCCCCATCCCCCAAACCCATCTTCATCCCCATCCCCATCCCCATCCCCATCCTCATCCCCATCTTCATCCCCATCTTCATCCCCATCCCCATCCCCATCCCCACCCCCATCCCCATCCCCATCCCCATCCCCATCCCCATCCCCACCCCCACCCCAATCCCCATCCCCACCCCCATCCCCATCCCCACCCCCATCCCCATCTTCATCCCCATCCCCATCCCCCAAACCCATCTTCATCCCCATCCCCATCCTCATCCCCATCTTCATCCCCATCCCCATCCCCCAAACCCATCTTCATCCCCATCCCCATCCTCATCCCCATCTTCATCCCCATCCCCATCCCCATCCCCATCCCCATCCCCATCCCCATCCCCATCCCCACCCTCATCCCCATCTTCATCCCCATCCCCATCCCCATCCCCATCCCCACCCCCATCCCCATCCCCACCCTCATCCCCATCTTCATCCCCATCCCCATCCCCCAAACCCATCTTCATCCCCATCCCCATCCTCATCCCCATCTTCATCCCCATCCCCATCCCCCAAACCCATCTTCATCCCCATCCCCATCCTCATCCCCATCTTCATCCCCATCCCCATCCCCATCCCCATCCCCACCCCCATCCCCATCCCCACCCTCATCCCCATCTTCATCCCCATCCCCATCCCCCAAACCCATCTTCATCCCCATCCCCATCCTCATCCCCATCTTCATCCCCATCCCCATCCCCCAAACCCATCTTCATCCCCATCCCCATCCTCATCCCCATCTTCATCCCCATCCCCATCCCCCAAACCCATCTTCATCCCCATCCCCATCCTCATCCCCATCTTCATCCCCATCCCCATTCCCATTCCCATCATCCTAAATATCCCCATCCCCATCCTCCCCTCCTCCGACCCCCTCCTTCTCCTCCGACCCCCTCCTTCTCCTCCGACCCCCTCCTTCTCCTCGCACTCTTCCTCCGGTTCCCATAGGTGCTGATTGTTTTCATTTCTATTTTCATTCATCAAACAAAAAATTGCCAGTGACAAACCGAACCTGGTGCTGAAGAATCGCCCCACGAGCACAGAAGGTCCGCCACCCGTCCCCAGCAAGAAGAAACTGTCCTCGGCGAGTATGGAGAGCAACGGCGAGGCCGGCAGTAGTAGCCGGCCTGTGAGTGCCACTAGCTTCTACTCGGCTCAGAGTAGTCAGACGGACGGCCGGCCGGACAGCCAGCCGGGCAGCGGCCGGAGCTCTGTCTCGGGGCAGGATGAGGACAAGGGGCCTGGGGAAGTGCCCCTGCCTGCCCCCCGGGGCCACAAGACGTCCACTTTGGTAGGTTTATACTCCTAGACCCCTCTCTCCTCTTCTCTTCTCCTTCTCCTTTCCTCTACTCTGTCTTGCCTGTGTCCTCTCCTCCCATTCTTCCCTTACCTGCCCTGCCCTGCCCTGCCCTGCTCTGCCCTGCCCTGCACTTCGCTGCCCTTCCCTCCCCCTTCCCTTGCCCTGCCCTCCCTACCCCTGCCCTTCCCTGCCCTTCCTTTCCCTGCCCTCCCTACCCCTGTTCTGCCCTGCCCTGCCGTGCCCTGCCCTGCACTGATCTGTCCTGATCTGCCCTGCCCTTCCCTGCCCTGACCTGCCCTGACCTGTCCTGCCCTGCCATGCCCTGCCCTGCCCTTCCCTGCCCTGCCCTGCCCTGCCCTGCCCTGCCATGCCCTGCCCTGCCATGCACTGATCTGCCCTGATCTGCCCTGCCCTTCCCTGCCCTTCCCTGCCCTGACCTGTCCTGCCCTGCCATGCCCTGCCCTGCCCTTCCCTGCCCTGCCCTGCCCTGCCCTGCCATGCCCTGCCCTGCCATGCCCTGCCATGCCCTGCCATGCCATGCCCTGCCATGCCCTGCCATGCCATGCCCTTCCCTGCCCTACCCTCCCCTTCCCAGCCTTGTCCAGCCCTGCCCTCCATTCCCCTGCCCTGCCCTGCCTTGCCCTCCCCTGCCCTGATCTGCCCTGCCATGCCCTGCCATGCCCTGCCCTGCCATGCCATGCCCTTCCCTGCCCTACCCTCCCCTTCCCAGCCTTGCCAAGCCCTGCCCTCCATTCCCCTGCCCTGCCTTGCCCTGATCTGCCCTTCCCTGCCCTGATCTGCCCTGCCCTGCCCTGCCCTCCATTCCCCTGCCCTGCCTTGCCCTGATCTGCCCTTCCCTGCCCTTCCCTGCCCTGATCTGTCCTGCCCTGCCCTCCATTCCCCTGCCCTGCCTGCCTCTGTTTCTCCACTTTTTTTCACAGAACATCCAGTAGCTGCAGATTGGAGTGAATTCTCTCTTTATTGTGACACCGTGCTCAAATCTTTTCTCTTTGACGCCGCAGCTGAAAGGCCAGAAGAGGGTGAGGGCGCTCTACGACTGCCACGCTGACTATGAGGACGAGCTGGAGTTTGAGGAGGGGGAGATAATCATCGTCAAGGGTGAGGCAGACAGCGATTGGTGGGTAAGTAGAGACAGCCTCCCCCCAAGCCCATCAAGTGTGTCCGCACCAGATATCAAAGTTGCAGCTGAAATTTGATGAAGTCATAAGATAGCCACAAATCTATGTTTCCGCTTTTCCTTTCCTCAGATCGGGGAGGTGGAAGGGATGCCCGGTCGTCGGGGCGTCTTTCCCGTCAACTTTGTGGAGGTCGTGGGTACGGCGTAGCGATGGATGTCCTCCTCCCCCTCCCTCCCTCACCACCACCAACCACCACTACCCTTACCCCTGTCCCAGTCCATCCCAGTACGGATTCCTCCCTTTCCCCCTCCTCCTCCCTTTCCCCCTCCTCCTCCCTTTCCCCCTCCTCCTCCCTTTCCTCCATCCCCCTCCTCCTTCTCCTCCCTCTCCTCCATACCCTCCCCCTCCTCCTCCTCTATCCTCCTCCTCCTCCTGCTCCCTCTCCTCCTCCTCCTCCTGCTCCCTCTCCTCCATCCCCCTCCTCCTTCTCCTCCCTCTCCTCAATCCCCCTCCTGCTCCCTCTCCATCCCCTCTTCCTCCTCTTCCTCCTCATTCTCCTCCCTCTCCTCCATCCTCCTCCTTCTCCCCTCCTCCATCTTCGCCATCTACTCCTCCCTCCGCCCTGGTCTACCCTGCCTCATGCTGCTCTGCAAGAACCGTGAATCTATTTAATTTTTTTACCAATACTATATATTTGTGTACTATTGTAACGACAACATCCACCTTTGAAATCTCTATTCTGGGACCAGAACTTCAGTCTCGTTGTATCAGTGCAAAAATCACGATATCTCTTTTGCGTCTGTTAAATAACAAGGTACACGTAGTGTACAAACTAGAACATAAACACTATGTTCATTAATAGTTTGTCTTTATACTCTGGTATGATGAGATATACGGCAGTTAATGATTGAATTGCTTCTAACTGGCGCCCCCACCCCGGCAAAGACTAGTTGCCTATTTGGGAAGGCCACCGTCTAAGGGCTGGGTAGCTCAGATGGTAAGATCACTGGTATCAAAATCCAGAGGTCTCGGGTTCACGTCTCGGTCCTGTCAAAGTTTTCCTTCCCGCTTTTCAAAACTTCCAAGTCATTTTTTTTCTTTCAGTTTTTGTTTCTAGTTTGTTTTTGTTGTTGTACTAAAGTTTGAAGTGATAAACAAATTTGTTACAAACTGCTTGTTGACTGGAATGACCAAAATACAAACATCACAGGTGTCAGTTACTCAAAGAGAAAGGGCCTGCAAGGATCGAAACGTTTGGCCCTCCAAATTAAATTTATGATAATAAGTTTTAGTTGACAGACACAGAATTTAAAGAGCTTGCTCAATCCTATGTCTCAAGTAGACAGAAACTGGAGATATGACATTTTTACACTCATACGATGATTTATTTTGCTTTTAAAAAAAGAGTCCTTTTTCCATACCTCAACATATTTTCCAGGCTGATTTTCCGGGGGGGGGGGCTTAACATTTACTAGAGTGAGTGATGATTCAATCACAAAGTTGACAAATTTTGACGGATTTCTACAACTGCATGTGGCACTGGAGCCCAGACTCCTTACCATAGACTTGTGCGAGTGCAGTTCCTCGGCACCAGACTGCAGAAAAAAGTGTATTACATAGAGATTCACGTTCCATAACGGTTGTCATAGTTTTTCCAAAAAAAAAAATCATAAATACAGATATAAAATAATATTTCTTATGAAAGATCTACAAACTTTACATAGTGTTTACGATTCCACAATATACATTTTTTTTATCGGGATTTGTGAAAATTTAAGAGATGTCTTTGCATTGTATTGGACCAATAAGATTTGAAATTGTCTTTTTCCCTACGAGTCGTATGGTTTTTTACATGCGGCTGATATTTGTCAGTACTGTGTACATGTATGTACACACCTATAGAGACATCACTGCCGTGGTGATGCAAACATATTTTTTTGTAACGCCCAAAGAATGGTGTTATAGATATACAATTTAAATGATAAAAAAGAATTCTTCACTCCATTAGATGTAGTCAATTGTAGGCTTTTTTACCACATTCTGAAAAATTTTCAGCGATTTCTTTTCTTAAATGTAAACCAAAGGTACTCCTTTTCGCGCTTCAACTTCTTTTTACCTCAGCATTTTTCCTTCCATTTTGAGTTTTCAAGGAAAACCAAATCTCGTTTGGGTTTTTGGTACGAAGATTTAAGTGATTGTGCTCCCCACAGGAATTATCGATTCGTGAGGCTGAGAATGATGTACGGCTCTGATGTACATCAGAACTGCTTCTGACTGGCGCCCCCACCCCGGCACCGTTTTTTTCCCAGCATTGGAAAGGCCATCAATCACATTAACGCTTGCCATTGGTTGGTTTTCCTCATATATAAGTAGTGAATTATTCATGATGCAAAAACATGAGCGCGTGTCTGTGTACTCGTACTCTCGCACAGTCCGACAGCAGTACATACAGTATACACAGCTAGCAAGATCAATCTTACCACACATACATGCACATAATGTATTGTACACGTGTTTTATGTACTGTGCATGTACATTGTGAACGTTGTACTCGATAATTATGTTAGTGCGCAAATGGAATCTCATGAATAATTCATCAATCGAGGAGAAACCAACCAATAGAAAGCGTTAATGTTAACTATGGCCTTTCCTATGCTAGGAAGAAAAATACACATCCCGCAAAGACTAGTTGACTATTTGGGAAGGCCGCCATCTAAGGGCTGGATAGCTCTTGTGGTATGAGTGCTGGCATGTAGACCTATCTTTTCTTTGCAAAAATATATCGACTTTTTAATAAATATATACATATTCTAATCGACCTTTCCTGGAGATATAAAATGATATAAAATCTCAGTTTAGTCCAAATTTATTTGCCAATTCTTTTTTTCCAAAGCCGTTAGCGTCAGATATTACAACGAGTAGCCATCACGAAGGTGGGAACTAGTTCACGCTTTGGCAGGAGTTTGCTAGAGAGAAGTACTTGGGAAAAACGTGTCCCCAAGTCATCCGATTTTAGTGACTGGGAAACGGGAAAAATAAAATAGGACGAAGTGGTATCTTTCGTGCATTACCTGTCCAGTGTGATACAAAAAAATATTATTATTATTATATATTATTATATATTATTTCTATTTTAGCATCTATGATGCAACGCGGTACCGCCGCTATACATTATTCGAATCCGTCACTCGACTTCGACCAGCTCGGTGATCAAAATGATGAAGAACGTCTGCGCTAGAAAGCAGGAGTCGAGGGTTCGAATTCCGCCCCTGATTATTTTTTCATCAGGCATCGGGCAAAGCACTGAGCACTCGGTGTTGTTTATCAACCCGAGCAGGGCAAACTTCAATGAATTATTTCTTCTTCTTTTTGCTGAACGATTTGAAAAAAAAAAGTTTACTTGTAACGGTGGCATGTGCATTATGAAATTAATTTAAAATCTGCTTTCTACTCTGTTTTTTCGTCTACCTGTCCGAGTTTTTGTGTCTACTGTGCCAAGCTAAGACGTTAAGGCTTTCTAACTTATTCAACCGTGCGTTCAAAGTCTAGGTCCAATGGCGGCGGTGACTATGGCCGTTTACGCAAGGCTTAGGCTCGAGCTTAGGCTCCGGTCACATTCCTCTTGCCCCTTATAATGTCACGGGCAACTAGAAAAAGCCATTTGGCCCCATTTTTTTGGGTGTATACTGTGGACTTAGAGTGAGCCACCTGACCTTCGAATTCGGTCACAAATCACACCGTGGATTTTTTGTTCAGGTTTTGGTTTTTGTTCGACGAAGGCGAAGCCTGAGCCCGAGCCTGATCCATGGATTCGTAAAGGGCCTACGTGTAACTAGAGGCATTTCAGTTGGCGGAATTGTATGTATATAATATCCTCAAATATGTAAATATATTGTGAAATGAGTGACCATTTTTTTATTATTATTATTACGACTATTATTACTACTACATGTAATATAATGTACGCGATATGTGACAAAAAAGTACCTCTTTCCTTGTCGAGGTTTTGTTTGGGTGCGTTTGCTTTTTTTTTTCTTCGTCGGACTAAATGTGACCCGCTCCGTGAAAAGGTGATATTTTATTAAGTCGCGGTATACATTGACATGTACTGGCCCGTTGATTTACGAGAAAGGACGCACTTTTCCCAATGAATACTCCATAATTGTTTTCCGTAAAAGCCCCTACACACCATTTACGCAAATCCAAATGCCGACCTGACAAAATAAAATGTGGTTACTAAAGTGGAAGTAAATACCAGTATCAGACATGCTGCGAACCTTTAGCGCTTGGAATGCTGAAAAGTGGAATTTCGTATGAATTTCCAACGGTCATTTTAAAACGACGTTTGGAAGAGAAGAAAAACATGCTGACCAGCCTGATCATTTGCACAAATCCAACATGGTCCATTCGAAATTATCGATGACTGTTTCGCGATTGACTCTCAATTTTCCGGTTTAAACATACTGTATGGAAAATTCTGCTAGGTGCATTTTACGATCATTTAAGCTGACACAGTTTGATGAAAAAAATGAGCCAGTTTATCACCTATTTTCTCGCGACATGGTTGACGGATTGAGCTGCAATCCTTCACAGGTTTGTTATTTCATGCATGTACTGGATTAGATGATGAATGCGTTTCTATATAAGACCTTTACCAATGGTGTGTCGGGGCCTTAATTGGCATCTTAACGTAGCGATAGGTCTCGCAGGAGTGTTTTTTTTCTTCATGGTTTTCCTCTTTCGAGTGGTGTCACCTTTGTATCTGGAGCGGGTCACGAATGGTTTTCCGATACAGGACTGCCGACATAATTCCTCGTGCAGTCGTGTACCACCTCGGCCCCCTTTTTAATGCCTCTATAAAGAAAATGTATTTTTTATATTCTATTAACAATAGGTTTGTGTGGTACTTTTGCCTTTGGTTGTTGTTGTGTGGGGGAAGGGGGACCAAACCAAAAACAACAACCGTATTTTCCTCAAACGGTACTGTTTTATTGTAACGGCGACTCTATCTCTCGGTTGTGTAGTTTTTGGATGCCAAGTGGAAATAAACTTGCTCGCAGACCACGTTTTGCGATGTCAAACCCCTCATAATAACTGTATGTTGCGTCCGTGTTATACCAAGGAGGAAGCTGCTTGGTTATACATGTGTGTAAGTAGTATAAGAGGCATATTTGGGACCCCCACCTCCGCCAGCCCCGCCACCACCCTCCTCCACCACCACCACCACTACCAAAAACCTCCACCACCTCCTCCACCACCACCAAAAACCTCCACAAAATGGGGGTCCCAAATACGCCTCTTATACTACTTGTGTACCAACAAGCCTCGAGCCTCGGACTCGATTTCAGCACGAGGCGGAGACGGACCGTCTAGTACGTATTCGCCCTTGGGTGGATTTCACAAAGCCTTACGATACTGGCCTATCATAACTCAACTTACGATAACTCAACTTACGATAACTCAACTTACGATAACTCAACTTACGATCGCCTTGCGATTGATCGTAAGATACGATGAGTATGATGAAATCGACCTCTTGTTGGCGAATTCCTCGGGTTAAAGCTTTGGCTTCGTCTCATCCCTCGCGCACAGACTGTGGTTCCTTTAAAAAGTTTTTTTTTTGGGGGGGGGTTGACCTGCAGCCGATTTCAAAAATTGCGTAAGCTACGCAACTTACAATTGTTGCGCCACAAAGACTCTTTTCAGCAATATTTGGCAAAGGCAGCAAAATGTTGTGTGAGTTACGCAACGAAATGTTGCGTACGCAGCATTTGAAGCTTCTTGAAATCGGCAGCAGTTTATACAGTACCGAGGGACCCAAGGAAGCGTGGCTGTTGAAAATTAAGTGAGAGTAGCTGGGCCCATTTCCAGGCAATTATTTTGGTACAAGAGTCGTCTTTTCCTTTGTCCCTTCACGTTCGTCCAAGGCCTAGACTGCGTTTCCAGCGCGGCGTTCGAGTTAATTCAATCAGCTCTTGATCGAAGGCCTTCCACTTGTATTATTATCGTGTTATATCCGACATCTTCTTGTCACTCTACCACGCCATTAGGCTTGTCTGTTGACAATTAAGTGAGAGTTTAGCTGGGTGTCGTCTTTCCCTTTGTCTCTTCACGTTCGTCCAAGGTCTAGTCTAAGTTTCCATCGCGGCCTTTGTGTTAATCTAATCAGCTCTTGGGATGGTTTCTGTTTATATGAATTTTTTTTGTACCACGCCATGAAGCAATGGCTGATGACATTAGGCGTGTGTTGCAGGGCCTACTTCGAGGTAATTAGTCACGAGGATAGGTGGGTCTGGAGCGAGTCACGAATGGATTTCTAATACTGTCCTCATTCCTCATGCAGTCGTGTAGCTCCGCCCCTTTTTTGTGCCTCTGTATAAAGACTAGAACACCATCACCGACCAAGTTCCCTAATCACAAACTCGATTAACGCAGACCGTTTAATATCGCTACCAATTGCTGCGAGGCGGAGAGAGAGACCACGCCCACAACCTCTCATCACGTGAACGCTGGTACCCGCAAAAGGGGTGGGGCACCATCGATGCGGAATTAAGTTGTGAGCACAGTCACCGAGGCCGACCGACCGGCCGCTCTAAATATAACCAGCGCCCAGACGAGCCCTTCGTCAGTCGGAGATCAGAAGCCATCGAGGACGACCCTGCATGAGATCCCTCCGTATCTCTGTCAAGCCACTCTACTTCAAGTACGACAACGAAGAGCCGACATGCATCGCCTGTTGCGTGCAGAGTTAGGCTTACTTCTGCTGACTCTACTCGGTGAGCCATGTTCTCTCTTTTTCGTTTTGAATGTGGTGTGAAGCTGACTTTGATCACCTTTCTCCTTATCTATACCACCGCATTGAACCACCCCTTCATTTCTAATGTGGCTATGTGTTAACTGTGTGGCTGAATTTCTTCTGACTGGCGCCCCGACCCGGCAAAGACCAGTTGACTATTTGAGAGTCCACCATCTAAGGGCTGGATAGCTCAGATGGAAGAGCGCAGGTATCAGAACCGTGATGGGTTCAAATCCCGGTCCAGTCAAAGATTTCTTTGCCATTTTGTTTTCAAATTAATTAGTAATAGCTAGCACAGTATAGGCATTCGGGAAAGTCATGCAATTATTTAGATTCAATAAATCCAATTCATTGTAAGAACAAAATGTATTCAAACTCATGTAGTCCAATACGCGAATGCAAGTCTGTGAACACCGCTACCTGACCATTCATTTCTATCGTAGGTTGACGAAAACGCACTATTCTACGACGTGCGTCTTTTTATCGAGTCATTGTGGTCGAGTCCGAGTCACTAGTCATACACGTCTCCATTTCCAAACGTTTTATCTCACTGCTAATTTCACGGCCCGTTTTTAGTGAGTTACAGCATTATATATCGTAATAATTGTGATAGATACGCGGCGGTACCCACCGCTATACATTATTCGAATCCATCACACGACCTCGACCAGCTCGGTGGTCCGGTGGTTAAGACGTCCGTACTAGATTTCGGGAGTCGCGAATTCGAATCCCGCCTGAGCTGCCTGAAATATTTTTTTATCAGGCACCGGGAAAAGCATTGAGCCGTCAGTGTTTATCAGGTCGAGTAAGGGCAAACGGTCCCTCATCTAAGTAATGAGTGTTCATGACAGGCCTATAAATACATCGTTCTATTTAGCCCTTTGCAAAATTGTGGGTGCAAATTGCAACGAAAGATGCTTTGGGCTACGGATTTATTCTTCAAAGTGGTCTCAATGCCAAGTCATGTGCATGAAACATGCTCAAGAAGTTGTCGGTTTATAGGATGTTTGAGAAAATTGGCAGAATATAATTTTGGAGGGTATTAAGTCTCTCGTCAAAAACGTTTTTAAGGAATTAGTAAAATGATACAATGATTCAGATTTTTGGAGCGCAATCGTAACAAAAGTGTTCTCCTTGAAGCCAGAGTGTGGCTAAGTGGTGAGTTGGATTTGAAATTCAGTTTGTCGCATGACCGAAGTTGTCTCCAGAAAATCAGTTAAAGGGACAGTATTTCTAACGTAGACGGACTAAAAAGGAAAACAACCCGTATAAAAATGCTGCCCGAACTACAGAACAAAACACAAAATTATAACGGATTTTTTTTAATAATTTCAATTTTTTATCTAGACTGTTTGATTTCGGCTTGCTATGGTCTACTTCGGTTGCGTTTATTCCCAAGAGCCTATCTAAGATTTCAGACTAAACCACATTTTTTTGGTTTCTTCATTTCGTCAGATTTGTCGATCGTTGGACAGTGCGCAATGAGGACACTGTACAAGGGTCCCGTGGCACCGCCAGCTGCCGGTGAAAAATTCGACATGCGCCGCTGGTTGCAGTCGGCCATGCCCAAAAAAGAGGATCGATGCCCAGGCAAAAAGAACACTGGTAAGCAATACTTCCATGGTCTTGGTTATTCTCCGTCTGCTTCAGGCTTCCATCTACGCGACTTCTTCACATTTCTATTACAGCTGCATGACTGGGTTTTTTTGGCTTACAGTAGTTAATAATAAGCGAACTTGTTGCACACTTTGATATATTTTTTGAATGTAGGCCTGCCTATGCATGGATCAATATGATGACTTATTCAGCATTTGGGGTCAAGTTAGTTACTCGTACGTCATAGATGATTCTTTGAGATTTACAGGAAATTCTCGAAATGACACCATTTTTTTCAGAACTTGTAGGGCCATGTGCAGTTTTCACCGTGCGTACTCATGATGTCTACTATCCAACCACGGGGCAATTCAGCTCCAGTCTGACCCGACTGGAGTTTACACGTCAGACGTCTGACTCTTATGTTAGACTGTCCCTACTCGATAGTGGTTCTAAAATGGTCTGCCAAATCGGTAAGTGGAAGCATTATAACACCTTATAATCCCTAATGATATTTCTGTGCAACTGATTTCATATCAGCGGGTTTATGTGATACCGAATCGGCTGAAGTACATGGTTGACGACTTTCGAAATGACACTCCCAAACGAGAGTCCCCAACTCTTGGAAACATTAAGATTACAACTGAATTTGATTCCGTTTAGGGGTAGATGATAGCGATCAAAGGTATATGGCGACAAGAACTTTATTCTTATTCTTATTCTTATTTATTAATTTCATCCAAAAGCAAACAAAAAGCCAGTTACAGGGATATTATATGTGTGTGTGTGTCTTGGGGGATGTTTGTGTGTGTGTGTAAATGTAGCTTGATTGATGACATTGGAATCTAGACTCCCGAATGAGAGTGCCAAACTCTTGTCAACTTTAAGATTACAACTGCATTTGGTTCTGTTTCCTCATCAACTGTATAGGGGTATATGACATCGAGGTTAAGTATTACTTGGCAAACATGGGCAATATTCCCTCTCTGGGTCAACGAACCCTGCCGGCGACTGTCCTCATCTGGATCAATCTCTCTGGAAACACCATCGAGGTAGGCGAAGGTGAAGGCGAGAACAGCAAATCTATCGGGATAATAGACGATGTGCCCGATGCCGGAAACATCTGGAGGTTGAGAATGGTGTCCGAGTTTCCTAGGTTGGAGATACAGATCCACCACCCGTGCTATTAGTGCACTGGCGCATGAAAGCTATGACTGAAATTTTGTTTTGGGTTAGACTCGCCAGAATGGTAGAGAAACGAACCGATATTCATAAGTTTATTAGTTATTTTTAATCAATTTACGTGCGATTATTTGATTTGATGTACATAGATGAAGCAGGAAAAGCACATAACTGATCAAAATCTTGACAAATATAAAAAACTTTTCAATAATAAAACCTTTCACGATTCATCACTTACCGTCATTTTCGGAATATAAGCCGCCCGATGTATAAGCCGCCCGGACAATAAGCCGCACCATAGTATCATATATTCACCGATGACGTCTCATTGTTATACTGCAAATGTAGTCGGTCGCCGAAAATTTAATAAAAAAGATTTAGTCTAAATCAAATCTCAGTCTATAATTAAAATTTGCGATGTTCGCGGTTTTTAGAAATTAAATTTAGTAGAAAAAATTACGTTTCATGAGAAATTTTCTCGAATAATGGTCAATAATTTAAATATTGAGAGCATATTATATATAATAAGTATATACAACAATTATTATTTCTTCATAGGTAAAACAGTTATTTAAAAAAAATACAAAATCTGCAAAATGAAGCAATCATGAGATCGTCGGGTCAATGGTCAAAACGAACCGAAGACTAATCAGACTCCAATGGAGCTACAGATCTACCACCCTGCTATCAATGCACTGGCACATGAAAGTCATTGATGACTTATAGTTGGAGGTTAGGCTCGCCAGACTGGTAGAGGAACATATGACTATTCATTTGGACCCCAACCGATGGTTAAACGTTCATTTGTACAAACTGTTATTCAGATGCGTGAGATTATTTTAATAAATTTAAATCAACGATATCAATGAAAAAACACATAACTGATCCAAAGCATAGAAAAATATAAAAAAGCTGCCATCCTTTTTCGAGACCATTTTACGATATCGGTCTCTTTTTTTTCTTTTCAAGTTTTAGCTTTAGCTTTGATGTTCATTGATATAATATTTAATTACTGTTTGATTTGTGACATACTTAGAATATATAGTTCAATAACAATATTGAACTCCCACGATTCAACATATTTATTGTTATGATTGTGTGACCATGCACCATTCACGGATCTATATACTGCTGAACATAGAGTTTAAATAATGTATCTTGTTTAAAGCTACATTCCCTCTTAATCACTGTTCGATTTTCACTGTGGTATGTTTGGAATAGACAGTTTGCTAAAATATTTCAAGAACTCCCACTCAATCCATTAGGAACATAACTTTGATCCTAGCAGAACCTTTCTCAAAAGCAAAGCGACAAGGACAAAACAGAAACATGTATCGAAACGTCAGGCTCCCAAAAATAGAGATTTGCATTTTGGTAATTTTAGTCTGTAAGCAGTTTGCAACATGATTGTATAATCAATTGATGTATTTTTGAAAATTATTATCTTTATCAATTTTTTCAACGGAATTGAGGAACCTATATGCGTGTATGTTGAATGTATTTTCTACAGAAACCATTGGGCAACAGATGGAACAAATGTAAATACGAATGAATAATGAATAAATGATAATAAATAAAAAATAAATAATCAAAATTGTTTGAGCATTTAATAGTATGCTCCGCATTTAGTACTGGATGGTACGCCCCAAAGAGCCTTCAAATACGGAGAAGAGATGCGAGATCGGCCGCCGTCACCAACCAAGTTCTCTCTAATCACAAACTCGATAGCGCAAATTGTTTGACGCTACCACCAAGAAACCGATAGGCGGAGAGGCAGTTAGAGGGCCGCAGACTGAAACGACGCCACGTCATTGAGACGCTGGTACCCGCGGCAGCGAGAACCATCGATGCGGAATTAGATAGGCAGCCAGCAGCGCGGCACAGTCACCTAGGCCGACCGACCGGCCGCGCTAAATATAACCAGCGCCCAGACGAGCCCTTCGTCAGTCGGAGACCAGGAGCCATCGAGGCACGACCGTACACGAGATCCCTCCGTATCCCTGTCAAGCCACACACGTCTTGAATACAACAACAGAGAGCAGGCATGCATCGCCGGTTGTGTCAAGCGTTTTTCGTACTGACTTTATTCGGTAAGTCATAAAAATCTTCTTCTTTTTTTCACTTATAAAGTGTCATAATGAACCAATGGTCAAAAAGGTTTGATACTATGCATCATATTTCCGAAAGGCATTGTACCCTATTTAGCCTATGTGCATGGCAACATTATTGCCCAATCAATGGTTCACAGTGCTTAAGAAAGCTGGAGGTCCACGTCTGTTTGTGGAACTGATTCGTGGCAAAACCCTTTTTTTATGATTTTTGTGTTGTTGTTTGGCGATTTCGTCCAATGTCTCCTGATGATAGCCACAATGCACACTAAAAACAAACCCACCACATTTCGAGAATATTGGCCAAATGCAATCAATGGTGTTTTAAACATTTTCAATTTGACGACATCAAGATCACGTCACATCATTTTGGCCAAACACGAGAGTTAGATGTAAACAAATAAAATCAACATTTAGATGAAAATAAACTGATCTTATTTGTTAAGTTTGCGGATATACACAAGCTGTTTCGCAGTGCGTAACTTACTGGCGTGCATGTAGAAATGTTCAAGTGAAAATGCCAGCGAGGTTTTACGTGATGTGAAAATCATGTCAGTTTCCATCTTTAGTTTGGTCGGTCTAAACTCAAGCAAAGTGGCAACCTGAAGCAATAATGTTCTTTAAACAACATAATCATTTGAAATAATGCAGCTTTAATGTCACGCGACGCATCACGTGGTAATGTAACACTGACAAATTTGTCCGTAAAGACCACCCGTGGCTGATGATCAAATAGACAGAATCTGATGTCATTTAGATTGAATATAAGGGAGGCGGTAGAATGTGTGTTTGGCAAAAAATCACGTCCAAAACCTTTGAAGAAATCCGCAGGTTTAATCTCATGTCACGTGACCGCTAATGACGGTAACGAGTTTTGTCCAATAGCAGCTAGAGGTGATGGACTAAATTTACACCTAATACAAAGTCAGTCAAGTGAACGAGTGCCACAGTATTTGGACGTTGAAATACATGCACTAAATCTATGTAGAAAAGCGGATACCTTTAAATTCATGTCACATGATTTGCACATAAACTAACTAATTTTTATAAAATATTACTTTATATTTGGACTCTTGGGTAAATTTCCAACAGAACGAAGACGGAAAACATACGATTTATCTTTCCTTATTTCTCTGCAATTCTTAGCCGAAGTTCAGAACCCTCATTCATTCAGCTCAATACAGTTGACAAAAAGTCACCCCAAAAGACAGTGTATCATGCGTTTGAATTTACTTTCCCCCAAAAATGGATACTGCTTGTAAAAGGGGAGGAAAGGCAATTAAAATTAGCAAATGCCATAGAAGAAAAAAGGTACAGACAAAGTTATCTACATGATTTCACAACATGTCATTGAGTTTAATTGTCAGAAATACTGCCAATGTTTTCCCACAGCCAAATGCTATTTTAATTCTGCTGTATATTTTAGACTAGACGTATACTATGGAATAACAAGGGCTGAGGACATGTAGGATCCAACACGGTCAGGGCATCTTCATCTTAAATACTCGCTTCTCGCTGTAACTGCGGCAAAAATTAATTAGGTGATGCAACCGCGTATGCATCCTTCATTAGCTTTCTAAAGAGTCGCTGTAACTGCGGCAAAAATTAATTAGGCGATGCAACCGCGTATGCATCCTTCATTGCCTTTCTAAAAAGTTGCTGTGGCAACTCTGAAGGAATTGCCTGGTAGAATTTAATCAAGCAGAAATTGTAGACAGCCTTACAGAATGGTTCGCAAGTTACGCGGTTTAAATTTATTCCTTGTCGGTTTCTCCGTGTAATTTCCACCATGCCAAATATAATATTCTGGAAATCGACTTGTTGCCTACTCTACTAGCTGTCGCTGCGTACTGTCATGACCTCTGACACGCTTCCGGAGCTCTGTTTAACGTTTACTTGGGATAGACATCTTGTTCTATGTACTTGTTTGTGACTGCAGAAAGAAAAAAATGTATTTGTTGCGATCATTTTCGAGATTCCTCTGACCTTTCAGGGTCGCGGCGCCAAAGGACATTAATGATAATGTTCTTGCTTTCATTTTCAAAACGGGCCATTACTTTTTCATGAAGTTGGGTTCCGAACGGGCCCAGTGCTTTGTCTATGAGAAGTTTTGAATTCAGGGGAATTAAGGACCTTCACATGAGTTTCACACCCCTTTACTAAGAGTCAACTATGTTATTTAGCAATCCAATCACTATTTTAATTCAGATGCAAACACCCAATCCTTGAAATTTTGGGAAAACAACATACGCCTTTTTCTGTTTATCTAAAGTTTTTAATGAATTTGGAACTAAAGACTGTTACATTCATGAATTATCCACACATGTGAAAGACTTCACCTAAAAAGACATCGTATCATGTGCTTAATATGGTGGATTTTTTTTTCAAAAAGGGATATCTATGTATTGCTTGAAGAGAGAGAGTAATGACAATTAAACTTATCAAATGCCATAGGAGAATAACAGGTACGTTCGTACATGTACATGTTTTCTGATTGAGTGTCATTGTCAGAAATACTCCCAAGGTTTTCCCATAGCCAAATGCTATTTTAATTCTGCTGTATATTTTAGACTAGACGTATACTATGGAATAACAAGGGCTGAGGACATGTAGGATCCAACACGGTCAGGGCATCTTCATCTTAAATTCTCGCTTCTCGCTGTAACTGCGGCAATAATTAATTAGGTGATGCAACCGCGTATGCATCCTTCATTAGCTTTCTAAAGAGTCGCTGTAACTGCGGCAAAAATTAATTAGGTGATGCAACCGCGTATGCATCCTTCATTGCCTTCTAAAAAGTTGCTGTGGCAACTCTGAAGGAATTGCCTGGTAGAATTTAATCAAGCAGAAATTGTAGACAGCCTTACAGAATGGTTCGCAAGTTACGCGGTTTTAATTTATTCCTTGTTGGTTTCTCCGTGTAATTTCCACCATGTCATGTGTAATAGTCTGTCAATCGAGAAACATAAGAAGAGGAAGAAGAGGGGAGTTGCTAGCGCCCTCTTTCGTTTGAGCTCATTTATTCATTCTAGGTTTTTGAGTGAATCCATCGTCCATTGGCGATGCTTGATACAAATAATTCTTAGTCAATTCATGGAGCTTAGCCAATGGAAATTGTAGTTTTATAATTTTTATCAATCGAGGTGCAGAAAATGTTTCAGAAGGCTTCCAAATGAATGTATGTGCTGACGACGGCAACCGTTGTGGCTCTAGTCTACTGTACATTATGATTGTATCTATCGCCCTCTATTGTTGTATTGCAGTTAGTTGTAGGGAGTGGAGAGAGGCCGCATGGAAAGAGAGAAATGAAAAGAGAGAGGGAGAGAAAAGGAGATGGACAGAGAGAGTGAGAAGATAGGGGATTGGATGGAGGGAGGGAGAACAGAAAGCCATGTTTACGGCAAGTGCTGACTAGCCAGTCGACAGTTACTACACAGGACAGTACGGCCAACGCAATCGTTTGGCAACAGTATAGTTCCTCTAATTCATAGATCTCCACCAGAGTCGGTCGTTCGTCAGAAAGAAAAGAAAAGCCCTATACATTCAGTCAAGACAGACGACCATTTCTAGTCTTCTTTTTTTCGCCTTGCGCCGGAGTCTTTCACGAGTAAACACCTGGAGTCGTCAGTTCATAGGATGTTTGAGATAATTGGGAGATAACCATTTTGAGGGTATCATGTCTATCGTCAACTTATTTCAGGGAAAGTAACTTGTACAAACATTCTCCTTAAACCCAGATTGTGGCTAAATGCTGAGTTGGAATTGAATTTCAGTTTGTCACATGACCGAAGTTGTCTCCAGAAAATCAGTTGAAGGGCCATTATTTCTATCGTCGACGTACTGTAAAGAAACAAAACCTGTATACAAATGCGGATTACGGTCTTTTTTAATAATTTCATTCTTTTTATGTAGACTGTTTGATTTCGGCTTGCTTTGGTCTACTTCGGTTGCGTTTATTCTCAAGAGCCTATCTAAGATTTCAGACTAAACCACAATTGTTTTGTTTCTTCATTTCGTCAGATTTGACGATCGTTGGACAGTGCGCGATGAGGACACTGTACAAGGGTCCCATGGCACCGCCAGCTGCCGGTGAAAAATTCGACATGCGCCGCTGGTTGCAGTCGGCCATGCCCAAAAAAGAGGATCGATGCCCAGGCAAGGAGCACACTGGTAAGCAATACTTCCATGGTCTTGGTTATTCTCCGTCTGCTTCAGGCTTCCATCTACGCGACTTCTTCACATTTCTATTACAGCTGCATGACTGTATTTTTTTGGCTTACAGTAGTTAATAATAAGCGAACTTGTTGCACACTTTGATATATTTTTTTAATGTAGGCCTGCCTATGCATGGATCATTATGATGACTTATTCAGCATTTGGGGTCAAGTTAGTTACTCGTTCGTCATAGATGATTCTTTGAGATTTACAGGAAATTCTCCAAATGACACCATTTCTTTCAGAACTTGTAGGGCCATGTGCAGTTATCACCCTGCCTTTTGAAGATAATGTCTACTATCCAACCACGGGGCAATTCAGCTCCAGTCTGACCCGACTGGAGTTTACAATTCAGACGTCTGACTCTTATGTTAGACTGTCCCTACTCGATAGTGGTTCTAAAATGGTCTGCCAAATCGGTAAGTGGAAGCATTATAACACCTTATAATCCCTAATGATATTTCTGTGCAACTGATTTCATATCAGCGGGTTTATGTGATACCGAATCGGCTGAAGTACATGGTTGACGACTTTCGAAATTACACTCCCAAACGAGAGTCCCCAACTCTTGGAAACATTAAGATTACAACTGCATTTGATTCCGTTTAGGGGTAGATGATAGCGATCAAAGGTATATGGCGACAAGAACTTTATTCTTATTCTTATTCTTATTTATTAATTTCATCCAAAAGCAAACAAAAAGCCAGTTACAGGGATATTATATGTGTGTGTGTGTGTGTTGGGGGATGTTTGTGTGTGTGTGTAAATGTAGCTTGATTGATGACATTGGAAACTAGACTCCCGAATGAGAGTGCCAAACTCTTGTCAACTTTAAGATTACAACTGCATTTGGTTCTGTTTCCTCATCAACTGTATAGGGGTATATGACATCGAGGTTAAGTATTACTTGGCAAACATGGGCACTATTTCCTCTCTGGGTCAACGAACCCTGCCGGCGACTGACCTCATCTGGATCAATCTCTCTGGAAACACCATCGAGGTAGGCGAAGGTGAAGGCGAGAACAGCAAATCTATCGGGATAATAGAGAATGTGTCCAACGCCGGAAACATCAGGAGGTTCAGTATGAAGTCCGACTATCGTGATGTGGAGATACAGATCCACCACCCGTGCTATTAGTGCACTGGCGCATGAAAGCTATGGCTGAAATTTTGTTTTGGGTTAGACTCGCCAGACTGGTAGAGAAACGAACCGATAATCATAAGTTTATTAGTTATTTTTAATCAATTTACGTGCGATTATTTGATTTGATGTACATAGATGAAGCAGGAAAAGCACATAACTGATCAAAATCTTGACAAATATAAAAAACTCATCAATAATAAAACCTTTCACGATTCATCACTGACCGTCATTTTCGGAATATAAGCCGTCCGATGTATAAGCCGCCCGGACAATAAGCCGCACCATAGTATCATATATTCACCGATGACGTCTAATTGTTATACTGCAAATGTAGTCGGTCGCTGAAAATTTAATAAAAAAGATTTAGTCTAAATCAAATCTCAGTCTATAATTAAAATTTGCGATGTTCGCGGTTTTTAGAAATTAAATTTAGTAGAACAAATGACGTTTCACCAGTAATTTTCTCAAAGAATGATCACTAATTTGAAATGTTGAGAGCTTATACATAATAAGTATATACAACAATTATTGTTTGTTCAGAGGTAACAGTTATTTAAAAGAAATACAAAATCTGCAAAATGAAGCAATCATGCGATCGTCGGGTCAATGGTCAAAACGAACCGAAGACTAATCAGACTCCGATGGAGCTACAGATCTACCACCCTGCTATCAATGCACTGGCACATGAAAGCCATTGATGACTTATAGTTGGAGGTTAGACTCGCCAGACTGGTAGAGGAACATAGGCCTATTCATTTGGACCCCAACCGATGGTTAAACGTTCATTTGTACAAACTGTTATTAAGATGCCTGAGATTTTTTGATTTAATTTAAGTCAATGGAATCATTGAAAAAACACATAACTGATCCAATGCATAGAAAAATATAAAAAAGCTGACATCCCTTTTCGAGACCATTTTACGATATCGGTCTCTTTTTATTTCTTTTCAAGTTTTAGCTCTAGCTTTGATGTTCATTGATATAATAGTCTATTACTGTTTGATTTGTGACATACTTAGAATATATAGTTCAATAACAATATTGAACTCCCACGATTCAACATATTTATTGTTATGATTGTGTGACCATGCACCATTCACGGATCTATATACTGTTGAACATAGAGTTTAAATAATGTATCTTGTTTAAAGCTACATTCCCTCTTAATCACTGTTCGATTTTCACTGTGGTATGTTTGGAATAGACAAATCGCTCAAATATTTCAACAACTCCCATAACTTTGATCCTAGCAGAACCTTTCTCAAAAGCAAGGCGACAAGGACAAAACAGATACATGTATCGAAACGTCAGGCCCCCCAAAAAATTGAGATTTGCATTTTGGTAATTTTAGTCTGTAATTAATTAGCAGTTTGCAACATGATTGTATATATCAATTGATGTACTTTTGAAAATTATTATCAATTTTTTCAACGGAATTGAGGAACCTATATGCGTGTATGTTGAATGTACATTCTACAGAAACCATTGGGCAACAGATGGAACAAATGTAAATTGGAATGAATAATGAATAAATGATAATAGATAAAAAATAAATAATCAAAATTGTTTGAGCATTTAATAGTGTGCTCCGCATTTAGTACTGGATGATACGCCCCAAAGAGCCTTCAAATACTCGGGGAGAAGCGAGATCGGCCGCCGTCACCAACCAAGTTCTCTAATCACAAACTCGATAGCGCAAATTGTTTGACATTGCTACCAAGAAGGCCGCGGTAATGGCTCGGTCGCCCATCGATTTCTCTCTGAGCTGGGCGGAGTCGGAGAGACCGTTAAGGCCGCAGTGGGGAAGGACGCCATTGCATGGACCTTCTCATTTGGACGCTGGTACCCGCAGAAGGGGTGGGGCACCATCGATGCGGAATTAGATAGGCAGCCAGCAGCGTGGCACAGTCACCGAGGCCGACCGACCGGCCGCGCTAAGAAAAAACCATCGCCCAGACGAGCCCTTCGTCAGTCGGAGATCAGGAGCCATCGAGGCACGACCGTACACGAGATCCCTCCGCATCCCTGTCAAGCCACTCGACTTCAAGTACGACAACGAAGAGCCGGCATGCATCGCCTGTTGCGCACAGCGTTACTTCTACTGACTTTACTCGGTAAGTAATACTATAGTTCTTCCTTCGTCTTGGTTTTCTTTTATAAAGTGTTATAGTGAACAATAGCCCAACGTTTCTGGTAGTGTGTACTCAGTCCGCCGTCGACTGACGATGGAAATTATGGATTAAAAAAGGCAAATAATTGATTGGCTGGACCAGGACTTGAAGCTGAGACAAATTAGGCTACGGACTGTTAAATGATTTCAACCTTTTGTCTAGGTCTAGTCCTAGTTGGGTTTGCTGCCTTCCCTGCTTGGATTGAATCGGTAGTATTCCAAAGAGCTGTCTTAGATTTCAAACTAAACCACAATTTTCACGCCCATATCTTCTTGTCTTTTTTGTTCGTCAGATTTGTCGATCGTTGGACAGTGCGCGATGAGGACACTGTACAAGGGTCCCGTGTCACCGCCAGCTGCCGGTGAAAAATTCGACATGCGCCGCTGGTTGCAGTCGGCCATGCCCAAAAAAGAGGATCGATGCCCAGGCAAGGAGCACACTGGTAAGCAATACTTCCTCTGTCTTCAGGCTTCCATCTGCACGACGACATTACTTCTTCACATTTCTATTACAGCTGCAAGACTATATTTTTAAGCTTCCAGTACTTAGTTTATGATAAGCGACATGTTATTGCCCACTGGTAATCTTCTAAATGTAGGCATATGCATAAAATTATACCAATAATTAATAATAATGTTTTCAGCATTTGGGGTCAAGTTAGTTACTCGTACGTCATAGATGATTCTTTGAGATTTACAGGAAAATCTCGAAATGACACCATTTTTTCCATAACTTATAGGGCCATGTACAGTTTTAACCGTGCCGGCTGATGATAATGGAGTTGTGTATCCAACCTCGGGGAAATTCAGTTCCAGCCTGACCCGACTGGAGTATACTCAGACGTCCGACTCTGGTGTTCTACTGTCCCTACTTAATAGTTCTTCAGAGATGGTCTGCAACATCAGTACGTGGAACTTTTTAACACCTTCTGCCATTCCCAATGGTATTTCTGTGCAACTGATTTTGTCAGCGGGTTTTATGTGATACGGAATCGGCTGAAGTACATAGTTGACGACATTCGAAATTACACTCCCAAACGAAAGTGCCCTACTCTTGGAAGCATTAAGATTACAACTGCATTTGGTTGCGTTTTCTCATCAACTGTATAGGGGTACATGACAGGGACGTTAATTATAGAAAGGCATCTGGCGACAGGATTACTCTGGGCCAACGAACCCTGCCGCTGACTGACCTCAACTGGATCAATCTCTCTGGAGACACCATTGAGGTAGGCGAAGGTGAAGGCGTGAACAGCAAATCTATCGGTATAATAGAGAGTGTATCCGATGCCGATAATGTCTGGATGATAAAGATGACGTCCAAGAGTTCTTTAGAGGAGGAGGTACAGATATACCACCCATGCTATTAATGCACGGGCGCATGAAAGCTATGAATGGCTCATAGTTTGGGTTAGACTCGCCAGAGTGGCTGAGGATTATATGCCTTTTTTATTTGCACCCTAACCGATAGTTAGAGGTTTATTTGGAATTTTCATTAAAATAATTGCGTGCGATTATTTGATTTGATGTACGTAAGTAAATGGAGCAAGAAAAACACATAACTGATAAACCGCGGAGAAAATTTGAAAAAGCACGTCCTTTCAAAATCCAAGTGACGATAGTGGGGTCTTTCTCAAAGTTTTAGCTCTATTTGTTGTTAAGTGATAGAACGATATTAATGTTTGATTTTCATTGTGGCATACTTGGAAAAGATAGATCAATGAAACACATTTCACGGTTCAGCAAGTTTTAGCTCTAGCTTTGATTTTTAATGTGTGGAATTGGATTTAGGCAAAGTTTAATTTTGCAAAGCGCATTGAGGAATCTTTGATTCGTAATGCGCTATACAAATGAAGTTAATTATCATTATTATTATTTATTTATTTATTTATTTGATTGTGGTTACAGCATGTGAATCATTCATAGACGTATATACTGTTGCACATAGAGTTCAAATATCTCGTTTAAACATGCGTCTCCCTGCTTATTACTCATGGATTTTCATTGTGGTATATACTTTCACCATTTCATGATGTAACACTTAATCAATCAGGAACAAAAATACCACAGCGTGTGGGGAGAAAACATTACGTAAACTTCAATGACTGATCCTTCATATAAAGAAAATTGTTAGCTTTCGATTGACTGTCGTAGACAAGATTCAGAACTTAAGCTAAACATTCTTTTATAATTGGTGGACTTTGGAAAAATATTACCTAGGTCTATAATCCCTATCAATTTTTTCGACGGAACGGAATGGAGGTACGGTTGAATGCATTTTCTTCACACACCATTGGGCAAAATATGGAACAAAATGTGTAAATACAAATCAATAGTTATTTTATGATAGGCCCTAATAATGATAAAAAAAATTGAGCAAGTGTAATCCCCGAAATATATAGGTTTATTGAACCTAATTTGTCCCGATAATAATTACTATAATTATGTATATTTCATAATAGCGTTTTACATTTAAAATCTCAAAATGCTTTAAAAATCACATTGACCATCACAAAATTGTTTATAAATTACGAATCAAATGTGTCACGGTGATGAAATGTATACTTTTACAATCACAGGAACAGTTAACCAAAACGACCTTACCTTAATTCTCCTATTTTAAACTGTAAATGGATATTTTAGAGTGTGAATTAAATAAAAGCTGTGCAACTAACTTCACTAAAGGTGTGGACCTCACAAAACAATTTTGAGCGTTTTAAGGTCAGTACCCAAAAGTGGCAGAAATTTGGGAGATGGTTCCCCCGTAACATTGAAAGGAGTATTGTGTGGGAGATGGAAGAGCAATTACAACGCTTCGCGTAGAAAGCTGCCTCTCTTCAAGTGTTCGCCCGCCCTATTTCCCGTAACGGTCTTCTGTCAAGTAATGATCTACATAGTACCTCTATGCAAAAGCCCGCACACAAACATCACCCCAACAAACCAGCCAAGGTAACAGATACGCAGACGGACAAGAAGCCCAGTAAATCTCCGAGTCAGATACCGAGTATTGTCTGCCGTGATATTGTTGCATTTTAACAGTACATGTACATGCCCTAGGACACGCTTAATTGGTCGACCTCAGTCTGATGAAGACGCTGAATTAGTCAGAAACCTTGCGTTTAGCCCCAAGATTAAACGAACTAGAGCGACTGGGTTTTTGTGCTTCTCATCCAAACAAGGTCTCATTTGACGTCAATACCAGGTCCGTACTAAGGAGAAGCAAAGCGCTTCGCGCATGCGCTGTTCTGGCCTCAACAAGGGAGCATCCCCTGGGCGTAGCTTCTCCGCCCGCAGGCAAGCGCTTGGTTGCGCCTGCGCAGAACGGCCGCTTGGCGTCCTCTGCTGCCGCGCGCGGGAAGGGCAAGGAGAAAATGACCCCGCAACCGGTGACCTGGGGATATCGGCCAAGCTACTACTGCGCATGATCCCTCCGAGCCGTGCATTACCGGACTATCGTATTGGCCCATCGCTGCAGCCTCTAATGCGCGGATTGAGGCGCGCAATGTATACGTCAACAATACGTACACGCCTCCGTCGACGAACGGAAGCCAGGTTCGCTCACTGTTTAAAAGCAACGGCACCACTGCCAAGTGAGCAAAGTGTGGAGATGGAGTCGTGACATCTCTGATGCACAGGATGTGATTCATCGGATGATTCATCGGATGATTCATCGGATGATTCATCGGATGATTCATCGGATGATTCATCGGATGATTCATCGGATGATTCATCGGAGGATTCATCGGAGGATTCATCGGAGTTAACCATGTATTGCCACGGCGAGGTATTGGTACAAGGAATGGACTTTGGCTCCTTATAAACAACAACAGAAACCCCGCAAAATCCGATCACGACAATGGAGTAATCGTAGGCCTAACCACGCGTCTGTTAGCTTTTTTTTAGGTAGATAGGCCTACCCTAAACTATGTTGGTGCATCGCCTAGTGTAAGCCTATCAATTTTCAGAACGTAATTTTTGTATTCATGACTGAATTGTTTTTAACAAACTGGCTAAGAGAAAACTTTCATATGGCCGGTACTTTAACCCGATACCTCTGGATTAATGTACCAGTGCATTTCCATCTGGGCTATCCAGCCCTTAGATGGGGGCCTTCCTAAATAGTCGACTTGTTGCCGGAGTGGAGGCCTGCATCTACTCTGTGCGATCCCCGAGCTGCTGTCGCCATGTTTTAGTAATTAGTTCTTTGCATCTGAATGAAAGCGGGGCGTGAGCCCTGGAGATGTACGGCAGTTAACGGTTGAATTGCTTCAAGTGTACACTAGGCCTACTTCTCGTATTTGTTTCGGTCTTCTAATTATCTACCTCGTTCCTCCATGCAAAAGCCCGCACACAAACATCATCCCAACAAAACCAGCCAAGCTAACAGATACGTAGATGGACAAGCAGCCCAGTAAATCTCCGAGTCAGATACCGAGTATTGTCTGCCGTGATATTGTTGCATTTAAACAGTACATGTAGGCATTGACTTTGAGAATATTGGATTTTGTTACCAAACCAGCATCGTGCCACCGTAGCCATGACGAGACAAGCACCATTGATCGGTGCGGTCAATACTGAGCGACGACTTCCCTGCCCTAGGACACGCTTAATTGGTCGACCTCAGTCTGATGAAGACGCTGAATTAGTCAGAAACCTTGCGTTTAGCCCCAAGATTAAACGAACTAGAGCGACTTGGTTTTTGTGCTTCTCATCCAAACAAGGTCTCCATTGACATCAATACCAGATCCGTAGCCAGGGGAGCCCAGCGCTTCGCGCATGCGCTGTTCTGGCCTCAAGGGAGCATCCTCTGGGAGGAGCTTCTCCGCCCGCAGGCAGCCGTCTGATGACTGCGCCTGCGCAGACCTGACTCTTGGCGTCGTCTGTTGCCGCGTGCGTGCGGGAAGGGGAAGGGGGAGTGATGGCCTCAGCAACCGGTGACCCGGGGGAGGTCGGCCAAGCTACTACTGCGCATGATCCCACCAATCGAGCCGTGCGCTATCAGTCTATACAGTTTGTCGGCCTATCACTGCAGCCCCTAATTGCGTGGATGAAGGCACGCAATACACGGCGACAATACGCATACGCATCCGCCGACGAACGGATGCCAGGTTCGCTTACTGGTCAACCCTGCGTTGAACCGGGGTGATCACGCGGCAGACACTTTGTTTACTTTTCTTAATTTTTGTGTGAAGCTTTTGCCCAATTTCCTTGAAACTACACGTATTCCTCGAGTCAACCCTGTGGTTTGAGATGGTAGTGTCGGTGTTTCATGTAGGAAGTGCAATCGGGGGTAGCCACCCTGAAAAACTGGGGCCTTCCACCGCGCCCATTCACTTGTGCATTGAAAAGCCAATGCAGTTGTGCACAAGTGAATGAGCTTTGAGGAATGCCGACCAACGGAGTGCCCAGACCACGTGCCATCGATCATTCTCTGCAGGTTGGGCATGATTAGGCTGTGCAGCCGCATAGAGCTGTGATCTGTGATGAGTGGCGAACAATGGATGAAATGTTTAATGTAGGCCTAACCACGCGTTTGTCAGGTAGATAGGCCTACCCTAAACTAAGAAGATAAAAGACAAATGTAGGAATAGCTAAAAAGATACCATCTCAATGAACGCTCTGGGTCCATACGGAGGCCTGGAAAGGCCAACATAACCGATGGGAGTATCTCTCAACGGGCCATAAATCAATATTTCCGTATCGACAGCAGTGACCGTGTGCCAGACGATGTGGCTCCTACATGCCTCCGTATAGGCCGAGTCAACAGTGATGGACATACACAGCCGTAACTCCCCCGGCCCCCGCAGCCGACGAAGGTCTTGAAATGAAATCCCGATACCAATTCTCCCAAATAGGCTACACGCTGGCCTTTTTGGAAGAGCCAAGGCAAATGTTGCTCGCTCTACGCAGATAGCCGTAACGATGATTGACAAACGAGACAATGGGTCTCCCAGTGGGGACGGTAGAACACGGGGAGGACAATCGATTGGCGCGTGGCGGCGACCACTTTGAGATCGTAGACGCCGTGACTGAGGCAAGGGCGGACTGTGTCGATAACGCCACGGCCCCTATCAGCGGACGGCATAAAATCGCCGGGACCGGCTGGCTCGCCGTCACTAGTCCGGAGAGAGCCGAATTGGAAGCCGCCGTGAGACAGTCTCCGCCGGGATTCTCCGCCCTCGCCCGCCGACGAAGCCGTGTCCTGCACGGTCGGCCCAGTCAGCTCGACACGCCTGCCGACCCCCTAATTTGTGTCCTCCGTGTCAGTCAGTCACTGATATCAAACATCCAAACAGCGCGGGAGACGACTGGCTCTGGGATCGACATCATGAACTATCGTCTGCGCACTGCGATTCTGCTTCTGTTTGTATTCGGTAAGTGGGCACATCGTAAGTGGGCACATCGTAGTGTGCCAATTTTCAGAACGCTTTTTGTATTCATGAAAGAAAACAAGAAAACAGTGGCAAAGAAAATTCTGACTTGACAGGGTCTTGAACCCGACACCTAAACGCCACCATCTAAGGGCTGGATGGCTCCGAATGATTACTGGTACGTTAATCCAGTCAGGTTTTCCTGTGCTTGTTTGACATAAAAGAAACAATATCTATTTTTTTAACGAATTTTATTTCATTTGAAAGTTTTTAAAGATTAGTTCTCATTTTTGCACGAAGGATAATTTTACTTTTACCTACCCTTCATCATATTACAAAGATAATTCACTTTTGCCAGGAGAATAGATGGAATTATTGCAGGCCTATGAAAGGCAATTCAGATAATGCAATGTAAAGATGCAATGTAACTGTTTTACAAATAATGCTAATTATTATACACATTGTAATACGAATTATTTTACAAAAATTATGTCGAATTACTATCTACAATATAACTGAAATTGTTTTGTGAAAATTATCTCAATTAGATTTATGAAAATCAATCCATAGGATTTCACGTAAATTTCATTCATTAAACGAAAAGAAATTCAAATCGTTTTTTGCTGAAGGTAATTCCATTCAACAAAAAGTGATGTAATATTTATTTCATTCAAGATGACTTTGAAAGGTAATTGGAAATAATATTTGTTTTTTAAAGATATTTCGAATGGTGTGGAGGGGAAGATGAGGACGCTGTACAAGGGCCCCGTGGCACCGCTGGGTCCCGGTGAGAAATACGACATGCGCCGTTGGATGCAGTCGGCCATGCCAAAAAAGGAGGATCGATGACCAGGGGAAAAACACGCGGGTAGGAATAGCCAATTTCGAAATTCGAAAATCTTTCCACGTTTGGAGCAATAATCGACAGAGATCTTCGCCTGTGAGGTTAGCTATTTCAATCGTTACAAACTGCTTATTACTGACTAGAGAAACCAAATGCGAATTTCAAGGTCATAATTATGACCTTTCTCAAAGGCAGAATGTCAGTGGCAGTAGCATCAAGTTGATAATGTTCAATATTCCGTCTTTTATAGACTAGAGGCCCTGCTGTTGCGATTGAACCGTCCCATCCACTACATCTTTGAGATACTGAAAATTCATGACCAAAAGGAATATCCTGATTTTAGGCGAACGGTGTGCCTAGATGATTATGTGTGGTTCTTTCTTGGAGCCAAATTAACGGAGATGTCTTGATAATTTGACTCCAGAAGCGGCAACTTCACAGCAGCCAACGACAGCGGCCGTCACTGCAGCACTACCGTGTGAAACTCTAACGCTCACCTCAGGCGTAGCGACATCCTATCCATCTACGGAACCTGGACAATTCAGCTCAGTCCTGACCGAGCTTCGGTTTGCCCAGACCTCTGTTGCTGATATCACCCTCCGTCTCCTTGGGGATACCAACGACCCGAAATTCACCATCAGTGAGTCATGCTTTTAGAACGTCATTTCGAGTCAATTATCCCCTTACATGTCTGTAACATTACACATAGCCATGTACAATACAATGGTATGCAGTATATTGGCAAATCTATTATTGAAATTTTAAATTTGATAGTGCACGGCTACAATATATACCTATTAATAGACCGACATACAGTCAGACAGAGAAACAGACAGACAGACATACAGACAAACAAGCAGGCAGCCCGGCAGACAGACTGACAGACAGACAGACATAAAGACAGATAGGCAGACAGGTATAGGGCAGGCAGGGCATGCGTACGTGGGTACGTGTGTACGTATACGAATGCAGACCTACACACTTACATACAAAGTAACATACATACACAAAATCTTTTGATTTTCGTTTTTCTGATTCACAGGGTTAAACAGCACTGACGTCATCATAAAGACATCCGCCGGCGAGAATAAGCTACTGAGCGGCAAACGAAAACTCCCGGTAACTTCAACCATCCAGATGATATGTGATGACAACGGCAGTCAAACCATAGAGATCTGGGAAGGTGAGGGGGGTAGACGTGTTAAAGTGGGCACAGCAGGGGGTGCAACTGACGCTGACAAGATAAAATCAGTTTCCTTTCAGGCATCCTCGACAACAAAAATGTTCATATACTCCCCGTGCCAGTAGCTGCACTGTAATAGCAATTGCCATAACACGCACATTTGGCATGCGCCGCGTACTAAGACCACGCCATTTCTAAGGGACTAACAAGGCTTAGAAGTCCTTTGTTTGGAAGGTACTGTTATGTAGAGCAAAAAATGGTGAACGCCCCATGTTGCCTGGTAATAGATGAAGCTTTAACGGTTTGTAATTATCGGTGGAAAGGTGATTTACTGTGTGTAGCTAAAGTGGTGTCTCCACGGTACTTTTCATCCGTAGGCCTAAACTTTGATAGGCGGAAATACGATATCGTTTGTATGGTTTATTACATTAATTAATCAGGGTTAGGGTTAGGGCATGCAGGGCATGATTAATTACATTGATTAATTGATTGATTGATTGATTGATTTCATTTTCCGGGATACATGTGTACACATCACAGCACACTAAAATAGCAATAAAGGGGAAAACAAAAAATTAATTAACACAAAAAAACCCAGAAACAACATCCAATTAGCTCCCGTAGGATTGCCCAAAAGAAACAAGTTTCTGTCAGGCGGCTTTTCAAAATAATTTGATGACTAGAACCGTACACAGACTGTATATGGAAAAATAAATAAGTAAAAGTGCATGTAGTTTTTTGCCAATTATAATGGTAAATCTTTAAATAAGACAGAGATCAAATCATAATAACGATTATAAGATATGAAAAAATGATGAGATTGTATGTCAAACAGTTTGAAATAAATATTGTCATCGAGTGGTTAACTTAGATTGTCTAATACAAAAATGTCTCGAAAATGAGGTCTAAAATTCCATATAATTATGGTTGAATAATTTTATAGTTATATCTCCAAGTTTATGAATTGGTGGATTTAAAAATGATGAGGTCTATCGTTGATACTAGAGAGTATCTAATTATTATTATTATTATCGATTTATTAATATTTTGTTGGTTTATTAATTAATATTTTATTGTTTATTGAATTCTATTTTATTGTTTATTGATTTTTATTTTATTGTTTATTGATTTTTATTTTATTGTTTATTGATTTATATTTTATTGTTTATTGATTTTTATTTTATTGTTTATTGATTTATATGTTATTGTATATTGATTGTAGAGAGAAATTAATTAAAAGAAATAAAAAGAGGACAAAGACTGAGGATGCTATCATAATTGAATCAAGGAAAGTACGTTGAGACCGAAATTTGAACTCTACACTGACAGGGGGGGGCAATAGAGCAGATTGGGGCACATCAGGGAAGGGCAGGGGGGCAATAGGGGGTAGATTGGGGCACGTCGGGAAAGGGCAGGGGAGGGCATGGGGGCAGATTGGGGCACGTTGGGGAATGGCAGGGGAAGGTAATAGGGGGCAGATTGGGGCACGTCGGGGAATGGCAGGGGAGGGCGAGAGGGGGCAGATTGGGGCACGTCGGGGAAGGGCAAGGGAGGGCATGGGGGCAGATTGGGGCACATCGGGGAATGGCAGGTGAGGGCAATAGGGGGCAGATTGGGGCACGTCGGGGAATGGCAGGGGAGGGCGAGAGGGGGCAGATTGGGGCACGTCGGGGAAGGGCAGGGGAGGGCAATAGGGGCAGATTGGGGCACATCGGGAAAGGGCAAGGGAGGACATGGGGGCAGATTGGGGCACGTCAGGGAATGGCAGGTGAGGGCAATAGGGGGCAGATTGGGGCACGTCGGGAAAGGGCAGGGGAGGGCATGGGGGCAGATTGGGGCACGTTGGGGAATGGCATGGGAGGGCGATAGGGGGCAGATTGGGGCACGTCGGGGAAGGGCAGGGGAGGGCAATAGGGGCAGATTGGGGCACGTCGGGGAAGGGCAGGGGAGTGCAATAGGGGCAGATTGGGGCACGTCGGGGCATGGCAGGGGAAGGCGATAGGGGGCAGATTGGGGCACATCGGGAAAGGGCAAGGGAGGACATGGGGGCAGATTGGGGCACATCAGGGAATGGCAGGTGAGGGCAATAGGGGGCAGATTGGGGCACGTCGGGAAAGGGCAGGGGAGGGCATGGGGGCAGATTGGGGCACGTTGGGGAATGGCAGGGGAGGGCGATAGGGGGCAGATTGGGGCACGTCGGGGAAGGGCAGGGGAGGGCAATAGGGGCAGATTGGGGCACGTCGGGGAAGGGCAGGGGTGGGCAATAGGGGGCAGATTGGGGCACGTCGGGGAAGGGCAGGGGAGGGCAATAGGGGCAGATTGGGGCACGTCGGGGAAGGGCGGAAGAGGGCAATAGGGGGTAGATTGGGGCACGTCGGGGAATGGCAGAGGAAGGCGATAGGGGGCAGATTGGGGCACATCGGGAAAGGGCAAGGGAGGGCATGGGGGCAGATTGGGGCACATCTGGGAATGGCAGGTGAGGGCAATAGGGGGCAGATTGGGGCACATCGGGGAATGGCAGGGGAGGGCGATAGAGGGCAGATTGGGGCACGTCGGGGAAGGGCAGGGGAGGGCAATAGGGGCAGATTGGGGCACGTCGGGGAAGGGCAGGGGAGGGCAATAGGGGCAGATTGGGGCACGTCGGGGAAGGGCAGGGGAGGGCAATAAGGGGCAGATTGGGACACGTCTAGGAATGGCAGGGGAGGATAATAGGGGGCAGATTGGGGCACGTCGGGGAAGGGCAGGGGTTGGCAATAGGGGGCAGATTGGGGCACGTCGGGGAAGGGCAGGGGTGGGCAATAGGGGGCAGATTGGGGCACGTCGGGGAAGGGCAGGGGAGGACAATAGGGGGCAGATTGGGGCACGTTGGGAAGGGCAGGGTAGGGCAAGAGGGCAGATTGGGGCACGTCGGGGAAGGGCAGGGGAGGGCCAGGGGTCAGATCAGGGCACGTCGGGGAATGGTAGGGGAGGGCAATAGGGGCAGATTGGGGCACGTCAGGGAATGGCAGGGGAGGACAATAGGGGGCAGATCAAGGCACGTCGGGAAGGGCAGGGAAGGGCATGGGGGCAGATTGGGGCACATCGGGGAAGGGCAGGGGAGGGCAATAGGGGGCAGATCAGGGCACGTCGGGGAAGGGCAGGGCAAGGAGGCAGATTGGGGCACGTCGGGGAAGGGCAGGGTCGGGCAAGAGGGGGCAGATCAGGGCACGTCGGGGAAGGTCAGGGCAAGGGACAGATTGGGGCACGTCGGGGAAGGGCAGGGCAAGGGGGCAGATTGGGGCACGTCGGGGAAGGGCAGGGTCGGGCAAGAGGGGGCAGATTGGGGCACGTCGGGGAAAGGCAGGGCAAGGGGGCAGATTGGGGCACGTCTGGGAAGGGCAGGGTCGGGCAAGAGGGGGCAGATTGGGGCACGTCGGGGAAGGGCAGGGCAAGGGGGCAGATTGGGGCACATCGGGGAAGGGCAGGGTCGGGCAAGAGGGGGCAGATCAGGGCACGTCTGGGAAGGGCAGGGGAGGGCAATAGGGGCAGATCAAGGCACGTCGGGGAAGGGCAGGGAAGGGCATTGGGGCAGATTGGGGCACGTCGGGGAAGGGCAGGGGAGGGCAATAGGGGGCAGATTGGGGCATGTTGGGGAAGGGCAGGGGAGGGCGATAGGGGGCAGATAGGGGCACGTCGGGGAAGGGCAGGGGAGGGCAATAGGGGCAGATTGGGGCACGTCGGGGAAGGGCAGGGGTGGGCAATAGGGGGCAGATTGGGGCACGTCGGGGAAGGGCAGGGGAGGGCAATAGGGGCAGATTGGGGCACGTCGGGGAAGGGCAGGGGAGAGCAATAGGGGGCAGATTGGGGCACATCGGGGAATGGCAGGTGAGGGCAATAGGGGGCAGATTGGGGCACATCGGGGAATGGCAGGGGAGGGCGATAGGGGGCAGATTGGGGCACGTCGGGGAAGGGCAGGGGAGGGCAATAGGGGCAGATTGGGGCACGTCGGGGAAGGGCAGGGGAGGGCAATAGGGGGCAGATTGGGACACGTCTAGGAATGGCAGGGGAGGATAATAGGGGGCAGATTGGGGCACGTCGGGGAAGGGCAGGGGTGGGCAATAGGGGGCAGATTGGGGCACGTCGGGGAAGGGCAGGGGAGGACAATAGGGGGCAGATTGGGGCACGTTGGGAAGGGCAGGGTACGGCAAGAGGGCAGATTGGGGCACGTCGGGGAAGGGCAGGGGAGGGCCAGGGGTCAGATCGGGGCACGTCGGGGAATGGTAGGGGAGGGCAATAGGGGCAGATTGGGGCACGTCAGGGAATGGCAGGGGAGGACAATAGGGGGCAGATCAAGGCACGTCGGGGAAGGGCAGGGAAGGGCATGGGGGCAGATTGGAGCACGTCGGGGAAGGGCAGGGGAGGGCAATTTGGAGCAGATCAGGGCACGTCGGGGAAGGGCAGGGCAAGGAGGCAGATTGGGGCACGTCGGGGAAGGGCAGGGTCGGGCAAGGGGGCCGGCAGATCAGGGCACGTCGGGGAAGGGCAGGGTCGGGCAAGAGGGGGCAGATCAGGGCACGTCGGGGAAGGGCAGGGTCGGGCAAGAGGGGGCAGATCAGGGCACGTCTGGGAAGGGCAGGGGAGGGCAATAGGGGGCAGATCAAGGCACGTCGGGAAGTGCAGGGAAGGGCATTGGGGCAGATTGGGGCACGTCGGGGAAGGGCAGGGGAGGGCAATAGGGGGCAGATTGGGGCATGTTGGGGAAGGGCAGGGAAGGGCAAGGGGCAAATCGGGGCACGTCGGGGAAGGGGAGTGGAGGCCGATAGGGGGCAGATTGGGGCACGTCGGGAAAGGGCAGAGGAGGGCGATAGGGGGCAGATTGGGGCACGTCGGGGAAGGGCAGAGGAGGGCATGGGGGCAGATTGGGGCACGTCGGGGAAGGGCAGGGGAGGGCAAGGGGCAGATTGGGGCACGTCGGGGAAGGGCAGGGGAGGGCATGGGGGCAGATTGGGGCACGTCGGGGAAGGGCAGGGGAGGGCAAGTGGGCAGATTGGGGCAAGTTGGGGAGGGGCAGTGGAGGGCAAGGAGGCAGATCGGGGCACGTCGGGGAAGGGCAGGGGAGGGCAAGGGGGCAGATTGGAGCACGTCGGGGAAGGGCAGGGTCGGGCAAGAGGGGGCAGATCAGGGCACGTCTGGGAAGGGCAGGAGAGGGCAATAGGGGCAGATCAAGGCACGTCGGGGAAGGGCAGGGAAGGGCATTGGGGCAGATTGGGGCACGTCGGGGAAAGGCAGGGGAGGGCAATAGGGGCCGATTGGGGCCGATTGGGGCAGGGGAGGGCAAGGGGGCAGATCGGGGAACGTCGGGGAAGTGCAGGGAAGGGCAAGGGGCAGATTGGGGCACGTCAGGGAAGGGCAGGGTAGGGCAAGAGGGCAGATTGGGGCAAGTCAGGGAAGGGCAGGGTAGGGCAAGAGGGCAGATTGGGGCACGTCGGGGAAGGGCAGGGGAGGGCAATAGGGAGCAGATTTGGGCACGTCAGGGAAGGGCAGGGGAGGGCCAGGGGTCAGATCGGGGCACGTCGGGAAAGGGCAGGGGAGTGCAAAGGGGCAGATTGGGGCACATCGGGGAAGGACGGGGAGGGCAAGGGGCACATTGGGGCACGTCAGGGAAGGACAGGGCAAGGGGGCAGATCGGGGCACGTCGGGGAAGGGCAGGGCAAGGGGGCAGATTGGGGCACGTCGGGGCAGGGCAGGGCAAGGGGGCAGATTGGGGCACGTCGGGGAAGGACAGGGGAGGGTAATAGGGGCAGATTGGGGCACGTCGGGGAAGGGCAGGGTCAGGCAAGAGGGGGCAGATCAGGGCACGTCTGGGAAGGGCAGGGGAGGGCAATAGGGGGCAGATTGGGGCACGTCGGGGAAGGGTAGGGCAAGGGGGCAGATTGGGGCACGTCGGGGAAAGGCAGGGTCGGGCAAGAGGGGGCAGATCAGGGCACATCTGGGAAGGGCAGGGGAGGGCAATAGGGGGCAGATTGGGCACGTCGGGGAAGGGCAGGGGGCAGATTGGGGCACGTCGGGGAAGGGCAGGGTCGGGCAAGAGGGGGCAGATCAGGGCACGTCGGGGAAGGGCAGGGCAAGGGGGCAGATTGGGGCACGTCGGGAAGGGCAGGGCAAGGGGGCAGATTGGGGCACGTCGGGGAAGGGCAGGGTCGGGCAAGAGGGGGCAGATTGGGGCACGTCGGGGAAGGGCAGGGCAAGGGGGCAGATTGGGGCACGTCGGGGAAGGGCAGGGTCGGGCAAGAGGGGGCAGATCAGGGCACGTCTGGGAAGGGCAGGGGAGGGCAATAGGGGCAGATCAAGGCACGTCGGGGAAGGGCAGGGAAGGGCATTGGGGCAGATTGGGGCACGTCGGGGAAGGGCAGGGGAGGGCAATAGGGGGCAGATTGGGGCATGTTGGGGAAGGGCAGAGGAGGGCGATAGGGGGCAGATCAGGGCACATCTGGGAAGGGCAGGGGAGGGCAATAGGGGGCAGATTGGGCACGTCGGGGAAGGGCAGGGGGCAGATTGGGGCACGTCGGGGAAGGGCAGGGCAAGGGGGCAGATTGGGGCACGTCGGGGAAGGGCAGGGCAAGGGGGCAGATTGGGGCACGTCGGGGAAGGGCAGGGGAGGGCAAGAGGGGGCAGATCAGGGCACGTCGGGGAAGGCCAGGGCAAGGGGGCAGATTGGGGCACGTCGGGGAAGGGCAGGGGAGGGCAAGAGGGGGCAGATCGGGGCACGTCGGGGAATGGCAGGGGAGGGCAAGAGGGGGCAGATCGGGGCACGTCGGGGAAGGGCAGGGGAGGGCAAGAGGGGGACGATTGGGGCACGACAGGGAAGGGCAGGGGAGAGCAAGGGGGCACTTTTTTATCGTACACTCCTTTTTTTTCTAAAGACGTGGTCAACCTCCACCAGAAGGGTCTGAGATGGCCCTCACATACATGTACTACTTCAAGTTTCCTATTAATCCTCATTTTTCCTTACGATTGTTCGCAAATTTAAAGTTGCTTTGCTATAAAAGACACTTCCCCCCCCCCCCTTTTGGGGTTAATTGCATCTTTTTATTGTATTTAAAGTCTTAATATGTACATGTAGGTTTGGCTGCGAACATTTGAAGCCAAGAGCAGGTGATTCGTCGACGTTTGGATCCCACCGTTAAACACCGTCGCTGTCGCAGAGGGTGCATCTTGTTTTGAAAAATAACTCCACAAAGTCACAACCAGAAGGAAAGAATTGACACAGGCGACACACGAGACATTAAAAGTCCTCATCAGTATTTCCAAATTTTAATACTCACATTCAATTTTTTTTTTAATTGTCAACAAAACGATCGAACGAAAAAGAAAAAAACAAAACAATTATCAACAAACTGAAGTGCTTTGTACTTCTTTCGATTTTTCAAGAGAGAGAAAAATTGCCCTATGTTGTTGTTTTTTTCCTTTCAGTTTATTTTTGTTTCTGGGAAATCCTCAAGATTGTGGCTGGGCCCTGAATTGGGCCACAATAATGTCCTGTTTAGTAAATGGTTGAAAAGTACACAATTGGGAAGGTCGTAATCCTCATTGAATTCCTTGAGACAAGACACCTCTAACTACAACCAGGTATGATGTTGAATCTTGATTGGTGTAGCACCAACCATGGTTTAAATCAATTTAAATCAATTGGGCTTCGGAGAGTCCCTTTAGCAGTATACGCACCAATGCAAGGCCCGCAACCAGACCGGATCAATCCAACATTCAACACTTGTGAGTTGATGAGGTGTAGCACAGACTGTTGTCCAATGTCCATACAAGGACTGTTGAAGTTTGGCAGGTTCAGTACTATAGTAACTTAACAAGCCTATGGATGGGTGAAGTTGGGCAGGTTCATTACAATAGTAACTTAGCAAACCTGTGGACTGGTAAAGTTTGGCAGGTTCAGTACTATGGTAACTTAGCAAACCTGTGAGCATCCGTCAAAAGTACAGTATGTTGAATTAGGTGCGCTTTCTACTGCAAGGGTTGAGATAAAGAGCTTCTCAGCCCAAAAAATTTCAAAAATTAAAGAAGCTGTAGAGACGCTACCAAAGAGAAAGAAAAACACCTGCAGCCCTTGCTCTCTGAAAAACTACTGAGATGAAAGTAAACCATCTACAACACAGTTGTATAATAATTACACCGACCATATTTTGCATTTTCACTCGTCTCTCCCCCCCCCCCTTTCCGAGTGAAGAACGAAAAAAATTGATTCTGAAAATGTTGTTGCTTGTTTGTTTGTTTTCTGAATGAAGGCATGATTTCAAACACCAACAGGGGCGAGGAGAGAAAACAAATAATAATAAAAAGGCAAATAATTTTGCAAAAATTACAAAATGGCAGCCGTCGTCCCCTGGCACAGTATGTGTTACTTCTCGCGCCTGCAGGGAAATACAACAAATTTTACAAGACAAAATCAGTGACAAGGGTACGTCATATTTTCCACTGTCAAAATCACACATGACTATTCGGTGGGCCAGTGTGTCTGCTACATTATCTCTAAACCCCAAGTTACCATGGCCTTGTCTGATTTACAAAGTGTAAGGGCTTTGAAAATCAGTATATTTAACCCTAACCCTCCCAAATGAAAGCCCAAATTACCACAACTGTGTTTGACTTACAAAGTTTTAGGGCTATGAAAATCAGTATATTTAACCCTAACCCTCCCAAATGAAAGCTCAAACTACCACTACTGTGTTTGACTTACAAAGATTTAGGGCTATGAAAATCAGTATATTTAACCCTAATCCTCCCAAATGAAAGCCCAAATTACCACAACTGTGTAAGGTGTTAGGGCTATGAAAATCAGTATATTATCTAACCCTAACCTTCCCTAATGAAAGCCCAAATTACCTAAACTGTGTTCGACTTAGAAAGTTTTAGGGCTTTGAAAATCAGGATATCTAACCCTAACCCTGAAACCCAAATTCCCACGGCCGTGTACGATTTACACAATTTTCTTTGGGAAAGTTTTGGGACGGTGGGGGGGGGGGGTTAGGGTGGGGAGCTGTTCCACATTCGGTTGTCGACTATCAGGTACAAGTGTGGGGCCGATGTCGCGAGTCAACCGCAGATGGATTTTCGTGTCCAACGTCATGGAAGGGGTCAAAGGTCCTGGCGTTACGCACTCAGTGCCCCATGGTATACGTTGGTGAGGCACACGGGAAGACTAGGCTTAACTTTGCAGTACCCCCCTCCCCCCCAAAAAAAACAAATAAAATAAATAAATAAATATAAAAAAAAATAAAAAAATGACAAATCAAGGAAAAACTGACTGGGAATTTTTCAACAATTTTTTAAAAAATGGCAAAAGAAAACTTTTAATGGACCGGGACTTGAACATGAGACTTCTGGATTAACGTACCAGTGCTCTTACCATCTGAGCTATCCAGCCCTTAGATTGTGGCCTTCCCAAAATAGTCAACTAGTCTTTGCCACATGGGGTGCGCCAGTCAGAAGCAATTCAACCATTAACTGCCGTATATAGTTGACTATTAGGGAAGGCCACCATCCAAAGGTGTGACTTACTTCTTCTGTGCAATGCCACTCAGGAGCCGGTTGCCAGTCAGGAAGGTGAAGATGCCCAGGATTCCCAGATACTGTAGCGTCTGGAACATGTTGAGGTAGACCCAGTAGCAGTAGAAGAGGCCAATGATACCTGGAAGACAGAGGAGTGAGGGGAGGTAGAGAGGAGAGGGAGGAGAGGGGGAGGTAAGGAGGGGTAGAGAGGAGAGGGAGAGGGGAGAGAGGGGGAAGTAGAGAGGAGAGGGACAGGGGGAGGGGGAAGGGAGGTAGAGAGGAGAGGGAGAGAGGGGGGAGAGAAGGGGGGTAGAGAGGAGAGGGAGATAGGAGAGAGGGGAGGTAGAGAGGAGAGGGAGAGGGGAGAGAGACAGAGGAGGGAGAGGGAGAGAGGAGAGGGAGAGGGGAGAGAGACAGAGGAGGGAGAGGGAAGAGAGAGACAGAGGAGGGAGAGGAAAGAGAGAGGGAGATGTAGGGAGGAGAGAGGGAGAGAAAGGAGAGAAAGAGAGAGGAGAATTAAGACGGAGAGTAAACATGGGAAATTAGGCACTTTGCAAATGGCATACCTTCCTTTCAAGGACTTTCACCACAGACCAACCAAACTGCATATGCTATAGTACTTCAGACTCATGCCCTATCCAATCAGTGACCCTAGCATCTCCACAATAACTTCAAGCTCCAAGGAGGGGGCGTACTTACTTGCTAGGCCAAGGTGGAATCCGACAGCGCCCAAGGAGAGGGTGAAACCTTTCATGTTGGCTCCTAGCTTGGCCCACTGTCAACACATACACACAAAAAACAACCCAATGAGAGACAATTAGAACAAGTCATTAAGTACAGCTATACAACATAAGTCATTTGACCTTCCAGTGAGGTCCTGCTAGGATCTAGGATGCCCCCCTGGAAGGGAGGCTAGAGGGCAGAGGGCAGAGGGCAGAAGGCAAAGGGCAAAGGGCAAAGGGCAGAGGGCAAAGGGCAAAGGGCAGAGGGCAGAGTGCAGAGGGCAGAGGGCAGAGGGCAGAGGGCAGAGGGCAGAGGGCAGAGTTTAGAGGCCAGAGGTTTGAGGTTTAAGGCAAGATGAGAAAAGGGAAAGGGGAGAGATAAGAGGGCAGAAGGTAGACAGGAGAGGTAAGAAGGCAGAGGGGAGATGGGAGGGGGAGAGGTTAGAGGCTCAAGCCTAGAGGTTAGCAGCCAGAGGCCAGAGGGGAGAGGCTAGAGGTTAGAGGCTCAAGCCTAGAGGTTATCGGTCAGAGGTGAGAGGGTAGAGGGGAGAAGGGAAAGGCCAGAGATTAGAGGTTAGAGGGGAGAGGGGGAGCCTAGAGGTTAGATGCCACAGGGGAAAGGCGAGAGCCTAGAGGCTAGATGAACCTCCCAAGCTAGGTCTCACCAGGATCAGGAGGACGAGCAAGGGGGCCAGGCAGAGGACGGTGAAGGTGGTGGAGACCACAGTGGGTGGCCGCTTCTCCGGCACGCGGAACATGTGCTTGATCTCGGGCAGCTGGGCGTAGCGGGCCTGCTGGGCGGGCCCTGTCTCATCCGACTCGGGGAACTTCAGCGTCACGTCGGCCTGGTGCAATCAACCGGCAGAAAAAAAATTCTCTGAACAGAATCGATCACCAATCAAACACCTAAAACTGCTGGACATAAACCCAAACATAAACCCATTTCTGCCGAGTTACGGGATTTCCCGTAGGATGCTGACAAGCTACAAACATCAGTTAGTTTGTGGTACAACGTATGATTTCTGTGGACCGCTCATTGTCTTGCGCGTGATCGTACGGTATAATGTGGGTATGGTGAAATCGACTGCGGGCCTGATTGCAGGGATGTAAGTGACCGACAAAATTCATTTCACCGAAAATCACTGAAGGCCAATAAATTGCGCGACAGCGAGTGAGCGCTTACGCGACTGAGAGATGCGACTGCGAGTGAGCGCTTACGCGACCGAGAGATTCACGGCAGGGGTGCAGGCGCCCTTCAGTTACTGGGGTTTTAAAAGATAAACATTAGCAGTTTGAGATACCTGTTCAACGTAAATTTTAAAATAAATATTCTTTAAAAAAAAAAAAAAAGGGGGGAAAAAACAATAAATAAATAAAAAAAAAAGGAAAAAACAAACAAAACAAAAACATTAACACCAATGCCATGAATCCGTAAAATTCCCTGTTGATTGATAAAACCTTGACGTACCAGGTTCCAGGAGAAGGGGTTCATGACGATGGAGTCACCGATGATGAGGTCCAGGGCGTACTTGCCCGACCGCTGGCCCAGATACTCCCGGCCACTCTCGGCTACGTCCAGGTTGAACTTGTACATCATGGAGGCGTCACCCTCCGCCGTGAAGATGACCTCCTGCTTGGTCTTCAGGTTGGAGAGGCGGACGAAGGCCTGGTGGACTTTGAGCGGCTGCCCCGACTTGTCCTTCAGGTTGAACTTGAGGACCACGCTCTGGTGGTGATCCGCCTCCAGGCCGCGGTCTACCTTACGTGGGTGGACGACTCTGTCCATCCAAACACCACCCCAGAAAAAGGATAACGTTGATCGATATCAGTCACAAAACTGCAGTACTTTGCCCCCAAAAATTGTTGCAAACCTCTTTACTGACTAAAATGTTAAGTCTGTCCTCGTCACTTTGCCTTTGAGAAAGGTCCTGCTGGGATCGAAACGTCAGGCCCTCTTAAATTTTGAGAATTATGTACTGCAGGTCGTTTTAGTCAGTGAGCAGTTTGCAACAATTTTTTACTTCCTGTTACCAAAACGTTAATATCAAAAAAGTACAAGGCCTGACATTTTGACCCAAATGAGACCTTTTTTTCAGGGGAAGAATCTGGCAGGACCTTTCTCAGGGGCAGAGCCTACCTCCTAATTTCTGATGACCCCAAAACTCCCAGCATTTGGCGAACATGCTAGGAGTAGGTCCTTCCCCACATGGAAGAAGAATAAAAAAAACAAAAAAACCAGCCCTTACTTGACGGTCTTGGCCGTGATAGACTGGTCCTTGTCAATGATGGAGATCTCCATGCTGTCGATGCTGACCTCTGTGGTGACCTTGAAGAGGACCTCTCCCTCGTCCAGCCCGATCAGGGCGGGGCTGGAGGGCGACGGGATGGCCTTGAGTGAGACCGCGTAGAAGGCGGCCGGCAACTTGGACTCCATCAGGTTCAGCTGGTACTCGGTCCTGCAGCAGCGTACCAACAAAAAAAACGCATGGTTACCAGATAAATGACCTCGTGACCTTCACTGGTACTCTTCCGAGCATCATTTCCTTCACCGGGCTGGACACCGATGAAATATTCTTTCACCGGTATCCACCGTAAGCTCAGAATTGATGAGCAACAGGGAAAATGACCTCTATTACTTTCACTGGTTCTCTTCTAAGGTCTACAGGAATCATCAGTTTCTTCATAGGATGGGACACTCTTTCACTGGTATCCATACTATGCTCCAAATTGAAGGGGCACCAGGGAAATGAACTTATCCATGTGACTGGTACCCGGTCAGGGAAAGTACAGGCTATCATCAATCAGTAGGGCTGGACACCAGTGAAATAATCTTAACACTGGTAACCCAGGTATGGTCAGGGTTGATGGGGACCAGGGAAATGACCTTCAACCTTCAACTGATATACACTTGGGGCCAGCGTGACAATTTGGGGGGAAACGTGGCCCTGGAAGCACAGAAGCAAAACAAGGTAAAAATATGAACAAAAAATTATGCTGTTTTGTAGTGGCGTTGCAAAACTGTCGTAAGGATGGCGCTACTTACGGATTCTTGGTAGCATCGAAGACGAGGTCCTTAGCAACCGCTGCCCCGCCCTCCTTGGGAGTGACCGACAGCGCCTTCACCGTTACCTTGCCAACGCTGCCCGACATGAGGTTGGACACTTGGACCTGTGAGGAGAGGTCAGAGGTCAATCTGGTTGAGTGCAGCAGGGATGGGGTCCACGGAATCCCCACAGAATGCACCCACTGCTGCATCTTGCTGAGTGCAGCAGGGTTAGGGTCAACAGAATCCCCACAGAATGCACCCACTGCTACATCTTGTGGAGTGCAGCAGGGTTAGGGTCAACAGAATCCCACAGAATGCACCCACTGTTCCATCTTGTCGGGTGCAGCAGGGTTAGGGTCCACAGAATCCCCACCGAACGCACCCCACATAAATGACCGAGACATTTTCAACTGACCTTGATGTTTGGTGCACTGGTGGAAACAGCCATAGAACCAATGCGGGTGAAGGCAACTGGCACGTGAAACTACGAGAAATAGTGATTAAGACAAAAATAATAATTAAAAAAAAAATAAAAAATAAAATAAAATTGCCAACCATGTAATTGAATAATAAACCATTCAACAACATAAAGTCATAAACTTAGACAAGATAAAAAAACTTCATCATTTCTTGTCTACTCAATTATAAAGTTTGCGCGCCATTTGAGCTGGCCCCTGAATTTGATTGATGAGGAATCTGGCTCCGTGCCTACCTTGTTGCTGGACAGGGCTTTGACGCCCTGGATGACGCTGTATGCATTCTCTATCTTCTGCGTCGACTTATAGCTGAGAACGTAGTTGCCCAACATGACCGCTTGGTCCTGCCCATAATCAAGCAAAGAAAGTTTGCTCATCAACGGATAGACTCCAAGAATGAACAAACAGACATACAGACAGACAATCAAACAGGCAGACAAACAAACAGGCCGGCAGACAGGCAAGAAAGCAACAAACAGACAGAGAGACAGACAGATAGCTAACCAGACAGCTAAGTCAGACAGACAGAGAAACAAGCAAACAAAATGCGGACAGACAGACAGGCAGAAAAACAGACAGACAAACGGACAAACAATCAAACAGACTGACAAATAAACAAAATAATAGACCACCAAAGAGACAGACAGACAAAGAGACAGACAGACAGACAGTTAACCAGACAGCTAAGTCAGACAGACAGAGAAACAAACAAACAAAATGCGGACAGACAGGCAGAAAAACAGACAGACAAACAGACAAACAATCAGACAGGCAGACAAATAAACAAAATAATAGACCACCAAACAGTCAGACAGACAGACAGACAGACAGACAAACCCAACAGACTCACCTCGGTGATCAGAGGCTTCTTGTTGATCTTGGCGGCCAGCTTGTAGGCTCCGTCCAAAAAGAGTCCGCTCTGGAACAAGCTGTCAAACTAAAAGCAAAAGAGAAGGCACGGGAGTCGGTGGACAATGCGGAAAAGGTCTTCCTCGCTACTTCTGAACCAATTGAAAAATTGGCAAAGAATAAGCATCCAGTCAAATGTTTTCTTTGCCAATTTTTCAATTTGTTCAAAAGTTGGCATCACCACAGCATTACTGGCTGGAACATCCAGTTATCACTCAGGTTCTTTTCAGAACCATACCTCTTCTTTAAGAGACATTATCAATGGTGTCACCGCAAACCCTCCCATGTTGTTTCACCCACCATTCAAAGCTTATTAAAAAAAAATTCTTTGGGTGTTTGAAGAACAAAAACAGGGCGGTTTTCCTCGACGTACCTGCAGGTAGGTCTCGTCCACCTCATCTGCCTGGGCTACTATGTCCTCAATCAGGTCAAAGTACTTGTCCACGTTAGTCTCGGCGGGGAGCTGAGAGGCGATGTGCAGGGCGTAGCTGGAGCTGGTGGACGAGCCGGGAGAAAAAAAAATGCTGATGAAACGTCTTCGGACATTTCTTAACCTCACGGCCTCAACATCACGTTGCGAAGCAATGATTAACACCATGCACGATGACCTAGAATCCCCCGAGTTTCAGGGTTGCAAGTGACCGACAAAAGTCGTTTCCTGAAAGTCACCGAAGGCCGATAAATTGTGCGACTGCGAGCGAGCGCGTACGCGACCGAGTGATGCCCAAGAAATTTCAAACGAACAAAGTGACAAGCAAACTGGAGCGTTACCTTGTGACACTATCATCTTTCCTGAGGATGGCATCCAACGATTTCAGGACATCGGCTGCATTGACTATAACAAATAAAACCACATTCAGAGCATGAGCGTTTCATGGCCTAGTGGTAAGCGCCCTCGCTACACAACTCTTGGACCTGGGTTCCAATCCCAGCCCAGACTAAAATTAATTTTCAAACGTCTCAAACAAGGTTTTCCCACAATGTCCTCATCAAGCTATTGGTCAGAGATTACCTTTTAACAATTGTATTCCTTTATTCAAGGGTTTTTTTTTGTTTTTTTTCAAACTAGGCAATACTTGAGCAATGCCCATGATATAGGTCTATTGGGATCAGCTCAAGCCGGTGGTTGGCGGCTCCCGTAGACTCGTGCATCAAAGTCAAAGCCGCAAGCAGAGGATCTCGGACGGGGGGAGACACAGGCCGTGGACGAATATATTGGCTGCGGCTTGAAGTAACACGCAACCCTATGGGAACTTGCTGCTGCTGCTTGTTGACAACTCCCATAGACTCGTGCGTACTTTCAAGCCGTAAGCCAATGAATTCGGACAGGGAGGGGAGACTTACACTTCAGACCGAGGCTGGTCAGGGCGGAGACGGCGTAGTAGAGCGTTGCCATGTCGACGCTATCGTTGACGGCCGAGGAGAGGGACGTCTCATCCACAGAGATCTGGGTGGGAGGAGGGATGACCAAACAATGAGCGTGCATCGACAAAGAGATACTATTATCTTACATCCTCATCAATGTCATCATTGTCATCGTCGTTATCAGCATCATTCTAATCATTTTCATCTCCCTCTCGTCCCTTTGATCTTCCCCACCCTTTTGTTTGTTTTCCCTAATCTCCCCTCCCTCAGTGTACATCTGCATCCCACTCCCTTTCCTTTTTGTCCTTCCTGTCATGTGTGTCAGGGCTTTCCTTCCCCTGACTGTCTGTGTACACATGTATGTCCTTGTCACTTTGCCTTTGAGAAAGGTCCTGCTTTGATTTCACCTCCCTCAGTGTACATCTGCATTCCACTCCCTTCCCTTTTGTCATTCCTCTGTCATGTGTGTCAGGGCTTTCCTTCCCCTGACTGTCTATGCACGTCCTCATCACTTTGCCTTTGAGAAACGTCCTGCTAGGATCGAAACGTCAGGCCCTCTTAACTTTTGAGATTTATGTATTTGCAGGTCATTTTAGTCAGTGAGCAGTTTGCAACAGTTTTTGTATTATTCTGTTTTTGGTCTCTTCGTCTTTGAGAAAGGTCCTGCTGGGATCGAAACGTCGGGCCCTCTAACTTTTGAGATTTATGTATTTGCAGGCCATTTAGTCAATTTGCAGGTCATTTTAGTCAGTGAGCAGTTGGCGACAGTTTGCGTGTTCACTTTATTTTCATCATCGTCATCACTGTCACTGTCATCGTCATCATTGTCATCGTTGTGACAGGGCGAGACTGGCCTTTCCTTACCTTGCAGTTGCCCAGGGCCTTGGCAGCTGTGCTGGCCTGGTAGACAGACTCGACATTGCCGGCATCCAGTTTAGCCTTCAGGAACGCGCAGGCCTCCTGAACAAGAAGAGAATCACGGCTCAAGAAGTGACAAAAAACAACTGCAGAAATTGAAACAAGGACGACGGATTTTGTTTCAAGGCGGCACTTTTGTCCGGACCACCGGACATCGGAAAGACAGCCACAGCCGAACTTGTTTGCAAGGTACCTTTCATGATTTGAAATCTATTTCAAAGAAAATTTGGCAAAGAAGACTGGACCGGGACTTAAACCCGATTCCTCTGGATTAACGTACCAGTGCTCTTACCATCTGAGCTATCCAGCTCTCAGATGGTGGCCTTCCCTAATAGTCAACTAGTCTTTGCCAGAGTGGGTGCGCAAGTCAGAAGCAATTCAACCATTAACTGCCGTACATCTCCAGGGATCAAACCCCGCTTTTATTCAGATGCAAACAACCAGTTGTCATTTGTTTGTTGGTTTTTTAGTATGGCCGCCGTCAGGATTTGGTCTAAAACCTCGGGCCTACCTGGGCATTGGGGATGGGGGCGCTGAAGAGCTTCAGTCCCAGGATGGAGTAGTGGGCGCTGGAGAGCTGGGTGAAGGGCTGGCCGGCGCTCAGCACGGACCGGATCTTGTCCTGGTCGTCCAGCGTCAGCACGCCGGCCGGGCTCAGGGCCTGGGCCAGCACCGAGCAGAGCAAGAGGACGAGGAGGCGAACACCTGGAATTATTTGAGGAGGGGAGGGGGGAGAGGTACATGTAAAATTGACTGTTTCCCCCAAAAAGTCATGAGTTCCGTGTGCGCAGTGAGTCTGCAACTGTTGATCCCGCGACTGTTTCATGAACACCGCAAAGCATGCAACGATACATTCATGAAACAGTCGTGCAGACCCACTGCGCACACGGAACTGTCAGAATGCTATTTTTAGAAAAAAAAGGATGGCCGCCTTGTTTTGGCTGTCGCACGGGCGAAACACCTTCTCGATCAACTGAGGGTATTTTTTCCCTTTTTTCCAAAACGTGAGTAAAGCAAATGACCAGTATTAGAATCCTTGATTCTCACTGAATCCAAAAATGGGCACGTAGGACGGTGATACGGGTGTTTTCGGCGGTAAATCTGGGGGTTTGTGTCGGGTAGTTTGTTTCGGTCTAAATGGTTTTTGGCGGCCTGTACATATAATCAGGTTTAGGATACTGCAGGACTTGGACCCTACAGTCACCCGAAATTCAAAATTTCAAAATTCGATAAAAAAAGGGTGACTTGTCGGGTCCAAGTTTCTCGGACTAGGGTCGAAGTTACTCGGACTAGGGCATTCTAGTCTACATTACAAGTGATTGAATTGGTGGTAGGCCTATGTATTCGGGGAAAAACTGTGGTGAAAAAAACGCCACCATTGTTTCAAATTGTCAACTTGAGTTAGCACGGTCAGTGTACATTGGATATGTGCAGTGAGTGTACACCCATACTCGGGCCATAGCATTGCATTGCATTGTATTCAATTTACGTTACACGTGGCATTAACGTTAACAAGTCTACTGAAAACATTAACTCGAACATCCCCGGCTAATATCAACAAACGACCTCAAAGTGCCCAAAGGGCGGTCTAGAATGGTGGCTGCGACCCGCTGCGTCAGCCAGGCACCCTCGAAACTGCAGGTTTCGGGGTCAATCGGTGCGAAAATTGGCCGAGATTTCCGGGGAAATGGTCTCACCTTTCTCCATGTTGGATGTGCGGATCGTGCGAGGACCAATCAGGAACGGACGAGTGTTGGACGACTACTGTCAGAAGAGGGCGCTATTTAAAGCGTCCACTCCCCCCCCCATCAGTATGGCGGGCGAAATATACATAATAATCATATCGCTTGCTTGTGAAAAAAATAATAATAATAATCGACGGCAGGCGAAAAGTACAATAATTTTATTTATCAAGTCCGTGTTGCAGGTTTTTTTTCATGCAAGATCACCCAAAACAAGGCTGAAAAGCCACTCAAGGTTAAGGGCTAATGTGATTTATGCCAAATTAAGGTGCAAATTAATGTGCTTAAAAGTCTAATTGCTATTCATTAAAAGCGAATGCTATGATTTCTAAAGGTAAAATAGCAGCCAATGATTAAAAAATATAGACATATAATAAATACTTATTTTGAATATGATGTGCATTTTTTAAATCAAGATAAATTTCGCTTCGAATATTATTGTACAGTTTGATTTGAAACGTTTTCCAAAATTGTATACAACTTATGCTATCATGAACCCACCAGATCGAATGCAGCCCAAAATAATTAAGTTGGTGGTACTCAACTTATCATTTATCATTTCAGCGAATTCGAATTATAGACCACTCATGTGTGCTGTCCGAAGCCGGTAATGATCGCAGCCTACCTTTTTGGAGTCCATACAAATAATGGTCATAATTAGAGGGACGAACCGACTGGAAAATAGTGTTTAAACAATTTGGCAAAAATAATGGCAAAGACATTTGTATGACTTGGTGAACGTGAGCTGTGGAGCCGGAGACCTTAAAACAAAATATTAGTCGATGAACTTGAGGCAAATCCGCGACGGTTTTTTTTTGGGTAAAGTGCCCATGATGACTGTGGCAGAAACGACCTAGGAATATGACACGTGACCGAGCGGCCAGGCAGGAATGTTCGTCGTCACCCCCCCCCCCACCCCCTCCGCCGAGCTATTAATACTTGACATTCCGATCTATCTGCTGGATGGGTCGGATTGGGAATGGTGTTATGCACGCGCGTATCGGTGGAGGTACTGGATGCATGCATGGTAGATATTATTATAATAATCGTATACTCGTACAGCTCGTGCGCACTCCACATACAGTGCTACGGTGTGTGTATTGGTACAGTAAACCACGTACATGTACAGTACACACCATGTAGGCCTACAGTATACTAGAAAGCTGCAGCAAGTTGTAACTGAGACACGAATGCGTCTGATAACAGATCACCCGCCTATGCTAGCCTGCACCCGAGTCACAAAAATCCGAGTCCGAGTACACACGTCACGAATTACGCAGCCAGGTATAACCGAGTTCCCTATAACACGGGTCCGCTAAGCTTGAAACAAGAACATTATTTTGATGGAAAGCCTATTGAACCGAACATGAAACGACGCTGCTGTGACACATTATACGCAGATGAATATTACTGGCGAAGAAACAAGTTGAAAACAGTTTTCTTGTCCTGCGCTTGAAAAAGCTAATGACGCATGATGAAAAGCACTAAGACAGGACAAAAATAACGAGCTAGATAGTGTCGTTATAATGAAGAACCCGTTTGGGCACTAGTGCCTCAACTGGCATTCATGGCGCGGAACGAGTCGAGTTGGTATTGCTTGGAGCATATGGAGCTCGATCCTATACTTGCTTGGAGGCTGATCAGTCATGAGAACAACGGCTAGGGCCGTGGTATTAATGCAACGGATGGCTCGTCCAATTTCCGCCTGCGAATGGGATAGTAGTTCTGATGATGGCTGCATGCCCACATCTGTCAAGCCCATCAAATCGGGGAGTGCGTAATTTGCTGTGCTTTTTTTTTTATACTTCTAACGACAACAACCCTCTCCCTCCCTCCCTCCCTTCCCCTCGTCTCTTTCGGATTGGTCGCCTCCTCCCACCCCCTCCTCCTCCCCCTCTCCTTCATCCGAGCAAGCCGACGTGGTAGGCCCGATAGGTCGGGGGCTGTCTTCGCTGCCAAGACTACGTCAAGCCGCGCGCAAGCCCCGGTCCCACGGCGTCAGTTGCACGGCGGTCCACGGCGATCCGCGATCCCGACATCGATAGACGCATCACCGCGAGACTGCGCCCACCCTGCCCGGCACACGTCAGTCCGTAAGCCTCCCAACTATGCCCGCTGATCTCTGCGGTGAAGCGACGCCTCGCTGGTACCCCGCCGGGCATGACGTCAGAGAGCGCCGCCCAACGGAACGCGAGGGGACCAGAAAGAAAATGACTTTGTGACCAGGGACCAACTGACTTTTTTTTTCTTCTCTCGCTACCTTCTTCTACTTCTTCATCTTCTTCTTCATCTTCTTCTTCTTCGTCACCTCTTGCTCCTTCCCTCTTCCAACCCTAGTCTCGCATTTCATGCACGGCTGAGGATAGCTTTCTATTACCAGGGGCGGCCATGTCTCTTTGCGAACGGAATAATCATAACATGAGGACCAGTCCAGAGTGGATTTCGTAGAACGTAAGTTTGATTTAGATCGGTGTTTTCCTACACTCGTCCGAGTTGACCAAGAACCCGTACAGAAATGTACGCAGTATCCATTGCAGAGACCGCCATAAAGACTTGTACCCGTGAGCTATGTGTGTTGATGTAATTGTATCCTGGCGAATATCATTGCGTCGTATAATTAGTGAGCCTTCATTGATGATGATGATAGTTCGTGGTGAGCGCGAAGGGTAATGCAGCGGCCAATGCTAGATCTGACCGCATTTTCTGTTTACTAAATTCATCTTGCGCTGATTGGAAGTGTGGCGGGTTTGGTTTGGGGACGCCTGGGGAGAATGGACGATGTTCGTGGCCGTGTAGTACTAGCATCATGTACCGCAAGTATAGCGTGGACAGCGAATAAGCATAATTTTATTATTGCATGACATGAAATGTTACAGTGGGTCTACACGTACGTACAACACCACGCATCCTTATTGGCCTTCCACGCGTACATGTATACATACATGTACGTCCACATACACACACGTACCGGTACATTGTATTCAATGCTATCTCAATGGGATTTTTTCTCAGTACTCGTTAAGCCAAATTCAGTGCTTTAGCTCGAGGAACACAGATGAGTTTGATTTCGAAGACGGAATAATTATAATTATGTATTTTTTTGTTTTGGTTTGTTTTCTTTTGTTCTTTTGTTCTGTTTTCGCATTTTCTTTTTTTTGTTCGATCTCCTCCTCCTCCCCCTCCTCCTCCTCCTCCTCTCCCCTCCTCCTCCTCCTCCACCTCCACCTCCTGCCCCCTTGCTCCTCCTCCTCCTCCCCTCCTCCTCCTACTCCTCTTCCTCCCCTTTTCCCCTCCTCCTCCTCCTCCCCCTCCAACTCCTGCTCCTCCTCCACCTCCACCTCCTGTCCCCCTTGCTCCTCCTCCTCCTCCTCCTCCTCCTCTTCCCTCCCCCTGCTCCTGCTCCTCTTGCTCCTCCTTCTCCTACCCTCTCCCCTCCTCTTCCTCCTCCTCCTACTCCTCTTCCTTCCCCTCCTCCTCGTCCTCCTCCTCGTCCTCCTCCCTCTCCTCCACGTCCCCCTTCACCCCATTGTCGTCTCAAGTTTTGGCAGTGACGAATGACCGCTTGACCCAGAGCGAGCGAGGGGAGCATAGAGGCTGACAATGGCCCACATGGCTCACCAGGGCTCCTCCTCCAGCGCCGCCGCACAGCACGGCGGGCGGCGGGGCGGCAAGGCGGCCAGCCGGAACTTCAACGCCCTGATGGGGCTGGACCAGCCGCGCCGGTTCGGCTCCCGCCGTCCGGCCGGCGGAGTGCGGAACCAGTTCTCCAGCGGCCACCCGATGGGCGCCTACGGTAGCGCCTCGGTGCCGTCCTCCCAGGACGGCGGGCAAGGCGCCGCCGCCGCCACCACCGTGGCCTGCGACCCGCGCCTGGGCGTCCGCGTGGTGTCCGCTCTGGCCGTGGTGGTGGGGGCGCTCTTGCTGGCCTGCGGCCTGATCCTCAGCCCCGGCACGCTGATCCTGGGGTTGTGCATACCCGGCGGCATGCTCATCGTGGCCGTGCTGCTGCTCTGGTGCGTGCTCTACGTCTGGCAGGGCGCCTACTGCCTCAAGAGCGGCTCGGCCGGCGGCGTTGCGGCCGACGGTGGGCATGCGCACCGGTCGGAGAGGGACGGAGCCGCCGGTGCGGATCACCTGCGACTAGCCAGCCTTCCGCACAGCGAGTCGGGCGGCGCCGTGGCGTCTGCGTACGGCCCCGATACGCACCATCACCACCACCACCACCACCACTCTCCGCACAGTCCTCCGCACAGTGCTCCGCCCACCTGCCATCCGTCTCACCCACCGCCTTACTATTCACCTGTGTAAGTATACGACGCCACTGGAACCCTCACACAAAGCATGGTCCTTTTTTTTCTTCTTCAAAGATCCGGCTTATAGGCTTTGGCTCCGGCTTCGTCTCTGTTATCTACGACGGCACTGGAACCCTTACAAAAAAACATGGGGCTTTTTTGGCTTTGGCGTCTCTGTTTATCCAAAAACTTAACACACAGGTTGGAGTTCTTTTGGACGTTTTGGATTCTTTTCTTGATTTCTTCAAAACGCCAAAAACGAAGCCAAAGGAGACCCCCGTTCTCATGCCTTAAAACAAAGGGTGGAAGACCGGACCCTGAGCCTAAGCAGGGTTTTGGACAAGGCTCGGGTTTGGGCTTCGGTGTAATGCATATAGTCACACGATTCTCTGCTCTTGTGTGCGAGTGTGAACTGCTAGTCGTTGCGTTTCAAATTTGGTTGTTCGACGGTGACGTCATTTCTTTCCTCTTGCGATCCAGATGCGGTGATGGCCACGCCTTCTTCCCCTCCGATGGGCGGAGCTTGGAGGAACCGCCCTCCACGCCTCCACCGCCCTCCACGCCTCCACCGCCCTACCACGAGGTGACGTAGGCGACACGCCCCACGCGCGGACGCCGGTCGTATTTTTACGTGTTTCACCCTAAAGCGAGCAATCGCCGGGTTTCAACGGCAGAGGGCGCTCTTGCCAAAGTGCGACATAGATTTCTGCGTACGCCGCTAGTCGCTCTGTCTACGTTCGCACACGACTGTTCGCATACTGATGTCGTTCCGAGCGGATGAATAAGAATGGACGGAAGCTGTGTGGACACGAATGCATGTAAATAGATCTTCAATCTGAATTAGTTCCCCAACTCGAAAGAATGTGCCATTTCGAGGATGGTTATCTTCTCATCCAAGACGTAATTATTATCGTCTTTGAATGTTAATCTTTGATACCGTTGACCTTCGAATCTAGAGGAGACATTTAAATTTCCCTTTTTTATGTGATACAGTTCCTCTGGTGTGCGACGCCTCGGTTGTATATCTGTACCCTGATGAGCAATATGAGCACTGCAATACTCTTATCTTACAGAGCTGTAATATCAGCCTCCGTCCAACTCAACTGTGCCCAAGTTTTACTGCTTTTTCATACACTCTGTATTATACACAAGGCGCAGCCATCTTTGTTGTCTAGTTCCTCATGGAACAGGTGGTGACAAGCAACACTTTCCATGGGATATAGAGAGCACCAGACTATTTTGCCTGTGTAGCCTCGGTTTGATCACTGTTCTTAATGGAAAATAACCAAGATGGCTTCATCGTATTAAATACCTACGCCGTGGATTGATGTAATAACAAGCCAGTGGACGATTTCACCAAACTCATACACTGTAAAAACGGTGCTCACATCATGCACATGGATGAAGTATGTTGAGGCACATGGTGCACGATACATGCGCACGAGGTGATGCTCACTTTCACTCCATGTGCTTGAGGTACAGTGTTCATGTTCTTGTACATGAAGCACTTCATGCAATGCACCTCATCCGACTTTTGCTCAAGTGATTACAATGCCACATGTGCTTGAGCTACAGTATTTCATGTGCATGAAGCACAGTAGGTGCCTCAAGTGTTCGGGATTGTGGGACAAATAATGTATGTGCCATTGCAGAAGTGCATGAGGTGCAGTTCGTTTTTACAGTGTAGTAACTTACGATTAATCGCAAGACGATTAGCGATACACAGAAACTTTACTGCATATCAAAACTTACAAAGGGTTGTCCATCGTACGTTGAGTTACGATGGATCGTAAGGCTAGTTCATGTAAAGATGGATAAGCCCAAAAAGTAAGAAGTACTTTTTTATCATTCAGTGCTAAGTTTTGCTTCAGCGATTTTTTGTAGCAGCATATACAAATCAAAACTAACACGTAGTCGGCCACAATAGTGTAGCACTCCTTGATCAAATAATATTTCTTTTAGCGTAAGTGAAAAATTGTAAGAATATTAAAAATGTATATTCAGCTTTTACACACCGCATATCAAAAAAATGTATATACTCACGTAATGAAATAATATTGTTATTTTTTTCGGCACTCTTGTGATCGAGAAACGGTGCTTAAACACAGGGTTCTATCGCTGCTACTACATTCAAGTATTATCATTTTCTTTTGAAATGAACCACATGCGATTTTTTTTTTGGGGGGGACCTTTCATCAGAGACAAAATTGCACAATTCCAAGATTATTTTCTGCGGCTAGAAGAAATCCATTCTTTTAACTGTTCAGTAATGCCATTCTGGCAAGTCTGACCATCGTTATCTCAAGTAAATCGATTCAATCCATAAATCTTTTTATCCATCCTTCAATCGAAAACATCAAATCCATAAGCCGCCCCATCTTGTATATTACAGAAATGGTTGAAAGAAGATTTTAGACTTGGCATGGTGGGAGTACCAAGTGGATGGTTTGCAGGAAAACCATGCAATATGTGACCCGGTACACCAACATGAGGAATATCCCACCAAAACATTTTTTGAGTAAACAACGCCTGAAGTTAAAGTATCTTCATAATTCGATTACAAATGAAAAAAAAAATCTTCTTTTTTCGGAAATATTAAGTATTAGAGGATATTATATTTTGATATCATTTGAAAGTTTATGGTATACTCTTTCACATCATTAGAAAATCTGAAAATCTCAAAAGTGGGGTTATTCTTCATTATGCTGTGCCGGGTCACATATGCCTCTTTTCGAGAGCTCATGTCGTTTGGGTCTTAAAAGAGCCGGTTAATGAAAAGACATGGGATATTGGTGGAAGAGTTATCGGACGCAAACATTGGTCGAATTCAAATCGTTAATGTTTTATGACCAACCCCGGGTAGCATTCTTGCTGGCTGCGTGTATAGATCTATATTTATCTACATTATCAATTGTAAAAAAACAAACCCATTGATTATTATCATTTTCGTAACAGTTTTCGAGTGAAATAAAAATGAATACGCAATACCAGCTGTGTTAGCGTAAAAAATAATCATTACGAGTTTATTGTTCGTCAAATGGAAGTTCTGTGGAGCTAGTGGGCTGTCCTCTTGTCTCCTCTATTCGGATGATCTCTTCATTGCATTTCTTTCTTTTGTTTGGTGGTGACGGGGTTGTCAGATTTCCAGTTCTGTCTTCAGCCGCTCGAAGCGCTCCTTGGCTTCGTCGTAGAGCACGTAGTCGTCGTGCAGAGCGATTCGAAGCTGCTCGGCTACCGGGTCGGGGACGCTCCTCTTCCCCGGCTGGAGTCGGTACTGCTCGGTGAACTCCTCGCGGAGCCCGCCCAGGTAGAAGGGCAGCAGTCTCTCCATCAGCCGCACGGTGGCGCCCATCTGGTCGGCGAGACCCACCAGCAGGAAGTCGTCCAGGTGGCGCAGGGCCGCGCGGAGAGTGAAGTTGGCGGTGACCGGCACCGGAAGGCCGAGGCTCCGGCCGGCGCCCTCCTCCCGAGGATCCTCCCCCGGCGGCCGGCAGCGGGCGTCCTCACCACAGAGGGCGCCGGCCAGCGAGGGCAGCGCGAAGCCGCAGCTCGCGTGCACCTTGGCCCGGCTGACCCGCGGGTCACCGCGCATGGCCGCCACCAGTGCGGCGCACAGCTCCAGGGAGGTGTTCATCGCCTCAGCTTTCAACCTCGTCCCGGGCGCCGGCTGGGCCGGCCGGCCGGCTCCGCCGGCACGCGACGACCGGTACCGGTGCACCCTCCGTACGAGGTGGTACATGTTCACGAACCGCTCGGCCGGATCGGCCAGGACCGTGAAGGCAATTGGCTGGAAGTCTGCGTGCCGCCTGAAGTCCACGTACCTGTGGCCGCCCACGCACAGGTACGGGGTCGGGTACTGGTAGAGATACTCCACCACCTGGCGCTCGGTGGGACCCGAGCCGGCCGCTTCTTCGGCGGAGTTGCCGGCCTGCCCCCGTCCTCCCCGGGTGACGTTCTCCGGCACCACGGTCAGGAGCAGCGAGGGCACGTTATTCGCGGCCACCGTGGCCATCGGGTTGATGACGCTCAGGCTGTCGCACATCGGGATCTTCAGAAAGGTGACCTTCTGCGCCAGCATGACGTCGGCCGGCGCCGCCTCCGGGTCGCGACGCAGCAGCCGGTAGAGGGCGTGCAGTTCGTCTTCCTTGTCGCCGTTGGCGGCGCCCTCGGCAGCGGCCAGGCCGGCCGAGGCGAGACGCTTGCGCGTCTCGTTGAAGCGTCTCTCCAAGTACGCCGTGCGCGATTCGTTTCTCCATCGGGCTAGTCTCAGCACGCTCTGCCCCGACACTCCATTCTAGATAATTATAACAGAAGTGGCAACCTACTGTTGAGACAGTACGTGGGGTTCACAAAAAGTGCGCCCTCAAGAGTTTGCAAGGCATCACAATGCGCGGAATCTGGTCGACCCGCTTTCCAGACGAGCATTGGGTCGATACCGCGCGTTGTGATTGGCCAGCGCGTTGCCAACTCTTGAGGGCGCGCTATTGTGAATCGCCCGTATTGCGCATGACTGGCTTAAACATGTTCAGTGGCACGTCTGTTTTATGTAGCTGTTTTCATGTGGCCACGTGGAATTTGGCGCCTTTCTTGACTGACAGCTGGAGCAATGCACAATGAATATCAGGACATCCGAATGTCACAGCGTTTAATGAGGCCGAGGTAGAGCTCAGCTGCTTTGGAGTAAAAGCTGACATTCTGCCTTTGAGAAGGGTCGTTCTAGGATCGAAACGTTAGGCCCTCCGATTTTTGGACACTCACTGTTTGGTAAGTTTAGCCAGTAAGCAGTTAGCAACAAATTTGTGCATAGGCCTATTACTGTTTTCAAAAGTGCAACAAGATTTCAGACAATTGATGACATCACCACCTACTTTCTGGTCAGCTTTCTGGTGAGACTGGTATAAGGCTTGATTTTTTTTTATTTTTTTTTATTCGTGCAAGATCGCCCAAAACAAGACTGAAAAGCCACTCGAGGTTAAGGGCTAGAGAAAGTAGAAGATAAAGACCAATGAAGACCGGAGATAGGAATTAACATTTCCTTTTGAAAAGAAAAAATCTTTTGGAATTGATGTCTGCAAATTAGTGCACACGATTCGTCCCAGGAATGGGGGAGCGTAAATCACACACACAACTAATATCGGTCTCAACATCCAGGAGGGTAATGACTAACACCATGCAGCTTTCTAATAATCCTTCTTCTGTATTCAGTCCTTCACAATTCTCTCTTTGATCTTTCCCCCTCTTCTCACTAATCCCTACCCTACTCATTGCCCTTCCCTTTGATCTCTCCCTACCAGCTTTACTCTTTGTCCTGTTTCCCATCCGTGTCCTATTCACCCTCTCCCCCCTTCCTTCGTGTACATGTATCTGTTTTGTCCTTGTCACTCTGTCTTTGAGAAAGGTCCTGCTAGGATCGAAAAGTCAGGCCCACTAAATTCACTAAATTTCCCCCTTCCTTCGTGTACATGTATCTGTTTTGTCCTTGTCACTCTGCCTTTGAGAAAGGTACTGCTAGGATCGAAAAGTCAGGCCCACTCAATTTTAAGACAAACAATATCGGTGCACTCACCGAGACTCCCCCGGCGTAGTCCACGGGCGAGCGAGACGACCCTGGCCCGTGCCGGGCCCGGTACGCCCCGGCGGCGGCGGAGGTACCTTCATCGCCGCCACTGCCGCCGAGGTACGGGGAGACGAAGGCTACGTGGACGGTCACCGCCAACGCCACGGCCACGATGAGCACGAAGAGACGTCTGAAGTACCTCATCGTCCGGCTGCGCTCCGAGTCGGAGAGCCTCTCGTCGATTGGCAGAGCAAGAGCAAGAGCCAGAGCAAGACCTGAAGATCAAGACCAATTACCAAGACCAGAGCAACACGGGCAGAGTAACATAAATAGCAACAAGACTCTAGAGTCGAGAAACAAGAGCTGCAACAACTATTACCAGCAACGACAGCAGAATTAACTAAGTCCAATTTTCAGCCGACAATCGCAGACGAAGTCTCTTTCCTACTCAAGCAGTCCGCCGTGTGCCTGTGGCTTTTAATGCGGGGTCCCCGAGTGCGAGCAGCTAGCCCGATACCACCACCGCAGTGCCTAGACCCTTCCTGTTTACCTCGATCCAATACAATACGACCTTCCTCTGAAATACATGTATGCCGCTATCGTTCGACGTGCTACAGGCTGGAAGATTATCGTTTCGGCGTGAAGAGTTGTCTGCAAGCGAGATCGATTTCCTATTCACTCTGTCGCCATTGTGCCCAACCGCCTCCAGTTGCGCACAAACTGCCTTTGAGGAAGTGAATTTACGAAGGGTATCGATATCCATATTAAGTGGCTAATACAATGTACTGTGACCTCCGAGATCAAAAGAACAAAATCGTGTAGTCTTCATCCTCTAAAAACACGAATTATGTCCAACGTAAAACGCACGTGCAGTAAAACAAAACGCAACTCAATCGTTGGAAATCAAGCAAGAAAACGTCATCCTTATTTGGGTTGGTTCGTTCATCTCTATGGCACTTCAGAGCCATCGTAGTCCGACTAATCGATTAACGGTCAAAGCAGACAGATCGATATACGCCCAGAGGTCGTAACAAAAACACTGACGAGTCAACTCCGATTAGTCAATGGCTAATATACGGGTCAGTAGATTCAAAACAAGACCAAGAACAATTCTTCAAAACAAGAACAAGAAGTAAGAACAATTCTTCAAAACAAGAACAATTCTTCAAAACAAGAACAAGAACAATTCTTCAAAACAAGAACAAGAACAAGAACGATTCTTCAGAACGAGAACAAGAACAAGAAGTAAGAACAATTCTTCAAAACAAGACCAAGAACAAGAACAATTCTTCAAAACAAGACCAAGAACAAGAACAATTCTTCAGAACAAGAACAAGAAGTAAGAACAATTCTTCAAAACACGACCAAGAACAAGAACAATTCTTCAAAACAAGAACAATTCTTCAGAACAAGACCAAGAACAAGAACATTTTTTTTCAAAACAAGAACTATCTTCAAAACAAGAACAAGACCAAGCACGATTATTCAGAACAAGAATTCACAACCAGCATGCACAAGTCAAGTAATATTAATCAAGACAAATACCGAATCATGCACAAAATAATTACGTGAACGAGAGTATGATAAAGAGTTGTATTTAAAATCACAATTAAATTGAAATTATAGCAATAAATCTATATAATAGTACGTAATGATCAAATACCAAGAAGTATATTACAATTTGTTTTAAGGTAAGGTACGTTCTCAACATCTAGTATTTGACCAAGTTCAACAACATATAAAAATATCCAATTAGGTATTAATAACCTGACTTTTTGGGAAGGCCACCATCTAAGGGCTGGATAGCTCAGATGGTAAGAGCGCTGGTATGCAAAACAAGAGGTCTCGGGTTCAAGTCCCGGTCCAGTCCAGTTTTCGTTGTTATTTGAAACAAAACAAAAAACATATCTTTAAAAAACATACCTTACAAAAAATATACCTTTCTCCACAGAAAAAGTGATTGGTCAAAATCTAAGATACAATTATTCTTAAAAATATGATCTGACCAAGAAAAACAATTTGTGATTTTTTTTACGAGACAAAATAAACACCATTTCATGTTTCCATTTTAACTAAATATCTAAGGCCACTCGTCTAGTACCTATACAATCACTGATGATTTCACTATGCATATGATTTTCGTCTCCAGACTAATAATTATAATTAAACATTTTGTTTGTTAAGTGCGTGATAATATTGCTTGCATCTGAAAGTTATTCGAGTACAATCCCAGGAGATGTACAGTAGTCATCAACCTTCCCCCCCCCCCCCGATCTAAGTAAAGATAGTTGACAATTTGGGAAGGTCGCCATTGTTTTAAGTGATGTCTACAAGCTGGAACAGTGGGCTGGGTTAAACTACTAGCCTATGCTAATTTCATTGGATGGGAGAGATTATCAGTTAGTTTCTTCTTGTGTTTTACTGTTTGTTGGTTTTGTTGGGGCATTGGTTTGTTGGTCGGGGTGTTGGTATGATTATGTTGGTGTGGTGGTTTGTTGGGGTGTTGGTTTGTAGGTTTGTTGGGGTGTTGGTCTGTTTGTTTGTTGATTTGTTGGTTTGTTGGGGTGTTGGTCTGTTTGTAGGTTGGGGTGTTGGTTTGTTGGTTTATGGGTATGTTGGTTTGTTGGTTTGTAGGTTTGTTGGGGTGTTGGTCTGTTTGTTTGTTGATTTGTTGGTTTGTTGGGGTGTTGGTCTGTTTGTAGGTTGGGGTGTTGGTTTGTTGGTTTATGGGTATGTTGGTTTGTTGGTTTGTAGGTTTGTTGGGGTGTTGGTCTGTTTGTTTGTTGATTTTTTGGTTTGTTGGGGTGTTGGTCTGTTTGTAGGTTGGTTTGTTGGTTTGTTGGTTTATGGGTATGTTGGGGTGTTGGTCTGTTTGTTTGTTGATTTGTTGGTTTGTTGGTTTGTAGGTCTGTTGGGGTGTTGGTCTGTTTGTATGTTGGTTTGTTGGTTAGTTGGTATGTTGGTATATTGGTTTGTTGGTCTATTGGTTTGTTGGTTTATCTGGTAGTTGGGCAGTTTGTGGGCTCATTTTCTTTTGTTCCTTAGTGGTTCGTTCCTTCGTTCGTTGGACAATCGCCCTTCTCCCGGGGACTCATATTATGAGTCATGCAAAGCAACAGACAGATTGCGCGACCACTGTTTACATGCCGTCCACGTGACTTATAGTGAGTATTTTTCATCTCATTTGGTGCAGAACAGGAGTGGAAATGAGCAAAGATGACTATCACATTGTCCACATTCTTCTTTGTACATTTCCATCGATGCTCTGTGCTAATTGAGATGAAAAAAAAAATACCCACTATAAGTCACGCGACGGCATGTAAACAGTGGTCGCACAATCGGTCAATTCCCATGGCAACAGACTGTAGTGGTTAAAATTCCGGGAGGGATGTGGCGGCGTCAGTCGGTTTGCGACGGCTCTAATTGCGTGCCGAAGTCCTCACCTTAAAACCATCCACAGGGGTCGTGGTGAAACGCGCCATCTCCGGTGTATCCTAAAAGAAAAAAAGGGCAACAAAAACAAAACAAGCTCATTAGTGTGATCGTTAACAGTCCATTCTGAACATCATAGGACCCTAATTATTGTGACCTGCTCCAGGAAAAAGGTGATATAAGTCACGCTATGCATTTGCCCGCAATGGCCCGGTCAATGTTGAGAAGTTGGAATTTTCCGTACAATTTTGATTTTTTTTAAATTTCCTTCTGAAATCATATCTACAATGCTAATACTTTCAGATTTTATTCACAAAACTGGCGATTATCATCAATAAAATTTGTAAAATAACTCTTTCAATAGCGATGCGCAGAAACCATAAGGTGATATTACAACTTCTGATGGGTTATCCATCGTCAGTTGAGCTACGACGCATCATAAGGCTTTGTGAAATCCAGGCCGGGGCACCTATCAGGGTCAAAGACGGAGGAGTGAGTTACCTTCATCTCAGGGTACTTCTCGAAGCGGAAGTTTTGGAGCATTCGGATCAGCGCCATCTTCACCTGTTGGGGTAGGGGAACACAAAATCGGCAAAGTTAATCAATCTTCCCAATCGTCCAATTCTTGTCAAAGCAGAGTCACCTTTTTACCGGTATTTCTCCAACACAAACTCAACAGCAATTAATACAGTAATAACAAGCAATGTTTTGTGGGTTTTTTGGTGCCAAACTACAATTGTATTACTTAAACTGGACAAAGTGCAGAGTAGCTTTCCCATTTCAACCAAAATTTCTGTAAGGCACCATTAACAACGGCCAATTATTATTCACAATGATAATACTACTGGATATCCTTCTTCAAAAGAGATGAAATTTCTAGCGCTTTTAGAAATCACAGGCTTCGCAAGTTGACATTAAATTTTAAAAAAATATTCTTGCTTTTGTCACATTTCATTCATCTCAGAATAACGTGTAAATAAGAAAAAAATAACTGTTGCAAACTGCTCACTGACTAAAATGACCTGCAATACAAAAATCTCAAAAGTTTTGACATTTTGATCCTAGCAGGAACTTTCTCAAAGTAAAATTTTCACCTGATACAATTGAACCTAATTATACAAGTTATATGACATGTGTAAATTGATATACCTACCACATGTATGGTGTAGGAAATAACACAGAATCGTTCCCCGTTTTTTCATTATTTTGGGCACACTCTTTGACTAAGAAGGTCCACTTTGTTTTGACTCCCTGAACTTCTCCCCCGGTATTCAAGGGAGGGTGTGGTCTGGGTTCCGGACTCCACTGACCTGTAGCAGTGCAAAGCGCATGGCGATGCAGTTGCGGGGGCCCACTCCAAAAGGCATCCATGCACAGGGGTGACGGTTTTCACGCCTCTCAGGGGAAAATCTGTAAAGGGGGAAAAAACAAAAAAACAAAGAAGTGATTAGTCTGAAGCAAGACATGAGCCTCCGCCCCAATTGGTGGTAGACTACCAGCCAAAGCTGACAAATAGAACTGGGAGAGGGGTGACTAGTCTGAAGCAAGGCATGAGCCTCCATCCCTATTGGTGGTAGACTGCCAGCCAAGGCTGACAAATAGAACTGGGAGGGGTGACTACTCTGAAGCAAGGCATGAGCCTCCATCCCTATTGGTGGTAGACTGCCAGCCAAGGCTGACAAATAGAACTGGGAGGGGTGACTACTCTGAAGCAAGGCATGAGCCTCCATCCCTATTGGTGGTAGACTGCCAGCCAAGGCTGACAAATAGAACTGGGAGGGGGTGACTAGTCTGAAGCAAGGCAAAAGCCTCCATCCCTATTGGTGGTAGACTGCCAGCCAAGGCTGACAAATAGAACTGGGAGGGGGTGACTAGTCTGAAGCAAGGCACAAGCCTCCATCCCTGTTGGTGGTAGACTGCCAGCCAAGGCTGACAAACAGAACTGAGAGAGAGAGTGACTAGCCTGTGCTCCTCACCGTTCTGGGTCAAACTTCTCAGGGTCCTCCCAGAGTTCAGGGTCCCGATGGATCATCCAGACAGCGAAGCTAATGGTGGCTCCCTTGGGCACTGTATACCCTTGCAACTGAAAGTCGTTCTCCGCCTCACGTCCGGTCCTGCAATTGACAGCATTGTGTGGGGGGGGGAAGAAATTAGTAGGGATTGGAGGGAGCAAAGGGCCCGGTGGCCAAATGACAGTTGACAGTGTCTCGCGGCCAGTCGAAGGCCGTCCACAATTGGGCCAACCGGCCAGTTGGACAGCTGAGTACCGGCTAATCAGGCAATCAGTCAACCAGCCACCCAACCGACAAACCAATCAGCCAACTAGCCAGTCAGCCAGCCAGCCAGTCAGCCAGCAGCCAGCCAGCCAACCAACCAACCAACCAACCAACCAACCAACCAACCAGCCAGCCAGAAAACAAGCTAACCAGAACAACCAGCCAGCCAGCCAGCAAGCCAGCCAGCCAGCCAGCCAGCCAGCCAGCCAGCCAGCCAGCCAGACAATCAGCCAACCAACCCACCAACCAACCAACCAGCCAGCCAGACAACCAACCAACCATCCGACCAAACAAAAATTAATAAAAAAGAAAGAACGAACTACAAAAAAAAAAATCAATCAATTGTCTAGACCCGATCCCACACTCGACCTTTGACCTTGGAACCGGAACCCACTGAGCTAATGCAGGCCAATTGTCAGGGGATAAACACAACGAGCCGAAAATTCCCCCTGTTCTGTTTTCCAAACACTTACAATACAGCGGGCGGGTAGAGTCGCAGCGTCTCGGAGACGACCCAGTCCAGGTAGGTCATCTTGCCGACCTTTTCGTAGGTGAGGTCCTCCCGTCGGGGAACGGTGGCGTCCACCTCCGCGATGAGCTTGTCCTGAATCTCGGGACGCGTGGCCAGGATGTGGGAGACCCAGCCCAGGGTGTTGGCCGAGGTCTCAAAGCCGGCCAAGAAGAAGACCAGTCCCTGGGGAGGAGGAGGAGGAAGGGGTGTGCGGGCAGATATCCCCCAAAAAATATCAGCACAGTCGGTGAAAAACTGATGGGGGAAGAATCTTAAAGCCCCTACACAACATTGGTAAGATCGAAAAACAGAAATGTTCACAGATTTACATGAAACTTATACAGTTTGAAGATGGTTATGGTAGAAACCTCGCACTGAAATATTTCTGCCTAAAATGTTGTATTTTGGGAGAAATGAGTAAAAGAAATAGTTTACGTCTCACGGAGATCTAAACAATTTTTCGGAACAGTAGGGCGTTGACTGCTGCATTTTCGCGAAACAAATGAAGCGGTTGTCCTTGTCACTCTGCCTTTGAGAAAGGTCATGCTAGGATCGAAACGTCAGGCCCACTAAATTTTAAGAAAAACAAATTAAAAATTAAAAAATGCCAGGGGCACCGCAGTCACCATTACGAGGTACCCCGTCTCACCTGCGACTTGATCTCGCTCATGTCCAGCGTTTTCTTGCTGGCTTTCCTGCGGTGTTCCGCCTCCTGCTTCTCCTCCTCAGTCGCCTCAGCCTTGTCCTCCTCCTCAGCCTCCTGCTTCTCCACGTCCAACATCATCTGCAGGAAGTCCATCCTCTGGCAAGGCAAAGATACAGGGAGCCAAGAAATGAACGCCTCTTGAGGGTAATTTTATCACTGAAAAATTTGCCGATTTCCAAGGAAAGAGAAAATTTGCGATCGTTGGAACAAAGAGGTTTTTTTTACAAATACCGCCCTCTATCTCTGAAAAAAAGTAAGCACTGAATGTCGTTTCGGAAATATTCCCGGTTGATGGCTTGAGTTGAAACTTACGCAGGTGTGCTATTTCATGAATGTTGAGTTTGACAAAGTATGGAAGTGTTTCTTTGACCCGTGCAAATGGTGTACCCTACCTTGAAGTCCACAGCTGTGTTCAACTCAGTCTCCGACTTGCAGTGCTCTCGGCAGCTTTGCACGCCGCCTATCCTGGGGTGAAACCCGGGCACTCACCTTCTCCTTCCCCGCCTTTCTCATCTCCACGGCCTGGTCCAGAATGTTCTCAAAGAAGTTCATCGTCTTGCGGTCGAAGGTGGTCAGGTTGAAGTAGTTGGCGAGGGGCGTCAGGAACGGCAGGAACACTGGCCAGGAGGGAAGCAGAGAGTGGGAGATGGGATGGGGTTTTCTTAAATGAAGCAAGGCATGAGCCTCCATCCCTATTGGTGGTAGACTGCCAGTGATGGCTGACAAATAGAACTGGGAGGGGTGACTAGTCTGAAGCAAGGCATGAGCCTCCATCCCTAGTGGTGGTAGACTGCCAGCCAAGGCTGACAAATAGAACTGGGAGGGGTGACTAGTCTGAAGCAAGGCATAAGCCTCCATCCCTATTGGTGGTAGATTGCCAGCCAAGGCTGACATATAGAACTGGGAGGGGTGACTAGTCTGAAGCAAGGCATAAGCCTCCATCCCTATTGGTGGTAGACTGCCAGCCAAGGCTGACAAATAGAACTGGGAGGGGTGACTAGTCTGAAGCAAGGCATGAGCCTCCGTCCCTATTGGTGGTAGACTGCCAGCCAAGGCTGACAAATAGAACTGGGAGGTGGTGACTAGTCTGAAGCAAGACATGAGCCTCCATCCCTATTGGTGGTAGACTGCCAGCCAAGGCTGACAAATAGAACTGGGAGAGGGGTGACTAGTCTGAAGCAAGGCATGAGCCTCCATCCCCTATCGGTGGTAGACTGCCAGCCAAGGCTGACAAATAGAACTGGGAGGGGTGACTAGTCTGAAGCAAGGCATAAGCCTCCATCCCTATTGGTGGTAGACTGCCAGCCAAGGCTGACAAATAGAACTGGGAGAGGGGTAAGTAGTCTGAAACAAGGCATGAGCCTCCATCCCCTATTGGTGGTAGACTGCCAGCCAAGGCTGACAAATAGAACTGGGAGAGGGGTGACTAGTCTGAAGCAAGGCATGAGCCTCCATCCACTATCAGTGGTAGACTGCCAGCCAAGGCTGACAAATAGAACTGGGAGAGGGGTGACTAGTCTGAAGCAAAGCATTTAAGCCTCCATCCCCTATCGGTGGTAGACTGCCAGCCAAGGCTGACAAATAGAACTGGGAGAGGGGTGACTAGTCTGAAGCAAAGCATTTAAGCCTCCATCCCCTATCGGTGGTAGACTGCCAGCCAAGGCTGACAAATAGAACTGGGAGAGGGGTGACTAGTCTGCAGCAAGACATAAGCCTCCATCCTTATTGGTGTTAGAATGCCAGCCGAAGCTGACAAATAGAACTGGGAGACAGGGGGACTAGTTTGAAGCAAGTCATGAGCCTCTATCCTAAATGGTATTAGACTGCCAGCCAAGGCTGACAAATAGAGAGGGGCGTATACTCACCGAAGATGAACATGGCAAGAGTCATTCGAGTTTTGAAGATGTCCTTGGCCATAGCCACAAAGGTAGCATTCTCCTCGTCTTGCGAGTTAACGGTCAGACCAAAAGCACAACTCCCAATGGAATCAATCAAGTACCCACCATAGAGGCTGGTGAAGAAAACAAAAATCAACAATCCAATTTCTTGGTAGGCATCTTCAAAGACCACGCACAGCGCCCTCATAAGCCGGCATAATGCCAGTTTGTTTACTTCACTCACCGTCTTGGTTAAATCAAGTGCAAAATGGCAGTCTGATTTCCCCACACGAGATATTTCCACCATCGCAACAGTTAGATTTCAGTCAAACAAACTAAGGAAAAATTTACTGTGAACTTTTGAACAAATTGAAAAAATTGGCAAAGAAGACATTGACTGGACCGGGATTTGAACCCGAGACACTAAGTCCAGTATCGACACCGCTTTTGTGTGTTGCCTGAGACAGTCCTGACTACTTACTCCTTTAACTCTAAGGTCGTTTCTTCACTGGTGCACTTGGTCACTTTCCGGATCATCGGGTCCAAAGAGCTATTGACGAGCGGTACCATCTGAGGGGATGGGAAAGAGAAACGAACAAAAAGGTTATTTTTTTTATAATTAAATGATTATTATCTTTTATGATAAACAAATTTATACATGCAGCTAGTACAGGCTGAAATTGTAAAAATAAATAAAACAAACAATTTTTTTTACAACATATCATTGCAAATTGTTCTTCAACTTAAAATTTAGTGGGCCTGACGTTTCGATCCTAGCAGAAACTTTCTCAAAGACAGAGTAACAAGGACAAAACAGATACCCCCGTACATGAACACGAAGGAAGGGGGGAGAGAGTAAATAGGACACGGATGAGAAACAAAGGACAAAGAGTAAAGCTGGTAGGGTGAGATCAAAGGGAAGGGCAAGGAGTAGGGTAGGGATTAGTGAGAGGAGGAGGAAAGATCAAAGAGAAGGGCAAGGAGTAGGGTAGGGATTAGTGAGAAGAGGGGGAAAGATCAAAGAGAGAAGTGTGGAGGAGTGAACACAAAAGAAGGATTATCAGAAAGCTGCACGGTGTTAGTCATTACCCTCCTGGATGTTGAGACCATCACTATGGACATCTAAACGGTGAAAATGGGGTGAAAATGACATTTAGCCATGAAAAGAAAATTCACTGTGTTTTCACCCCTATTTCATGGCACACAGTTAGCCAAGTCATTTTCACGGTGTTTTCACCAGTGGTCTCCAAGGTCATATTCCTGGTGGTAAATGGCTAGAGGCAATTTAGAAGTATCAAGTACAAGGACACAATACAGTACCTCTATGGGGGCTGGTGGTCCCTACTGGTAATTTAATTAGCCATCCCTCAAGGCTGGAGCTTGCCACCCTAGATATTCACGGGTTTTTTCAAGGTCTCTTTAGTGACCCAAAGATGTCCTTATCAGGTCAGAGAAGAGATTATTTTCATAGTGAATTAACTGTAAAATGCACCATGAAATCACAGTGCCTTTTTAGTTTCACGGCAAAATTACATTTTCACCCCCTTTTCACGGTTTGGATGTTCATAGTGCATGTGGTTGAATAGTCCGAAGACGCTTCTTCAACTTGTTCACTTAGGCCCTTACCTATGACACTAAACAGAGATTGTAGGTGAAAGGAATTCCAGAAGAAAACACTGACGTTTGGAAAGAGGAGAGCAGAGTTGCTTGAGGATGGAAGGGTTTCGGGCAAGCGGCTCACCTTCTTCATCTTGGAGCCGCTAAATGTCGGACTGAGAATGCTGCGCACGTCCTTCCAATGGCCATCTCGCAGAGTGGACAGGGCCTTGTCAAAGGGCTTGTTCTTAATCCCAATGTCCTGCCGGATGGGAAGACAGGGATAAGAAGAGGAGGATGGGGAGAGGGAGAGGAGGAGGGATGGTGGAAGAGGAGGGAGAGGAGGAGGGAGAGGAGGCAGAGGAGGGAGAGGCAGAGGAGGGAGAGGGAGAGGAGGGGAGAGGCAAACCAATATGAGTCTTACAATTCGTGAGTCATACAAGCCACGAGTCATGCGAGTAATAAGTCACACAAGTCATATGAGTAATGACTCAAACGAGTCGCATGAGTCAGGAGTCATGAGTATTGACTGACACAAGTCACAAGTTATGTGAGTAATGAGTCACACAAGTCACAAGTTATGTGAGTAACGAGTCACACGAGTCAAATGAGTAATGACTCAAACGAGTTGCATGAGTCAGGAGTCATATGAGTATTGAGTGACATGAGTCACAAGTTATGAGTAACGAGTCACAAGTTATGTGAGTAATGAGTCACACAAGTCACAAGTTATGTGAGTAATGAGTCACACCAGTCACAAGTTATGTGAGTAATGAGTCACACAAGTCACAAGTTATGTGAGTAACGAGTCACACGAGTCAAATGAGTAATGACTCAAACGAGTTGCATGAGTCAGGAGTCATATGAGTATTGACTGACACGAGTCACAAGTTATGAGTAATGAGTCACAAGAGTCACAAGTTATGTGAGTAATGAGTCACATAAGTTACAAGTTATGTGAGTAATGAGTCACACGAGTCACATGGCGTCACAAGTCTCACCAGCCACATGAGTCACGAGAAATATGAGAAATGAGTTGCGTGAGCCACGAGTCATAGGTGTAATGAATCACATCACACGAGTCACAAGTCTCACCAGTCAATGTGAGTCACGAGTCCTACAAATCCGCTGGGTAGCCTACCTTCCGGTTGGGGAAACTGGCAAAATCTTTAATGCATATCTGACGCACGATGTCTGGGTCGGATATGATCACATCAGGACGCCAACCAAAGTAGGATCTTAAAAAAATGCCAGACACACAAACACTTTGACATGCCAACTCTGTCCTCAGTGTATCCCTAAACCTGTTGATTTACTGCCAAAATGTAGGCTTCATAATCATTTAGTGAAGGACTTTTTCTTCAAACCTAATCCAGAGGGATTGATTTGCATTTTAAAAGTTCATGTTTTTCTGAAGTTTTTTTAATCTTTCAGTTCCTGACATATAGCGCCCTCATTTTCATTTTTTTTCATATTTTTGAAAGTAAAAAATATGATTAATTTGTGACTCCGTTAATAAAAAGAAGCTTGCCAATAATTATATCTTTATTCACTTCAGATCCCTAGATGACAGCAGAAAATGAGCTTGACTGTGGTACAGTATTTATTGAGGAGACCCTTTCAAGAACCAGATATGAATACAGGCAGGGCCATTGGTTATGTTGCCAGAGAAAATAGAGAGAAAAACCTACCTATAAATTAAGCATTTAATGTGAATGCACTGAAGGATCTTGACTTAATTTACTTAATTATTCATTTATCTAATTATTCATTACTACCTTTGTAAATATAATTAAACAAAAAAGTTATGATTTTAGCGTATAACAACAAGTACTAACGGAAACAAGCATAACTGTATTTAAGCATGATTTAAAATTAACTAAGCCGAATGTATTATTAATTAATAAATTAATTATCTAATTATTTATTTATTGATACTTATTATTAATTAATTGTAATTAAACAAAACTATTGGAACTATAATTACTTAATGTAAGTTAAGGGGGCAGACCCTTATACAAGCTCTGGCTTCTTGTCTGACCTCCTCATACTATTGTCCCTAACTAAATACTCCTTGCCCTTCCTTTTGATCTCTCCCTACCAGCTTCACTCTTTGTCCTCTGTTTCTCATCTGTGTCCTATTCACTCCCCCCTTCCTTCGTGTACATGTATCTGTTTTGTCCTTGTCACTCTGCCTTTAAGAAAGGTCCTGCTAGGATCGAAACGTCAGGCCCACTCAATTTTAAGAGATACTTCTTCATTAATGTAAAAACAATCCTAATAGTATGGAAATAAACCTAAACCTGAACCTGAATAGGCCTACACGGTTTGGTTTTCAGGGTTTTTTTTTTAAGAGAATCCCGAGCAGTAACTTTGACCCAGACCCATTTACCCGGCAATCTTGCCGTGCTTTTTCACAACAGCCTCTTGGTAACCTCGAAGTCCCTGCAGACGGAAAATAAGAAATGTCGCAATCTTAAATCAGGTGTCATCGGGAAGTTGAAGTTAAAGCCAGAGTTTTCAAAGTGTATAGATGGGTTATCAAAATTGTTGGCAAGGAGTTTGGGTCGTCGCTGCAACCCCCTAGCCCCATCGTAGACAGTACTGTGGACATCCCAAGTCTCCTTTTACCGATATTTCCATGGAAGGTGTTTCTCTGCTCTTGCCGATTTGGTCCCCCCCAGTCGGGAAATTTAAAGCAAGCAACCAGGCTAGTTTGCCTCCTCTATAGGACTGGAGGAACAGGCTTTTGAGTCACAGTGTTTTTCTCTTTTGTTCCTCCTTGCCATCTTAGATTGGATTGTCCTTACCCTGCTTGTCCTTGGATTGTCCTTACTCTGTTTTCTCCTTACCTCTTAAAACCTGTCCAATCTCTTCCCCTCATCCCCAGTCCTTGCCCCATCTCTTCCCCTTCTCATCCTGACCTATCACATCTCTTATACATGTGCATAATTTTCTCCTTGTTTGGTATTTATTCATCAATTTATTTCCCATCCTTAATTTCCATGATATGGACTGTATGACCTTTCTCACCCTGAATGTACTTCTTGTTTGTTTTCCTTGGCCGAATAAATAATAATAATAATAACCTGTACACTCTATCTATCCTTAAGATGTAGAGCAAAGAGGTATCAGAAGTTTAGAACAGCTTCTTCCCTCGTTCTGCCTCTCTCTGGAATTCCCATCCTGGTTCATATTTTCCCACCAGCCTACAATCTTGCCCCTTTTTTCAGAGGAATGTCAATTCCTATCTCCAGCCTTCCTGAGTCCCTCCCTATCTCCTTCTTTCCTTAGCCCTTAACCTTGAGTGGCTTTATAGCCTTGTTTTGGGCACATCTGGGAATGTCAATTCCTATCTCAAGCCTTCCTGAGTCCCTCTCTAACTCCTTCTTTCCTTAGCCCTTAACCTTGAGTGGCTTAATTATAGCCTTGTTTTGGGCAAATCTGGGAATGTCAATTCCTATCTCCAGCCTTCCTGAGTCCCTCTCTATCTCCTTCTTTCCTTAGCCCTTTACCTTGAGTGGCTTTAGTTATAGCCTTGTTTTGGGCAAAGTTGCATGAAAAAAAAATAGAAAATAATTTTTCGGGGGTTTGAAACCCATATCTGAACAGGTCGTTAAAAATAAAAGCCATTTTTTCCAGTTTCAAGCTTACATGTTTGTTGGCGAAGATGGATATTGTGTTGCCTACGAAGGGGTAGGATTTGAACTGCTTAATTCCTCCACGTTCAAGAAGATGACGACACCAGTAATCGTACCTGCCCAAACACGAACAAAATCAAAGCGTGTTAGTAAACAGGGGGGGGGGGAGGATTTCAGTCAAATAAATAAATTCAGGAAAAAATGTCAGCCTGACAGGTGTCACCATAAATTTTCCACTTTTAAATTCAAAAAGTGTCAAAAAGTGTGGGAGAAACAAATCAAAGCATCCGCACAAATTTCGAGCCACGAAACAGCCGTACGACAAACGGGGCTGCAAATTTAATGCGCGCGTAACTGCGCATTCGCAACCCTGGTTGGATTCAGCCATCTACGGCTGTTTCGTGGCTCACAGAAATTACGGAACCATAAACATTGGGGGAACAAATCTGAAGAACCGTCACCGAAGATTCTCTGGCGAAGTTGGGTTGTGACTTCAGGAGTCCAGATCCGATGACCTGCAGTGCATTGGTAACCGAACGTATTGCTACTGCTAGGCAGGCTGCAATGAATGACTAATTAGTGGCAATTACCCTACCCGTGTACAAATACAATATACTCCGTAGATCGACAAAGTTGGAGGAGTAACAAGTGCAAGTGCAATACTACTAGTACTAATACTACACTATTGATTAGGCAAGGAAAACTGTGCAATTTGAGTTTACTCACACAAACACTAGAACCACTGCCGTGATGATCAGGACCCAGGTGGACGTGGAGAAGAGTGGGGGTTGCCATTCGGGCTGGCTGGCCGGGAGATCTTCCACGTTGTCCATCCTGTCAGAGCCAAATCACCGACTACGAGTGAAACAAAAGCGCGCTTCGATCGACTTTTATAAACAGGATTATCAACAAACGATTACGTCACCCCGAACACGTCGACGTCGTTTACTTGGTGAGGTAATGGTATGGCGCGCCTAACGTGACAAAATAAAACAGAAATGATAATAAAAGTTAATCTAACATTTAGTGGGCCTGACGTTTCGATCCTAGCAGGACCTTTCTCAAAGGCAGAGTGCCTTGTCACTCTGCCTTTGAGAAAGGTCCTGCTAGGATCGAAACGTCAGGCCCACTAAATTTTAGATTTACATTTTGGTAATTTTAGTCAAGCAGTTTGCAACATTTTTGTATATCACCTTAATAATAAAAGTTATTCTCAATTTTGTTTTTCGCATGCAGTGGCTGTTGTTACGGCAGTCGTCCGTGTGGTTCCCTGACTTGATTGTAGTTCGTCAGCATTGCAGGCTGGTTGAACCAGTCTATTGGCTGATAGTCTGGTTCCAAGAGCTAAACATTCTTACAAATACTGTTAAGTCAGGGAACCACACGGACGACTGCCGTAACAACAGCCCCTGCGTTGAAAAAAATATAGAAAAACATTAACTTTCAAACTGCAAATTGAGCCCTCTGGATGAGGTTTGATTAAAAAAAACTCCATGATTATAAAGCATACATTTTGGCAGTAAAATCAACAGGTTTATGGATAGGTCTGCAGGAAAAGACCAGACATTTTCAGAAACTTTTGTACACAACCAGTGATGACATCACATTAATTTGCTCATGAATATTAAAATTCTCATTAGTATGAAAACTGAAAACTTTCAAATACACCCCTAGAACGAATGTAACAAAACCCAGTTTGATTGCCATTGCAAAACAATTATGTAGCATGGATTTAATTAAGTGATAAAATGTATATTGCATAGACCCTTAGTTGGCAAAGAGCTTGACAACAAGTTCCCGCGATGACCGTGGCTACCTTATTTATTTTGTTGCTACAGGCTGCGCATACCTCCATCCAGTCTAGTCGCTGCGCTGGTATTAATGTAAACATTATGCAAATGAAGTGCCCATTGTAATCTGATTCGTTAAATAACGGCTCACCTTGAAATGCCATCCAAGGTGCAATGGTCGGCCCTTGTAATTATGGCAAACATCCTTTGAAAAACCAAAACTTATCTTCCGGGGGGGGGGGTCCAAGTTGGAGTTCCGACACGTTCGGGTTCGCCCAAGGAACTTGTTATATCCTCAGGAGCAAGCGACTACGTACTTCAGTGGGCCACCGACGAAGGACGAGTTTGCGTCATAGTCTAAACATGGCCATGACGCGTCTTTTACTTATACCGCCGTTAAAATGTCAAGCGATAAAATACAGCGATAAACCATGGAACTTTAAAGCTGCTTATAGCTCCATGTATAACAATTAACCAATTAACGTTTTGGCCAGCGGTGCATGGTCGTGCAGTAGATTCGACTGGCAGCATAATTGTCTGATAGATAACAGATATGATACAGCGCGGTAGCAGCCGTATATTGTAGATTCGAATATGCCACACGACCTCGACGTATTGCCGACATATTCAACGACTGGTCGACAAGGCACATAGATATACCATGGAGGACTCTACTTATTCCTCCATGGATATACCACCATTGAAAATTCACCTTGTGCATTATTACATTATCAGTGCCGAAGTCCAACCGTGAAATACTGTAACCATGGAGCCGTAACCGGCGTGATACCATAACGCTATCAAAATGCGGGTGGGCTTCAAGCGCCTGCGCGTCTGCAGCGTAGCCTTGATTACCAGGCTCCAAACAGTGCAGAGATACAATAACGGTGCACGACCTCTCCCCTGCGTTGCCAGGTTGCAGCCTCGTAACAAGGCTAGGGTCAGACAGAAAGGTGACTATGTACTTGAGCAAATTAGTTGACCTCACACGTATACTAGGTCTCTATAACTATACACAAAAACAACTAGATAATTTATATAGACTTATATGTGTATATCTCCCTCCTCTATCCACTTCGCTCATGATCTCTCTCCCTCCCCCTCTCTCTCGGTCTCTGATCCTCCCCTCTCCCCTCCCCCTCTCCAGATCCCTCCCCTCTCTCTCTCTCTCTCGGTCTCTCCTCCCCTCTCCCCCTCCCTCTCCCTCTCACATCACTCTCCCTCCCCGGCCCCTCTCTATGCTCTCCCCTCCTCCCCTCTCCTCTCTGCATTGCCGGCCATGTGGGGCCAACACTGCAATTGCGTCAAGTAACTATTTCTCGCCAGCAGAGGGCGCTCTTCTCTGATGACGTCATGGATTAAAAACCCCAAAGGTGCAACGAACGACGAAAATGAAACAAAGTGGATTTCACACGCATACAAAATAAATGAGTACAGTCAACCTAAACGTATAGAGTTGTCCATCTATAATTTATCGTATAACCGTGAAAACAAACTATACATCATGACCATAGCTATGCATAGATTATGACCGAACTCGGACGCAACCAATTGACCGACTGCGCCTAGGTCACGTGACCTAGAGAGGGTATTAAGCATAGAGTTAAACATGGCGGCCCTCTTACCAAGGTGCCGTTGTTGTAAAGTACAGTACATGATGAATGTTGCACTAGATTGCTTGATCGAGGCTTTTCTTTCTCGAAAGAAGAAAAATTATGCCAAATTATGTATACTGGAATACCCACTATAAGTCACGTGATGACGTCGAGCAATCGGTCTATTGTAATGCCTGCAAAAGGAGCACTTCGAGAGTAGTATAGGGGGCGTTTTGCAGACCCCGTCTCACTGCCCCGAAAGCGACCGATCGAAATGAGGAAGATCAGTAGGTTTCTTTTCGAATATTGCCCTGGATCTGCCTCCACGTGGCTTCGTCGTCACTCTTTTTCCCTGAAGGGAATAATATCGTATACTATCTATATTCTCTGGTTTTGATAGGATTGTCAGTGTACGTTTACTGAATACATGTACAAAAAATAAATAGAACACCTAAAAATTTGCAACTCAGCTCACACAATTATGTAGTCTAAATCTAAAACAAAAATAATCCATGAAAAACTGACTGAGATTTTGTTTTTAAAAATAAAACTAATATGCTTTGTTTGAATTGAAAAAGCTGCATCCACTTTGCGTGATCCCTGAGCTGGCGTAGCCAGGTTTACACAATTTGTTGTTTGTGTGATCTCTGGAGATATACGTCAGAAGCAGTTTCAAAAAAGTGGCTGAATTTCTAAACAAACGATCGGGCCAGGTCTGCTCTATTTTATGAGATTCGTGGTGACGTCACCATGACGTCATTATTGTGGTGGCGAAGGAGCCTACCTATCATCTGAACATCGCTACAACACGCTAATTTCTGCATAGATTAATCACTCTCGTTTAATAGTAATTAACTAATTTCGAGTAAGCCTACTTTATACTGCATACTTATATATACTGTTCATTCGTTTATTCGGCTCATTTTTGCTCATCTGCCTAGCTGCAGCTATAAAATAACACGTGTCTATAATGGCCGTTTACAGAATGAAGGCTTAAGGTCGGGCTTAGGCTTCGGTCACAGACCATGTACCAACAGCTTATGGTAATCGAACACACGTTCCGGTAGTTCTACAAGCGATGAGCCGACCTTTAGGCGGTTCCGTTTATAGCAGCTCCATTTGGTAATCGAACGCTCCCTCTTCCAAGAGGGTCGTTCTTGTTGCAACGAAGCTCGTCTGTCCGCCTCCTAAGACCAGCTAAATGTGGTAATCGAACACACGTTCATGGTCGCTCAACCAGAGTCGACCGTTAGTCGGCCCCGTTTAGCGACTCCACTGTGTTAATCGAACACACTCTCTTCCAAGAGGGCCGTTCTGGTTGCAACGAGGCTCGAGCATCTGTCCTTGTGGTATCCGAACGCAGATATACGGAAAAACGGAGGGGCCGTTCGGTTAATTGATAAGAGTCTACACGAACGTCAGTCCGCCCCCTTATCAGACCAGCAGCCTGCGGTAATCGAACGCCTAAAAAACTTAAACCCCGTTCGGTCAGCCGTCGTCAGTCGGCCCCGTAGACCAGCTCCTTGTGGTGCTTCTTCTGGTGGCCGATGCTGAGCTTGTGCTGGAGGTTGACCATGGCGCTGGCCGCCCCGGTGGACTGGCGATGGCCCAGGGCCTGGCTGGCCGTGTTGGGCACGGCGGCCGAGAACCGGGTCAGGTTCTCCGGCAGCTCCTCCTTCTCCTTGACGTTGCCCTGTTGCATATTCATGACCGAACAAAAGAGGAGAGATGATAAGTACGGTGTCCTAGAAAGGCCACATCAGGCATGATTTTTTTTCTCAGCGCGCAGCACACGGGATGCCATTTTGCGGACAGGGTGTGTGTGTTACACAATTATTATTGAACGAATCATAGGGGCTTGATAAATGCTATTCAGCAAAGTGTCCGTGATCTATAGACCTAGGTGCGCCTAATAAGGGAGAAACTTCAGTTTGCGAAAATACATGTCACCAAAAGAACTTTAGACTGGACCGGGATTGGAACCCAAGCCCTCCGGTTTAACGCACAGTAGGCCTAGGTTCAAATACTGGTGTTAGCATGCTGCTTTCATTCCCTCTAAAAAACAATCAATGCACATCCCTACAGACCGAAGTGTGGTCAATTCTCCTCAAACGAAAGTTTCACATCTTAAATGAATCTGCACGGCCTCAGGCGTTCGTTCAGAACTTCAGATCTGGCCCCTTTTGTGTAGACTTGTAGGTAAAGATTATTATGGCTTCCCCACCGGCTTACCTTCTGGTCGTAATCCTTCAGGAAACCCCAACCGTCCTCCCTGTTCAATAGGAATGGAAAAACGAGAAAGGGTTAAGGAAGGCTATAAGATTAGCATCATACGAATCTCATACCAGGCAGGTTTACCAGCCAAGACAGGGACCGTGTTAGTCTGCCTAATAACTAACAGCTTAACCCGAGCCATCTCACTCCCATAACTCTCCAACATAATGAGTTTTTTTTGCTAGTGAACTTTGAAGTATACCCAACCAAAATAGCCTACATGACGATATACCAACGGTACGTACGTATCCCACATGTATTTACACGTGCAAGTCGGCAAAATGACGACTTACAGTACATGTCTGCATCGGCGTAAGTCGTCACAAAAATACCGGTCCCGACGGTGCCGACTTAGCCGAGGTTTACTGTATAATATACAGTATAATAATATTATTATTACGAGGCTGTGAAATCGAACACCGATGCATTAACACACCCATTACACCAACTCAGTCCAAATTCAAGCTGTGATTTAGTGTGTCGGGTTTAGCACCGATGCCATACTATTATGGGCCTGAAGTACAGCATCCCCAGACTGTAAGATTTCAACAAGAGGATTCTATCATGACCACCTATAAAAACTGTGTAAATTAGAAGGAAATGTGTGGACATCGGATGTTTCCCGATCTTCCCAATGGACGTATGATATGAAAATAGCTGGCTGATTCCAGTGTACCGTTCCTATGAGGGATGTTCTAGTGGTTGCGTGGTGCATTGAAAAGGAGCGAAAAGGAATTCATATGTGGGGCCTTGATTAAACGCAGGGGCTGTTGTTACGGCAGTCGTCCGTGTGGTTCCCTGACTTCATAGTATTTGTCAGGATGTTCAGCTCTTGGAACCAGACTATCAGCTAATATACTGGTTCAACTAGCCTGCAATGCTGACAAATACAATCAAGTCAGGGAACCACACCAACGACTGCCGTAACAACAGCCACTGCGTTGATCAAAACCAAAATCTTGCCAAAAACAAACACACAGATTATACTGACCACTTTTTGACACCGGCCTTTTCCCTGCCAACGGACTCCCTCCAGATCTTGTCGCCGGTGACCTGGTTGCAGTCTCGGTACTCGGCCGGCGTGACGTTGCGGGCGGCGGCCGCTGCTAGAGGCGGCGCCGACTGCGTTCCCGACGGCCGGTCGCCGCCCTGGTGACCGCGGGACGGCACGCACTTCTGGTGGTAGGCGCTGGACACGCGGGGAACGAGGGGGATACGATAGCCGGCCGAAGTGGCCCGGTCACTGTACTGCTTCGACATGCTGATGACGAGGTGACCAATAATTAGTGTGTCGTGTTTTTTTTGTTCAGTATAACCGGCCGGGGAGTGTCTAAGTGAATAGTTCTATAGTTCAACCCGATGCTGCATCAGTTTCGGCTAGGAACCACCAGTGAAGAGGAGAATTTGAGCTCTTGTGTGTTCTTTTAATAGCACAGTGAAAAATTGCCCCAGATTTCAAGCCACATTTTGCAATAACCAGCACTCCGCGTTTCTGAAAAAGCACACAGCAAGTTCAACTCCCACCCTATGCCCGAATTCTCCGAACTAACTCCAAAGCGTTCAGACTCAAAGGGTAAGTCCTTCTTGTTGTCACAGCACTTAAACACCGCGATTATTTTCGAATTCCTCTCGAAAGTTTAAGTGCCCTAATCTCTGTCAGTCCCGGCGTTGGTGGCTGTTAATTTTTTGGTTTTGCCTATCCCTCTTCCTCCTCTCTGAACATCGGCTTTAATGGACTTAATTCACCCTCAATTTTGACCTTCAAAAAGCAAACACTCTTCGAAGATTTTGAGATCGTATTGTTGGAAGCCGGCCGTTCAGAGGGTGTCTAATTGTGGATATAGTTCTAGCTTAACCCCGGCACTGCATCAGTTTCGACCAGCGACCATCAGTGGGGAGAATGTGAGCTCAGTCCGGTCCCTTTTTGAAGCATATCCGGTCTCCGAGATCGATCGAGTCGTCAAAACAACGACGACAATTCCGCCGATTTTCGCTGGCAATAAAGCTTCACTTCCTCCTCCTGGTTCAGTCCGTCTGTCCGTCTGTCTCTTGCTCTGCTTTCTCCAATGTCCGGACCCAATTCTTAATGAGTAAGGTGATCTGAGCAACTGTGATCAGTAGTCTATGATCATGGGGCGTCGAACCGGATATACGTCCCTGGTCGAACCACAATGGTTGACTCTGGCTTGTACACACACATTCCACGCGATTATTCTCCAATGGTCTGTGCACAATACACCACGGTATAACAACGCACTGTAGCTCCTCTCCCCTCGCGGAATAACGAGTACTTTAATCCATTATTTTCGGGTCGACAAACAGTTATATATTATCGGATCCTTCACGCCGGCAGTGAGTCAGAAACGAAACAAGAGTCCTCGGGAGTCCCGCAACAACAGAACTGCAGGAACACTATAGTAGTACTGCTGGGCACGAGAGTGTTCTCTTAACTTTCACCGAGCAAACAGCGGCCCTCGTAGACGGTCCAGCGGTGCCCAGCAACGGGGTTAAGGCGACGGCCACTCGACCGGCCGGTGCCCGACAGTGGACGAAGTGAGGCCCGAGTCCCACCCCCGTAATTAGGTCGATTCACCGGGGCACAAACCACGAACCACGGGTACCGGGTGTACGATCTCCCCTCCGTGTGACCGTTGCTCCTTCTTCGGAAGCCAAACTCCGCAATCCAGTTCCACACACGTATCTGTCCTCTTTCGTCTGCAGAGAATCACCGGCTGTCCGGTGTGGTTTTGTTGTGAAGGCAGTATCGGCTTTCAACCCAAAACTGCCACGGTGTCCTATAGAGCAATACGGCCGTCTACTAAACGTCCATGGCTGCACCGACTAGTTGCAACATTCATTCGGGCCTGTCCCTCTTTCCCCACAAAAGAATCCTTCACTCGTAGCAACCACGTATTAACTTAAACCGCATTATCCCGACGACTCCTGCGGGAAATTAGTCTGCAGATCCACCGTCACCCTGGATTTCGTGTGTTGCACTTTAGTCGACACTATTTGCACACAATTTTATCGATTGGTTTAATCGCACGGCTCTCTCGATGTATACTGCACAGAAAATCGTGTCCTTCAAAGTCCACCACACTGACACAAACACGCACACAAGAAATACCCCTTCCATATGGGACTAATGCAGTGGTGGTATTTTTGTGTTGCACTGCGCCCCGTGGGGTGTTGCTAGGCGACGGGCAAATATAATTGAACGCAGCGCCCCCCCCCTTCTCTCTCGACGCGTGCGCAGTGCAGCGATCGCTCGGTTCGTGCATTGTGCTTATTATTTTCCTTGTGTACTCCAATGTGTACACAGCTACACTACAGATAGACTGCCAAAGTAATGTTTGCAGTGAGCAAGGCTTCCGTTTTGTGCAGCTGTTTCGCGACTCATGGCAGCGCAAATGTTGTATTATTAATAACCGCTCAGGAAAGAGATTAACCATTGGTGACATTTCTGGCAGACGACTGGGTTGAGATAATTATACTTTCAAATTGCTAATAGCTGTGCGTGTTGAGTGCGTGTGATGATACGGTAGTTTCCCCATTGATATGACTGATCTCAGTCATAAATCTGTAAACCATGGCTACAGCAGCTCGGGGATCACACAAAGTGGATGCAGCTAATTCTTCTTCTTTTTAATCAAGTTAAAAAAAAATCGATAGAAAATGTAAGAAATAAAAATGACTGGGAACAGGCTGAACAATTTGAGAGAAAAAAATAGATCTCATACATAGGGAGAATGTGACGAGAATTTGCAGAGTTTTGCAACATTTTGCACCGAATCTGTCGTCCCTTTCCACGCATTGTGATTGGCCAACGCGTTGCAAACTCTTGAGGGCGTGCTATTGTGAATTGCGAGTATTGTTTTAACGGACCTTTTTTTCCAAAACCTGGCTTATCATTAGGCTTCGGCTCCGTCTTCGACTCTGTTATCCCCAAGCTGAAAACACAATAGTTCTTTGTTAAAGCTTTTGGATTATTTTTTTCTTCTTCTAAATGCAGTCTAACATTACGGTATCAAAAGTTAAGGCCTCCGTTTCCGTGCCTCGTACTTTAAAAATGGATCGATGAAAGAAAAAGTCAAAGTCAGAGCCTGGGCCTAAGACGGTTTTTGAAAAAGGGCCTCTTGCTGACTATCTTTGCTGAAAAGGGGTTCGCTAGTCGGAAGCATTTCTGGCTGTAGCTCAAAATCGTATCGGGGATGAATTTTTTCAGGGGTCTTTAAAAACAAATTGACAGAAAATCTTCTCTGACTCACCTTTGTTTGCAGTTGCCGAAATACGTGAACTTTCCGCTCATATTGGTCACGTGTCGTTCGGAGTTGGGCTTGAATTTTCCGCTGCAGTGAATTGGGGTGCAAATTCAGCCCATTATAAGAGCTTTGTTTTGAAAGAGAGAGATCGAGAGAGAGAGAGAGAGAGAGAGAGAGAGAGAGACGGAGAGAGAGAGAGTCGGAGATCGAGTGACTGAGAGAGATGATAAGGAGAGGGGGTGAGTGAGACTAGAGATAGGTCGATCGGGAGATCGAGGGGGAGAAAGAAGAGATGAAAAGATAGTGGAGAGAGTGAGAGTGAGACAGGCCGGAGAGAGGAGAAGGAGAGAGAGGAAGGGATGTGAAAGATAGACGAAGAGAGAGAGGGTGAGAGAGGCAGAGATGCGTGGAGAGATCGAGAGGGAGAGAGAGGTGGAGAAAGAGGGATGGAGAGACGTGGAGAGTGTGATAGAGAGGGAGAGAGGGAAGAAGGGAATTCAAGAGTTGGAGAGAGAGGGAGGAAGAGACGTATAGAGAGAAGAAGAAGGCATAGAGAGGAGGTAGAGGGAGAGAGAGGCAGGGAGAAAGACACAAATACTAGATGGAGATAGACGGAGAGATGGAGGAGAAAAACTGAGATATAGGAGTGAGGAGTGACTTACTACCGTGTAGCTACCAGCAGAGAGACTATTTTCTCTTTTATGGGGGTGGCAAGATGACGATCGCTTCTCGTGCACGCTGTTCGCGAGTTTACAGAACTGAAATAGTCCAGCAAATGCGCAGGTCCGTCGTCACCGCCCGCCGTCCGTGCCTCTGTGAACCTTGCTTCGCTTTCCATCGCAGTCAGTTGGATAGCCTGGCAACGCTGAGGTTAGAACCTCCCTGAGCGTTCACAGTACTCGACGGTCAGATAGCGTCACCATGCAGCCTCCGTCAATATAATAACCGTCACATAGGGACGTGGTATGACGTGCATCGTTCGCAACAAAAGGTGCGATCCTCCTCCCCCATCTTGTCTATTAGATTTTTTTTCTGGGGGTGTGAAGTTACATTTTAACAGGCGCCTTTTGTTCACGAGGTGTTTGAAATGGGTTGAACTTGATACGTGAAGAAAAAACCCGTCTCGCACGCGTGGTGAAACAGCGCGCGATGGTGCTCTAAAATATGGTGGCTAGTTTTGTTCCAGGACTTTGTTCAGACATTGTTTATTGATCACCGGCGCTCCACCGCCGAAATGGGGGGTCACTGCACGGCATTTTGACGGGAGTACCGAGCGTTTTTAGTCAGTAACTGTTCTAAACAAACTGACCAATAAAATAATAACGGCAATGATACTTACGATTGATAGCATCATAATTATAGACTTGTGTATGCGATACTCGGAGATAAGATTTGGACGGTTTGATCGACAGGTAAGGGTATATATAAGTAGGTGAGTTTGCGGTGGCACCGTTGAAATCATTCTCTTTGGAGAATACGGTTACTCTCTTTGGTACATTAACTACTAAGTGGCTCTTTGTTCAGTTTTGCAACAGTTTGCGCCGAATATGTCGTCCCTTTCCACGTATTGTGATTGGCCAACTCGTTGCAAACTCTTGAGGGCGTGCTTTTATTAAGTGGCTGAAATGACGTGCCTTTAAGAGCCTTCTTTCATTGGTCAATCTGACGACGAATTGCATCTAAGCCCCATCCCCCAAAAGTACAGATAGTGTTATGATCGGTGTACTGATGGTCGCGCGCACAACTTGAAGTCTTACTGCCCCCGTAAAAAAATGTTGATTTAACCCAATAGGCCTTATAAGTGCATTCACTCGAAAGGAAGTTACTTTTACTTGATGCAAAGTAGCACTATTAGTATTTTTATCCCCCTTCGCGATCGAGAGGTGGAAAATAAACCGATTCCGAGTGTAATTGCACGTCATTATCTCCTTGATTATTCTTTTTATGACCAATAACTAAACCATCCCCCACCCAAAAAAAGGGTCACGTATACAATAATTTATAAGCTTTTCGCGAGGCAAAAGCGGCGACATGTCAGACTTGATTAGTCTCCAGGGCACGCTAAAAGTGCCCCCATAAAATAATTAGCAAGCTCTCCTGGGTGATAGCATCATCGACGCGGTCAAGCTTCCCTCTCGTCAGACCCTCGCTCGCATCCGCCCTTCCCACCAATCGGAGAGCGCCAGATCTGCACGGAGAAACCGCACTGACATATTGTGGCATTTTTAGTTCGCTCCGACATCTTTTTTATTTGGCTTCATCAGAGCGAAGACTGAACTTGAAAGAGAAAAACCGTCTGTGTAATTTTGAGCTATTATACTCAAACTGTCAGGCACAATTGGACTGCGCTGGGATTTGAACGGGTAACTCGTTTACCCTCTTTGGTTTACCGTAACTTGTTAACCAGTGACTCGTTTACCGTATACCGGTGCTTATACCACCTGTTTTTTTGTGGTTTTTTTTTTACAGTATACTTGATTGTCTATAAGTATAACACTGTGAAGTGCGATATGGTCACTGTGTTTCATACCCTCTTCGTGGTACTCCTACTGCTAGCCACTCTCCAAGACTCCCGAGTCTCGGCAAAATGTAGGACCCTGAATCCGTGCGGCACGAAGTGGCAGCGCTGGGACGGCCACTGCTACCGGCTGACCGACGCCGCCTTCGTCTGGGCCGACGCCGGGCCCGAGTGCGCCCGGCTCGGCGGCTACCTGGCCGTGCCCGGCTCGGCCGCGGAGAGCCAGTTCGTGGTGGAGAGCGTGATCCCCGTGGGCGGCTACGTCTGGATCGACTGCAACGACCTGGAGACGGAGGGGGACTGGGTGTGCCGGGAGCAGGGGGTGAACGTCACCTACCGAAACTGGGATACGGCGGCCGGTCAGCCCACGCCCTACGGGACGACCATAAATTGCGCTTTGGTGACCCGATTACACGGATCGCTGACGCAGTGGCACGACTTGCAATGCTACTTTGCCGCTAAGGCGCTGTGCAAACGCCCCATAGCCGGGTAAGTGCATCGTGTTGCATGCGGTGGGCCATGGGCAGTTGCCGTGTGTGATGACCGGACGGAAAATAAAGCATTGCACGCAGTGTTCGCGTGTTGACAGTTAAAAGGTTTATATATAATTATATCGACGGCAAGTCGAGTGTGAGTTCATTTACGAGCCACGCCCTAGACTTGAAAAAGGCGTTGGTCGCCGATTTCGAGATCAGAATCCGACCTGCAGAAATAGTAATGGCGCTTTGTGCAACACCGTTGCGAAACGCAGCCCTATTGATCCGCTATTAACGTACGCACGCTGTACGCACCATTCCCCGCCCGTAACTTGCGTCCGGATCGTGTCGTGTGAGCGTCCTTCTATACTCGAGGGCGGTCCTTGGACAGCTGCGTACAGGCTCGTACACTTGTACGAACACAGACTGCAGTCTGTTGTGCGTGGTATGGCAGCGGTGCGGTCTGCGTGCCGTGTACAGCTTTCACCCGGCGTGGTATACTAGTGCCGTTGTGCCGCTGTCTGAATGCGTCTGGCCTGGAACTCTGTCCGGTGCTGTACCGTACCGGAGAGACCGCCTAATTGGACAAGGCTACCTTGGAAAAGGCTAGACACGCCCGGGTTCGCCCCCCCAAAAAATGTGGACGGTTTTCGGCGACTACCGCCTCATTCTATAGTCGCATCTTTCGAGAATGAGTACAGCCCTGAATAATTATGTAGAGAGTCGTTGATGCAAACGTTTCGGACAGCGTTTACGCTTGCATGTCTTCGGGGAACCCGCGATGGCGTTTGTTGCAGTCATCAACTTAAAAAAAAACAATGAAAAAAACTGACTTGGAACGTTTGAACCAATTGAAACATTGGCAAAGATGAACTTTGACTGGACCGGGACTGAATCGAACCCGAGACCTCTGCATTTAATCGATAGATCTTAAATCGATAGATCGCTGGACCTTGAATCGATAAATCTTATATCGATAGATCGATCACTGGGCAAGACTCGGAGAGGAGAGTTAAGCAACTGTGCACCAATGCATGGACAGGGTGTGATCGTAGACTCCTGGCAACGCTAGGGGAAACCGTGTGTGACCTCGGCCGGAAGTGACGTTTGACTTTGACCGAGCGCATTCCCGCAGCGACACGGTATGCTATGCAAGTCGCCCATTGCAAGTGACCGCCCTGCACAGCCCCACAATACCGAACAGTGATTCGCCCGGCTGCTGAGCATGCGTGCTTGTTGTTAATCATCACTGCGCAACAGTAGTGCGCAACTGCGTCACGCAACCGGCTTGGGGCTCTCTGATTGGCTGGATCTAAAAACAATAAAAAAGGGGGGCGTGCCTACTTCTAATTCGCCGAGTGTTGTGGATACTATAGTGTGTGCGCACGAAGGCTTCTGATCGTCAGCACTCTGAATATGACCATGAACTTCTACTGGGAACGGCTTATGGTAGGTGGGTTTTTTTTAGTTACCGACAAGACTAATGGTAAATTTAATACTCCATGTACCGTATTCTATTATACATCGCCCGCGTGTATAAAAGGACCCCCAAGGCTCGCCTTCACCAAAACAGACTGCATAAAATATAAAGCACTTAATTCGTAATTAGTGAGTGTAATAGGGGCATCGTATAAACGATCAGCAAGACCCGTGTCTCCGTCAGACCTTTGGCCGCCCTTGAAAGAAAGAAAATATTAGAATTGAGGGAAATAGATATGCGGATGCGCCCTCCAAAATGGATTTGACTACTCCAACTGTCTTCATTATTGATTCCTTTTCCTATACCCTCCAAGGTTTCTTGGCGAGGGGGAACACTATATAAACACGTGTATTATTGCACACTCTATCTGCGGGCAGTGTTTTTTTCTGGCAGTCGGAAGACTGTCTTCTGGCAATTTGAGCTCGGACCGGGAGTACCAATGCTATAAACGTTAACACACCCTTATGATTTTGTTTTTGGGGAAAACTTCTGTACTACGAAGCATTAAGCTATACAGTGGTGAGCTTCTGTGATGACGAAGTCATCAGCACTCTCTTGGTCTATTTGGGACGCACCGCTAGCTCTCATTATTTTAAGGTGAGGATTTAACAATTCCTGCTTTATTCGAGAACTCAGAAACGGGCCGGAGTGACGATTTTAGATCTCGACTGTCTCACAGAATATTGTGCTTTGTTTCTTCGTATATAAAGTGAACGGACTTTATGTGGCGTCACTGCAAACTTCTTGTAGTTGTACTACCACAAGGAACGACTTGGCTACTGGTGTTGTGAATATTGCTTGAGCTTTCCTTGCAGTGAAGCGAGTGTATACTTTTCTGCGTATCATTTCGGGAAACAGCGAGTTTTGGAACAGGACCAGAGCATACGTACAACCTCATTTTGGTTCCATCTGTCAGAGACTGTGCTGGACCCTTTACGAATCCACGGATCGGGCTGGCCAGGGCTGGGGCTTCGCCTCCGCCTGACCAAACCCTGAAGATCCAGGTTGTTGTTTGTTGCCGAATTTGGAGGTGATGCACCTCCAAATTCTTGTTAAGTACTAGAGAAATCGCCAAGAAACTGAGGCCAAATTCTTGTTTCTCGATGCCTGTGATGTTTTAACGGGTAAGAGGAGTATTATGACCGAAGCCTAAGCCCGAGCCTAAGCCTTCATTTCGTATGATTTATTTATGGCCATTTTTTTTGGGCAAAGTCATGTCGTCTGCTGTCAGCCTCCGCCTCTTCTCCCTCCTCTCTCCTCTCATCATCGCCGCCCTGTTGCCGCCAGCTCTGGGCGTCCGCGCGGAGGACGACGGCTGTCGACCGCTGAGGGTCCGGCCCTGCCCGGACGGCTGGCGCGCCTGGGGCGCCTCCTGCTACCGGCTGGGCGGGGGCGCGGACGGCGTGCCCTGGGCCCGCGCCCGGGACGAGTGCCGGGCGCTGGGCGGCTACCCGGCCGCGCCGCGCTCGCCCGAGGAGAACCAGTTCGCGGTGGACTCCCTGGTGCCGTACGACGGCAACGTCTGGATCGACTGCAACGACATGGAGACGGAGGGCGACTGGGTGTGCAAGGAGCACCGCGTCGATATTCCTTTCAGGCACTGGGAATCCGGTCAGCCGAACAACTACAATAACCAGGACTGCGCTGTCCTGTCACGCCAATACGACTCTCGTCGGCTGTGGCACGACATCTCGTGCGACGACCAATACCCTGTCCTCTGCAAGCGACCGATCCCCATTAGCCTTCGTCGCGAGACTTAAAAGGATAACACAACATAAGTATTGGTAAGATTTAAAAACAGAAATTAATGTTCACAGATTTACATGAAAATCAAACAGTTTGAAGATGGTTATGGTAAAAAAAAGTAAAAGAAACCGTTTACGTCTCATACACCCCCAGATCTAAAACGATTTTTCGGAACAATTCGTTGAATGCTGCATTTTCGTGGAACAAAAAATTAATTAATGAAACGGGGTTTTTGAAAATCAAACAGTTTGAAGATGGTTATGGTAAAAAAAAGAGTAAAAGAAACCGTTTACGTCTCATACACCCCCAGATCTAAAACGATTTTTCGGAACAATTCGTTGAATGCTGCATTTTCGTGGAACAAAAAATTAATTAATGAAACGGGGTTTTTGAAAATCAAACAGTTTGAAGATGGTTATGGTAAAAAAAAAAGTAAAAGAAACCGTTTACGTCTCATACACCCCCAGATCTAAAACGATTTTTCGGAACAATTCGTTGAATGCTGCATTTTCGTGGAACAAAAAATTAATTAATGAAACAGGGTTTTTTCCATTATTTTCTCGAGACTCGGTTGGCGGATTGAGCTGACATTTTCACAGGTGTGCTATTTCATGCATATGTTGGATCAGACAACGTATGGATGCTATTCTTTGACCTCGACCAATGTTGTGTTATCCCTTTTAGGTAAATTATTATCTGGAATAATAATGCATATTTCGGAATTGAGAGCTATTCTTAAAAATTAATGATAATTATTCAGTGATTGTGACGTGTTTTAAATGTAGAAAATTTGCTTAATCATTGTATTATAACATAAAATGTTGATTTTCAAAATTTAGTGGGCCTGACGTTTTCGAGTCCTGAAAGCTCATGCTAGGATCGAAACATCAGGCCCACTAAATTTTAAGATTTGCATTTTGGTAATTTTAGTCAGTAAGCTATCACTATACAATTTTAATTGTGTTTTTGATCAACAATTATTGTTATTATTATTCCCACATCAAGAATTTGTATCAGTACGCATTTATATCCTAGGGGAAGATAATTCGTCGTGTTACTGTGTTCTCAGAAAATTGCTGTCAATTGAGCAGATCTACTAATTATTGATGCTTGGTGTTGGTTGATGGTTCTGCGTGTAATAATGGTTATAAAGTGCTACCCACTACAGCTATAGTCGACTATAATTATTATAGTCAGTTCGTTTTAGATTAGTTTAGCTGTGAACAATATCATTGAGAGATAATGTAGTGTCTACAATAGTGCCTTAATAAATTATTCTTATATGTGACCCGGCACAGCGACATGAGGAATATTTCACCAAAACACTTTTTGAGTAAACAACGCCTGAAGTCAAAGTAAGTTCTCAATTCGATAAAAAAAAATCAAATGTTTTTTTTTTGGATTTTCGGAAAGTTAATGTATTGGATGATATTATGTCCAAAGTATTTTTCCTAAATCCGTCTCTAAATGTTGAAAAACGAGGATTTCGGGGAGTGCTTGTTAACTGTTTTCATGAAAATGTAAAGTTCCTGCCTTTTTGAATGGCCGCTTTCGAGGAGTGGCGCTGCTATATTGTGTCTGGTACCAAACGAATGAGCAAAGTCCCCTTGTACTTTTTACAACAAAGTTCACTCGGCAATCATTTTGATATCATTTGAAAGCTATTGGTATACTCTTTCACATCATTAGAAAATCTCAAAATCTCAAAAGTGGGGGTTATTCCTCGTTATGCTGTGCCGGGTCACATAATTATTATTATTTGGTGGATTTTTGCGCTATACTTATGAAAAGCTATTCATTGTTGTAACTAAAAAAAAGTATTTGGAAGTCACCATTATCAATAACATAGGAGCAAGTCGAAGATTAATTATGGTATTTTTTTCTACTAATCCGGTTTACGTTTAGGGTCCGGTTTTGTCTGTATATTCCTTTCACCCCCTTCAAAGTACAAGTAAGGTAAGAAAACGGGGAATTTTTTGGCAACGTTTGATTTATACTGCGTTTCGGGGAAAAAAAATCCAAACCAGAACTGTAAAACCACCCTGTGATTTCCAGCTTTTTGGGATAACAGACGAAGCCGGAGCCGAAGTCTAAGCCGGGGTTTGGAAAAGGGTCCATTATTATTTTGTAGTCCTATCTTCGCACAAAGTTTAGCTTGAGAGAGAATTAGCGATCTAGAGAGAGGCTTGGGTGGAATTTTGAAGAAAAAAAACGTGGTACGCCGAGCAAAATCATGGGACGAGATAATAGGCCTACCGATTTGTCTAAAAAGAAGAGCGCTTTATCAAATGTATTCATCCATTAGTGAGTACGTATATGGGCAGAAAATTGAACTATCGCTACAAGAAAAATGGACAAGTTGAAAGCGGCACAATACAACACTGAAAGAAATATTGCTAGTTGAAAAAAATATGAAACAGGATAACCAAACTCGATGACTCCTGAAGACGAGCAGAGTACACTGTTCGAAACGTCGAGTTCATTCGGTTCTTTTCAGAACCCCACCTACTCTCAAAAGAGAATTTTGCATGGAGTCACCGGCAAACAGTAAAATCAACCAAACGAGATTTAAGAATTATCATAAATCTAATTTATTTGGGAAAACATAAGAGTTCGATGTTCCAAGAATAACGTGTTTCACAGCACGCAGAAGCAAAGGGTATTTTGTGGCTCTGTCATGATAAAACCTTCGGTCTGCACTGCAGTAGTTTGGCTGGGCGAAAATTATAGCTGTTACAAATTCAATGTTATAATTACTATTGCACTCTGATATCGTTTTGAAATAATTAAAATCACACGTGAAATTGATGTACTGTTCTTTGTGGAAAGAGTGAAATATTCAAAAGCTTGGACTCAAATTAAATACTGCGTGGAGCGATCAAAAGGTCGATGATCGGGCCGAGTGTACATAATGTACGGACTTTCTTAGTTGCCATTCTTAAAAATAAAAGCTGGGCCCAATTTACTTTCTCAAATTGCAGAGGCGGTTACTCTTTACCAAGTACAATCTGTGAAGAAAAAACATACCCCTGACTGAAACAGGGGCACGTTTTGGATGTTTCTGTCCAACTTAAATTGACGCTTTGAATTTTTCTTTTATTAGCACGATTCTTTTTCTGTCAATGTCCTTTTCGAAGCACCGTATATTCTAACCTATCAATTATTGTTTTGTTTGAGCGCATAACATTCCCATGGCCGTAACCATAGAGTTTATAAGTCGTAAAGAGTTATTTATGCATGAATTCCACAGACGGATGATAACCTCGCGAATGTGAGGGTCTTAAATTATTGAATGTTTAACCTTGTGAAACCTTCGGCGCATGCGCATTTGGGGAGACGAAGAAACGGTGCGCAACCCCAAAAATTACCTGACCCTCCCCCAAAGCTAATGGAAGGCACCGTTGACCTTTGTCCTCGCACATGGCTCCTGTGATTGTGAAATAACACTTAGTTTACTATTTAAAAAAGTCGAAATGGGGAAGAGTAAGAAGGGGAAAGCGGTCAAACTGGGCGGCGATCCCGTCTCCAGGCCGGTGGGACTGACGGAGCAGATTCTGTCGAGCAAGGACATCCGCTCCAAAGGGCGATCGAAGGAGAGGCAGAGACAAGATGAGGACGAACCGGTAAGAGATCAGATGCCCACTTTCCGGACAGTGTGTACATTGTACAGTACACACTGTCCCTGGCAATGGTAATGCAACATGTACGTGTACAAGTACAACATGTATAGTACGTAAATACTAATAATAATAATAGTACTAATATACTAGTAATACTTTTAGTAATAGTATACTATTACTACTGACAAGACAGTACTGACTAGTACTGAGTACTGTACTTGTACTTTGTAGTTGTACTTTGTAGGATTGAAACGTCAGACGCTCTACTCCAGTCTAGGCTCTAGACTAGGCCCTAGCCCCTGGCTCTAACTTTTAAGATTTAAATAGTTTTACTATTACTTTATTAGTATTACTAGTAGTAGTAGTAGTATTACTATTACTTATTAGTCAGTAATTATATTAATTATTTTTAATAATAAATACATTAATTATTAATATTATTAATATTTATTGATACATGAATATTTTTTTTTCACAAGGTCATTGATAACATTAACAATTAACACTACACTGTCTACAGTAAGTGACCATTCAATTTAGGGTCAGGGACCGAGGTTGGAGCTCCGTTGATTTCTTGATTTTTTTTCCCGTTCACTTTTTGCCAGTTTGTGGACGAGAAACTGTCGCGAAAGATTCTGGAGCAAGCACGCGTCCAGCAGGAGGAGTTAGAGACACAGCATGGGCCATCCAGGTAACGGTTTTTGTGTTCGTCGTTCAGGCCCCCGTTCTTTGGTAAAATTCACCATGACCCCCCCCCCCCAATGAAAAAATCAACGCAGTGGCTGTTGTTACGGCAGTCGTCCATGTGGTTCCCTGACTTGATTGTATTTCGTCAGCATTGCAGGCTGGTTGAACCAGTCTATTAGCTGATAGTCTGGTTCCAAGAGCTAAACATCCTGACAAATAATGTGATGTTTAGGTCTTGGAACCAGACTATCAGCTAATAGACTGGTTCAACCAGCCTGCAATGCTGACGAAATACAATCAAGTCAGGGAACCACACGGACGACTGCCGTAACAACAGCCACTGCGAAAAACAAATTTAGAGGACATGACGTTTTACAGAACAAAATCCCATATATGGACAACACTTCACTCTTACACTCTTAGTCTTAGTTGTGGTTAAGTACCTGATGGTTACGGGTAGCTACATCATGTACATACATAAATCTTGAGAATTTTGTGTTTCCAGTATTTTTGAAACAGTACTCACTAGTGTCCCGATTGCCCCCTTTTTCACCCTTTTAAAAACGCCACATACAATCTAAGGAACTGGATGTGAATGTGATCTCAAGTAATTATATACTGGATGTAATCAGACAACTCAAAACGTCATGGGTCAAATATTTTGCCAAAGAACAGGCTTGAACTCGCCCAAATACTGTCTGAAAACGTCCCGTCTACACCAATCAGCGTTTAGTCTCATGATCGCGTATCCTACACGCCGGCTATTTGCTACGTCGCAATAACAGTACAGATGCCTGTACATGCACATGTACAATGTACGGCTCACACAGTCTGCTCTGCACTGGGTATTGCATGCACACTGCACACGTGCCATGTGTACATGTGTACACTTGCGTCAGGTGCACTGAGTTGTTGATCAATCGATATTTTGATGAAAACTGGATTTGAAGGAGGGTGAGCGTGAGGACTGAGACCTTTGCGGAGATGACTTTTCTTTGTTTTGTAATTCGTCACCCTCATCGTTCTTCGTTCCAGCAATAAAAGAAGACAGACCACAAGTCTGGGACCTTCCCGAGCCGACCATTCTGATGAGGAGGACGAGGAGGAGCTGGTGGAGGAGGAAACGAAATACTACCAAGACGTCGTAAGAAATCTCGCAAAATGAAATGTGGCAAACTGCACAGTGAATCATGTCCTCGAGGGACTAGGAGGACCTGATGTTTTGTCCCTAGCTGGAACCGTGCTCAAAGGCGAAGAAAGGCTCTTTTCTTTTAGAGAAAGGGCCTTTGAGAAGGGGCCTTTGAGAATGTTTCTTTATGGAGGTGCCTTTGACTTTGAGAAGGGACCAGTGAGAAAGGGCCTTTGAGAAAGGGCCTTTGAGAATAAAGGGACCTTTGAGAAGAGGCCTTAAAGAAGGTGCCTTTGACTTTGAGAAGGGACCAGTGAAACAAGGGACTTTGAGAAAGGGCTTTTGAGAAAAAAAGGGACCTTTGAGAAGGGGCCTTTGAGAAAACAGGGACCTTTGAGAAGGGGCCTTCAAGAAGGTGCCTTTGATAAGGGGCCTTGGAAAAGGGGTCTATAAAAAGGGACCTTTGAGAAAGTACACAATCCAGCCTGAGTAATAATAATTATGATACTCAATCTCTTCCCACAGTGAACGGACATTACACGGTGTTACCAAAGGAAATGCCTGCTGGTTTTTTAATTTTATATAAGGTCGTTTTTTTTCCTCGCATGCCCACAGGAGATCAACAGAGAAGATGAACTTGCGCTGGAGCGGTTTATGACCCATAATGCACCTGCCCGACGCACACTGGCCGACATTATCATGGAGAAGCTGACGGAGAAACAAACAGAAGTGGCCTCACAGATGACGGGTGGGTTCAGCATCAGTGGTATAATGGGTACCAGTTAGACCAGGGTACCAGTTAGACCAGGGTACCAGTCAGACAAGGGTACCGGTTAGACAAGGCTATCTGTTAGACAAGGGTACCAGTTAGACAATGGTACCAGTTTACCAAGGTTACCAGTTAGAGCACATTTCATGAATTTGCAAAAACATCCAACAAGGGTACCAGTTAGACAATGGTACCAGTTAGACAAGGGTACCAGTTAGACAAGGGTACCAGTTAGACAAGGGTACCAGTTAGACAAGGGTACCAGTTAGACAAGGGTGCCAGTTTACCAAGGTTACCAGTTAGAGCACATTTCATGATTTTGCAAAAACATCCAACAAGGGTACCAGTTAGACAATGGTACCAGTTAGACAAGGGCATCTGTAAGATAAGGGTACCAGTTTGACAAGGGAACCAGTTTGAACACAAGACAATGGCACCAGTTAGTGTCCCTCACTCCCTAATGTTCTGAACATCTTCGTGTTGACAGAGAGCGGGCAAATCCCGCCCGAGGTGGATGAGAGAGTCGCCAGCGTCTACAAGGGCGTGGGTCAGATCCTGTCGCGCTACCGGAGCGGGAAGCTGCCCAAAGCCTTCAAGATTCTCCCATCCCTCAGACACTGGGAGCAGGTGGGTCTTGTCTTTTGTTTCGCTCTCGCTCTCCATCTCGGTCTTGGGTCTCCTTCTTGGTCTTTGTCTTGACCTTGGTCATGATCTCAGTATTGGTCTCAGTCTTGGTCTCGGTATTTGTCTCAGTCTTGGTCTTGGTCTCGGTCTTGGTCTTGGTCTTGGTCTTGGTCTTGGTCTTGGTCTTGGTCTTGGTCTCGGTCTCGGTCTTGGTCTTGGTCTTGGTCTTGGTCTTGGTCTTGGTCTTGGTCTTGGTCTCGGTCTTGGTCTTGGTCTTGGTCTTGGTCTCGGTCTCGGTATCGGTCTTGGTCTCAGTCTCGGTCTTGACTTTCGTCATGGTCTCGAGCGCAATCTTGGTCTCGATCTCGGTCTCGGTCTCGCTTTCCCTCTCATTAACAGTCTCGGTCCCTTGTAGACGAGGTGTGTACCTGCACCTCTTCTTAAAGGGACACTCCACCACTCCCCCACTTGTTTTCCAATTGATTCCATCTTCTTCTTTTTTGCAGGTTCTCTACATAACGGAACCGGACAAGTGGACGGCCGCAGCAATGTTCCAAGCCACCAGGATCTTCACCAGCAACCTGAACGCCAAGATGGCCCAAAGGTTTGCCTGAACTCTAACCCTTAACTCCCCCAGCCTTATCCATCCCCTGGATGTCGAACAGATATCGAGCCTTGATAACGGCCCACCTGAACCAAAGGTGGTTTTCTTTGAAGCTTGCTACCTCAGCGGTCAGTTGCAATCAGTCAACAATCCACTTTCTCTGATCTCCGAGCTGCCGTAGCCTGGTTTACTCCAATCGGTTGGTTGCATCTGAGTGAAAGTGGGGGCGTGATCCCTGGTGATTATATTGGAGTTAATGGTTGAATTGCTTCTGACTGGCGCCCTCACCCAGGCAAAGACTAGGTGACTATTTGGGAAGGCCACCATCTAAGGGCTGGATAGCTCAGACGGTAAGAGCGCTGGTGTGCCAAAGACTAGTTGACTATTTGGGAAGGCCACCATCTAAGGGCTGGATAGCTCAGATGGTCAGAGCGCTGGTGTGCCAAAGACTAGTTGACTATTTGGGAAGGCCACCATCTAAGGGCTGGATAGCTCAGATGGTCAGAGCGCTGGTGTGCCAAAGACTAGTTGACTATTTGGGAAGGCCACCATCTGAGGGCTGTGTAGCTCAGATGGTCAGAGCGCTGGTGTGCCAAAGACTAGTTGACTATTTGGGAAGGCCACCATCTAAGGGCTGGATAGCTCAGATGGTAAGAGCGCTGGTGTGCCAAAGACTAGTTGACTATTTGGGAAGGCCACCATCTAAGGGCTGGATAGCTCAGATGGTCAGAGCGCTGGTGTGCCAAAGACTAGTTGACTATTTGGGAAGGCCACCATCTAAGGGCTGGATAGCTCGGATGGTCAGAGCGCTGGTGCTCAAAACCAGAAGTTTCCAGTTCAAGTCCTCAACAGGTTTCTTTGCTATTTGTCAAAATTGTTTAAAAGTTCCCAGTCACTTTTTCCGTTATTTGTTTGACAAAATAACCTGGCAAAGATTAGTTGACTATTTTGGGAAGGCGGCCATTTTGATAATTTAATTCGGTAAGCAGTTAGCACCAATTTCATTTCACTCTTGAAATTCTCCTATTTCCCCCGTCAGATTTTTCAACCTCATCCTATACCCGAGAGTCCGAGACGATATTGCAGAATTCAAACGGCTCAACTTTCATTTGTACATGGTAAGCCAGTAGCCGAACAAACATCCGTGTCTGTAAATTAATGCCAATGTACTTGTTCCAGGTAAAATTTAATGGGAAATATTAAGACTTTCGCATGTTAAAATCTTTAACTGTAAGAGTGCCAGATCCTAGCAGGACCTTTCTCAAAGTCAGAATGACCTACGACATAATTGAGTTAGTTACCATCGTGGATTTTTGTTGTAAAAAGAAAAAGGTCTAATGAGGCTGCAAGTGAACCATTGCAGTATTTCTGTTCTAGTGTTAGTAAAGCTGTACACTTTGTTCTGATTTTTTTTTTTTTTTTTTTGCAATTTCTTCTTCTTCTTGTCGTGGCGTAATCTCATAGACAAAGCACTGTATTTCACAAATTTGTTGTTGTTGAGAAAACGATGAAAGATCTTTTAGCCAAACTTGGCCAAGGAGATGATCCTATTGTCCTGTGGTTTCTTGTAATGGTTGGTCAGAGTGAATCATAGGTTGGTGACGTTACAATGCTTCAAAGTGTGAATGTGAAATTTCCTTCTTTTTTTTTTTAATTCTTTTTTTTTTAAATCTTATTTCATTTTGTTTTCTTCCCCAGGCTCTGAAGAAAGCTCTGTTCAAGCCTGCTGCTTTCTTCAAAGGAATTATCCTGCCCTTATGTGAGGTAATTGAGAAAACCCACTTCTCATTTGTGTACTGCTGTTACGGAGTGCTCAGTGCTTTGCCCGATGCCTGATGAAAAAAAAGCAGATGGGATAGGATTGGGGAACCTGCGACTCCCGCTTTCTGGTGCAGACGTCTTAAGCCGCGTCCGCACTGGACTTAAACTGGGTAAACTAACCGAGCAAATGGGTAAATTGACCATTTTAAGTCCAGTGCGGACAGCCAGAAAGTTTTCCTCCCAGGTAACTTACCCGACTCCAGTGGGTAGTTTAACCGACCAACTTCTGCCCGGTTAAATTGACCAGGTCAGTTTAACCGAGCCGAAAAGTCCAATCCGGACACGACGTCTCGGTAAACGACTCGGTAAAAAACCACATCCGGCGCCCCGCATTGCCAGAGGCCCTAAATACCACGTGACGTGCCATGGTCCCAATACAACAATGTTGTTTACTTTTCGAGCAGGGTCGACGTGTCGTAGTTTTATGGTATTTACATCCGGTGAAAGGTCACCACCATAGCGCCCTCTTGCATTTATACGCGCCAGTCGGTTAGTTTTACTGCGTCGTCTCGGTTAGTTTACCCGAGTCGAAAGTCCAAGTGCGGACGCCGGGAAGATTTACCCATTGGAATGTTACCCACGGGCTCGGTAAAAAATAAGTCCAGTGCGGACGCGGCTTTAACCACTTGACCACCGAGCTGCTCGAGGTCGTGTGGTGGATTCGTATAATGTATAGAGTACCGCGTTGCATCATAGATAAACAGTGGAATGTAGCTATAATGAAAATCCTTGAATCCATGAAAATTTTTCGGTTTAGCGGTCGTTCGTTGGCACATATTTTTTTACACAAAAATCAGAGCCAAAGTGCATGTTCTTTATAGCCGAATGTTCGTTATAATGGCGTTCGTTATAGCGACGTTGCACTGTATTGTTTGCATCGAGGAGAATGTCATTCAAGTCAAACAAACAACGGAAGAACTAACCTGACACTTTTGAGCAGATTTTTACCGAATCGAGAAAAGAGAGCTTTGACTGGAATGGAACGTGAACCAGAGACCTCTGGATTAATGTATCAGTGCTCTTCCGTCGGCCGTAATTCAATGCGGTTTTGCCCTGCTCAGCGTCGGTTTTTGAAATTTTGTCAAAATGTCAGTTTTTTTGTGTGTGCGCGTTTGACAGAGCGGCACGTGCACGTTACGGGAGGCCGTGATTCTGAGCAGCGTGCTGGCCAAGACCTCTGTGCCCGTCCTCCACTCCAGCGCCGCCCTCCTCAAGATCGCGGAGATGGACTACAACGGCGCCAACAGCATCTTCCTGCGCGTCCTGCTGGACAAGAAGTACGCCCTGCCCTACAGGGTGGTGGACGCAGTGGTCTACCACTTTGTCCGGTGAGTCAGGAGAGCGCCCTCTGTTGGCCAAGCTTTTCTGCCCGGGGGCTTTGCTGGGTCGAGTTGAAGAGCGCCCTCTATAAGCCATTGTTTCCCCATGGGCCTTGTTTGTCAGACGTCTCTCCCTGCCTTTCTCTCGTGCTCTCTCTATCTCTCTCTCCCTCTCCCTCTCTTTCTCCCTATCCCTCTGACTCTCTCCCTCTCCCCCTCTCTCCTCTCTCTTCTCTCTCCCCTCTCTATCTTTCTCCCTCTCACATTCTCCCTCGCTTTCTCTCTCCCCTCTCCCTATCTCTCCGACCCTCTTCCTCTCTCTTGCTCTCTCCTCTCTCTCTTCTCTCTTTCCTCTTTATCTTTCTCCCTCTCACATTCTCCCTCGCTTTCTCTCTCCCCTCTCCCTATCCCACTGACCCTCTCCCTCTCCCCCTCTCTCTCCTCTCTCCTCTCTCCCCTCTCTATCTTTCTCCCTCTCACATTCTCCCTCGCTTTCTCTCTCCCCTCTCCCTATCCCTCTGACCCTCTCACATTCTCCCTCGCTTTCTCTCTCCCCTCTCCCTATCCCACTGACCCTCTCCCTCTCCCCCTCTCTCTCCTCTCTCTCTTCTCTCTCCCCTCTCTATCTTTCTCCCTCTCACATTCTCCCTCACTTTCACTCTCTCCTCTCCCTATCCCTCTGACCCTCTCACATTCTCCCTCGCTTTCTCTCTCCCCTCTCCCTATCCCACTGACCCTCTCCCTCTCCCCCTCTCTCTCCTCTCTCTTCTCTCTCCCCTCTCTATCTTTCTCCCTCTCACATTCTCCCTCGCTTTCTCTCTCCCCTCTCCCTATCCCTCTGACTCTGACCCTCTCCCCTCTCTTGCTCTCTCCTTTCTCTTCTCTCTCCCCTCTCTATCTTTCTCCCTCTCACATTCTCCCTCGCTTTCTCTCTCCCCTCTCCCTATCCCTCTGACTCTGACCCTCTCCCCTCTCTTGCTCTCTCCTCTCTCTTCTCTCTCCCCTCTCTATCTTTCTCCCTCTCACATTCTCCCTCGCTTTCTCTCTCCCCTCTCCCTATCCCTCTGACCCTCTCACATTCTCCCTCGCTTTCTCTCTCCCCTCTCCCTATCCCACTGACCCTCTCCCTCTCCCCCTCTCTCTCCTCTCTCTCTTCTCTATCTTTCTCCCTCTCACATTCTCCCTCGCTTTCTCTCTCCCCTCTCCCTATCCCACTGACCCTCTCCCTCTCCCCCTCTCTCTTCTCTCTCCCCTCTCTATCTTTCTCCCTCTCACATTCTCCCTCGCTTTCTCTCCCCTCTCCCTATCCCTCTGACCCTCTCACATTCTCCCTCGCTTTCTCTCTCCCCTCTCCCTATCCCTCTGACCCTCTCACATTCTCCCTCGCTTTCTCTCTCCCCTCTCCCTATCCCACTGACCCTCTCCCTCTCCCCCTCTCTCTCCTCTCTCTCTTCTCTCTCCCCTCTCTATCTTTCTCCCTCTCACATTCTCCCTCGCTTTCTCTCTCCCCTCTCCCTATCCCTCTGACCCTCTCCCCTCTCCCCCTCTCTCTCCTCTCTCTCTTCTCTCTCCCCTCTCTATCTTTCTCCCTCTCACATTCTCCCTCGATTTCTCTCTCCCCTCTCCCTATGCCTCTGACCCTCTCCCTCTGCCCCTCTCTTCTCTATCTCTCTCCCTCTCCCCTTCTCTTCTCTCTCTATCTCTCTCCCTCTCCCCTACTCTTCTCTCTCTATCTATCTCCCTCTTACATTCTCCCTCACTTTCACTCTCTCCTCTCCCTATCCCTCTGACCCTCTCACATTCTCCCTCACTTTCACTCTCTCCTCTCCCTATCCCTCTGACCCTCTCACATTCTCCCTCGCTTTCTCTCTCCCCTCTCCCTATCCCACTGACCCTCTCCCTCTCCCCCTCTCTCTCCTCTCTCTCTTCTCTCTCCCCTCTCTATCTTTCTCCCTCTCACATTCTCCCTCGCTTTCTCTCTCCCCTCTCCCTATCCCTCTGACCCTCTCCCCTCTCCCCCTCTCTCTCCTCTCTCTCTTCTCTCTCCCCTCTCTATCTTTCTCCCTCTCACATTCTCCCTCGATTTCTCTCTCCCCTCTCCCTATGCCTCTGACCCTCTCCCCTCTCCCCCTCTCTCTCCTCTCTCTCTTCTCTCTCCCCTCTCTATCTATCTCCCTCTCACATTCTCCCTCGCTTTCTCTCTCCCCTCTCCCTATCCCTCTGACCCTCTCTCTTCCCCCCTCTATTTCCTCTCTTCACACTTTCTCCGTTCTTCCCTCCTGCCAGGTTTCAGCTGGACCGGAGAGAGCTGCCGGTTCTCTGGCACCAGAGCCTCCTGACCTTTGCCCAGCGCTACAAGGAGGACTTGGCCAGTGAGCAGAAAGAGGCCTTGCTGGAGATCCTCAAGGCTCACTCCCACCCGGCCATCACGCCCGACATCCGCCGGGAGATCGTCAACTCCAAGTCCCGGGACACGGAGGAGCCCATGGCCTCGTAAAGGGTTGGGGGGGGTGTCAGGGGTTCAGTTAGGGTCTGAGGGGTGGGTTTGGTTTAGGGTAAGGGTTTGGTTCGGATTGGGGTTTGGTAAGGGTCAGGGTTGGGTTGGGTGGGGTTTGGTTAGGGTAAGGGTTGGGTTGGGTTTTGTTAGTGCAAGGATTGGGTTGGGGTTCAGTTAGGGTAAGGGTTGGGTTGGGTGGGGGTTTGCTAAGGGTAAAGGTTGGTTTGGGTTTGGTTAGGGTAAGGGTTGGGTTGGGTTGGGGTTTGGTTAGTGTAAGGATTGGTTAGTGTAAGGATTGGGTTGGGGTTTGGTTAGGGTAAGTGTTAGGTTGGGTTGGCATTTGGTTAGGGTAAGGGTTGGGTTGGGAGCCACACAAATAAAACCTAACAATACCACAATATACTGCTGCCAATTTTTATTCTCCTTTTTTTCTGCATACACATACCTGCTGAATACATTCTTAACAACATTTTAAAGCTGTTTTCATGCTAGTTAAGCTTGAAGCATTTTTGGGTCAAAAAATGAGAAGTATATTTAATGTGATCCATTGTGTATTTTACTGAAAGAACAGAAAATAAAGCTATCAAATTAATAATAATGCTTATTGAGTATTTGTTGATAATATAATCATAAAATCTTAGATTGTCATTTTTGGGTGTGTATGGATACTTTTTGCAAAGCTATTCCTTGGTATTTTTTCCTTTTCTTTTATAATATGAATCAATATATTGCGCTGGTGCTAATTTTTCTGAATTTTTATTTTGCTAACTATTTGAGAAACACAAGCAGTCAAGCACACAATCTTTATCCATTGAAATTATCAATACCATTTTTGTTTTCCTTCCATGCTCTTTTAAAAAAAAATGCCATTCCAAATTCAGAATCAAATACTGTATTGCGGTGGTGCAAAACCATTTTTCTGAAGATTTGCTAACTATTTTAGAGACCCTACATGTACATAATCTTCATCTTGCCATCAAAATTATCAAGACCATTTTTTTTCTACATGTCTCTTTTTTTCAAAAAATAATACCATTTCAAATTCAGAATTCAATATTAATATCATGTTAAATCAATGCTGAAATTGTGAACACCCCCCCCCCAAAAAAATCACGTTTTCCACTAAGCTAAATGTTTGACATGCAGCGTTACTTTAATTCTGATTCAACTCTCGACTAATCTTTAAATCATCTTTAATCACCAGCAACAGGAAATAATTACTGGACGAATCTCTCTTGAAGATCGCTTGAACAATAAAACAAAATAATATTCAGCCTCTATAAACCAAAGATAAGCGAGTTACGATCCGAAATAACCAAAACATAATCAGGCCCATTCAACTCGTTTAAAATTTAAAATTCTGGTCTTTTTTTAAGTCACATAGCAGGTAGCAATCTGTAAGTATTGCTTTATTTCATATGCTCCCCACTTTTCAACCAATATCTGGTATCATTTATCAACTGGAACTACTCCAAACGACAAGGCACTTTTTTTCAGTATTAAAAGAAAATACACATTCTCCACTACACAGGTGGGTGAGATTCTACGCAGGCATTTTTTCACACACAACTTTTGAAATTGATTCAAATACATGCTCCACTTCCCAACGGAACAATGAATATTCATAACCAATTAACGGACATTGCCAACGTGATCTCAAAAACTAGGCTGCACACTACCCTTATTAACTCTATACACCTGATTTAGTTTGCGCGCGTGCCGAAGACATGTACTCATTGCAAAATATATAGAAACAGTTTCTTTTAATAAAATTCTTTACATTATTTAGTTTGAAATACAGCAAATATCACACAAGGTTATTTTGTAAGAAAATAAAAGATAAAACAGGAAAAACAATAGGGCATAATGAGAGCATGATTGTAATTTAAAAAAAATTAACAATTTATTTTTGTCTACATTGTTTTTACATAAAATAAAGGCAAATAACCAATGTGGCAACTAAATGAGAGGTGCCAAGATGATTCATTTCTCCCGCTTGGGGCACCTACAAACACCTAAGGTGCCCCTCCCACAACACCCCATGGCACCTCAGGTGCTCTCTGTGCAGCACCCAAGGTACCTTGGGGCACCTACAAACACCTAATAAGGTGCCCCTTCCACAACACACCCATGGTACCTCAGGTGCTCTCTGTACAGCACCAAAGGTAACTCCCTTCTTTGACACCTAAGGTGTCTTCCTCTACATAGCACCTGAGGTGCCCCCTCTCTACAGCGCCTGAGGCACCCCCTTCTTTGGCACCTAAGGTGCCCCCCTCTGTATAGCACCCGAGGTGCCGCCTCTGTACAGCACCCAAGGTACCCCTTTCTTTGGCACCTAAGGTGTCTCCCTCTCTGAGGCAACTGAGGCACCTATCAAATGCGATGTGCCAGCATGCACCTACATGTAAGGCAGCCTGCTTCTACAGGACCTCATTCACAAGTGAGATTCAATCACTCCCCCCTCCCCTTCCCCAATCCTGCACCTGAGTAGGTGCCAGCATCTACTTAAGGCACGTAGGAGCCGGTCTCCAGGATCTCGGTGATCTCGGCCAGGAGGGCGGGCTCGATGGCGTTGTCCCGCTGCAGCCCGATGGCGCCGATGATGCTGTTGTCCTTGACCAGCTGGGCCAGGGCGGTGCCGGCCCGCCGTCCGAGGTTGTTGCCCTCCAGGTGCAGCTCCTCTAGCGTGCCATGCTCCGCCAGCACCTCGGCCAGCCGCACGCAGGCCGTGTCGCCCAGCCGGCTATACTCGGCGCTCAGCGTCTCTAGGCCGGCGTTGGCCGCCAGGCCGCGGATCAGCGCCTCCCAGGCCTCGGCCGAGAGCGGGTTCTCGCTCAGGTTCAGGTTGCGGAGCGGGCAGCCGGCCGAGGCCAGTAGGCGGCCCAGCTCCGTCGCGGCGGCCTCGCCGAGGCCGCTGTTGCCCAGGTCCAGGTGGCTCAGGCGCAGGGCGCCCTCGCTTGCCTCGGCGCGCTCCGCCAGTGCTCGCAGCACGGTGGCCAAGCCGTCGTCGCTCATCGGATTGCCACGCAAGCTGAACGAGGATTGAAAAAAAGGAATAAGTTGTAGCTTAACATAGGAATAAGCCACACTTATTATCCGTGGTAGCTCAACATAGGAATAAGCTGCACTTCCCTTATTATCCGTGGTAGCTCAATATAGGAATAAGCTGCACTTCCCTTATTATCCGTGGTAGCTCAATATAGGAATAAGCTGCACTTCCCTTATTATCCGTGGTAGCTCAACATAGGAATAAGCTGCACTTCCCTTATTATCCGTGGTAGCTCAACATAGGAATAAGCCACACTTCCCTTATTATCCGTGGTAGCTCAATATAGGAATAAGCCACACTTCCCTTATTATCCGTGGTAGCTCAACATAGGAATAAGCCACACTTCCTCTGTAAGTAATATATTATTTAGTGCTAGCTCAAAAAGAAGCCAGTATTAAAGTCAATGGTTCTTTTTGAAACCTTTTGAAAGTTAGATATAATATGATTCTTTTTTCAATGAGGGCATTGAAAAATGATGAGCCTGCTTTCGTCTGCACATCGAGAGAGAAGATGGGAGGACTTACAGAAGGTACTCCAGGTTGCGATACTTGTCCTGCTTGAGAGCCTTGGCCAACTTGGGGGCCTTGGCATCACCCAGGTTTTTCTCGTTCAGATTCAGCACCTGATGAGAGAAGCGAACGAGTAACGGAAACACAGAATCAATCAATCTATTTGAAAACTTGTGTAAGATTTTTTTTTTTTTTTCATGAAGTAAATTTTAAAAAAAAGTGGTATACAAAAATATTGCAAACTGCTTACTGACTAAATTTACCCAAATGCAAATCTCAAAATTAAGTGGGCATGGTGTTCCGATCCTAGCAGGACCTTTCTCAAAGGCAGAGTGATAAGGACAAAACAGATACATGTACACGAAGGAAGGGGGAAGAGAGTGAGTAGGACACGGATGAGAAACAAAGGACAAACAGGAAAGCTGGTAGGGTGAGATCAAAGGGAAGGGCAAGGAGTAGGGTAGGGATTAAGTGAGAAGAGGGGGGATCAAAGAGTGAAGTTTGAAGGAGTGAACACAAAAGAAGGATTATCAGAAAGCATGCATGGTGTTTAGTCATCACTAACACCAGAACGCTGACTAAAATGACATATCCAGGGCATGTATTGCTCTGAAAGGAGGAGAACCTCCCTGGAATGCATCCATTGACATCTACCCATGGCTATCCTTGCTACAGCAGGTCAGATGAGGTTAAAATCTTCAGTGTGAATCCACTTTAAAAGGGTCCATGAAATCCCTATGAGTTTGGTTGTTTAGGGCTTGTCCTGGTTTGTAGCTCACCTTGTAGTCTTTGTCAAGGGCAGCAGCGATGGATCCCGACTCCGAGGCTGAGGACCGGGAGGTGATGCTCCTCTCATCCTTCTCCTCCTCCTCCTTGGCTCCCTCTGCATCTTTGTCCTCGACGACGCCCTCCTCCTGCTCGGCCTCTCTGCCTCCTTCTCCGTCTCCGTCTCGTTGCGAGTCTTCTGCGGGCATCTCGCGCCGAGCGGCTTCTTCAGCGGCGGCGGTCGTCTTCAAGTTGGGATCGGATCCCAGCTCGTCCTCTGCTTCATTCGGCGATACGCCCTCCACCTCTTCCTCCTCAGCTTGAGGGCCGTCGCCCACGTCTTCCTCCTTGTCAGATCCCTCCGCCTCCTCCGGAGAGGCTGCGCGTTCTTCCGACGGCTTCTCGTCTTTCTCTTCCTCTTGTTCCTCCTTCCTGTCCGCTGTCCGCTCCGAGTCCGAGTCTGAGCCTGAGTCTGATCCGCCGAACATGTCGCCAAATTGTCTGCCGACCATGTCTTGTGGTGCATCTTCTTCGGAGGGCTTTCCCTCTTCTTGTTTCTCCTCCTCTCTCCTCTCCTCCTCTTGTCTCTCTTCCTCTCTCCTCTCCCCCTCTCGTCTCTCTTCCTCTCTCCTCTCTTCTTCCCTTTTCTCCTCCTCTCTTCTTTCTTCCTCTCGTCTCTCTTCCTCTTGTCTCTCCTGCTTCTTTCTCTCCTCTTCTCTTCTCTGCTCTTCTCGTCTCTCCTCTTCTTGTCTCTGCTCCTCTCTCCTCTCCTCTCTTCTTTCTTCCTCTCGTCTCTCTTCCTCTTGTCTCTCCTCCTCTCTTCTCTCCTCCTCCCTTTTCTCCTCTGCTCTTCGGGCGTCCTCATCTTCGGAGCTGGAGCCGCCAAACATGTCGCCGATCTTGTCCCCCACCTTTTCCAGGAAGGATTTGTCCTCCTCCTCCTCCTCCTTCGACTCCTCCTTCTCCTCTCGGGGAGGTGTGGCAGATTCTTTCGGGGCTTCGTCCTTGCTGTCCTCTCTCTCGGCTGGCTCGTCCTTCCCCTCCTCCTGATCAGACGTCTCCTTCTTCTTTTTCTCCTCCTTCCTGTCGCCGTCCGAGTTCGAGTCAGAATCCGACGACGAGGTGAACTTGTCCTTCAGCTTCTCGAAGAAGGACTTCTTTTTGTCGGCGTCACTGTCGCTTCCGGAGCTGGACGAGGAGGAGGTTCTCTTCCCCCTATCCGACTCGGAATCGGACTTGCTCTTCGTCTTGCGCTTCTTGCTCCTCCTCTTTGCGGATCCCCTCCCCTCGGCGTCGGACTCTGAGCTGGAGTCGGACGAGGTGAAGGCGTCCTTCACTTTGTCGATCACCTTCTCGAGGACCGATTTCTCCTCCTCCTCCTCCTGCTCCTCCTCCTTCTCCTCCTCCTTCTCTTCCTCACCCTCGGCTCTCCCACTGGTCTCTTCGGCTGGATTGTGGATGTCGAGGTCTTGCTTCGGCTCTTCTCGTTGCCGGTCCTGGGCTGCCGGCGGGGACGGAGGTCTGTCCTCCGCGGCATCTTTGCTCTGACCTGCATCGTCGTCAACAACATTGGTCTCCTCTTCCTTCTCCTCTCCCTTCTCCTCTTCATTCTCCTCTTCCTTCTCCTCTTCCTTCTCCTCTTCCTTCTCCTCTTCCTTCTCCTCTTCCTTCTCCTCTTCCTTCTCCACTTCCTTCTCCACTTCCTTCTCCTCTTCCTTCTCCTCTTCCTTCCCCTCTTCCTTCTCCTCTTCCTTCTCCTCTTCCTTCTCCTCTTCCTCCTCGGCTTTCAGCTCCTGATTCTCCTGAGCTACGGCATTTATCGGGTCATTTGTTTGGATTGTCGGTTGCGTTTCCGGATCTAATCTGGTCTCTCTCTTCTTCTCCTCCTCCTCATCTTCGGATGAGAACCCGGGGCTCAGGGCAACGACTCGCGGGGTGCTCGTCCCTTGCCGATCCTCCTCATCTTCAGACGAGGAGCTGGACGAGGTCAGGACTCGGTTGTACTCTTCGCCATCGCTCCCGGAATCACTGTCGTCCGTCCGGGCGCTCTTCGGCTCCTTGTCCCCCTCCAGACGAGATTCTTCGGCGAGCGAGGCCTCCTTCTCTGGGATCTCCTCCTCCTCCTCCGGGATTTCATCCTTGTCCTCAGCGAAGTCAGCATCCTCTCTGGTCGTCCTATCCTCCTCGCCTTCCTCCTCGCCTTCCTCCTTGATCTCCTCTTCTTCCTCCTTCCTCTCCTCGCCATCCTCCGCGATCTCGGCCCGGTCTACTTGCTCCTCCCTTCCGCCCGCGAGGGAGTCGGCTTCAAAGTCCGAGTCTGCGCCGTAGTCTCCGTCGTCCTCCTGGCGCCTCTTCACCTCGTCCGCGTCCGACTCTCCCCCGGAGAAGAAATGATCCGAGCCTCTGCCCTCCGATCTGGAAACGTTGTCTGCGAGATCAAGGAACAAAAAAAAAGGCTTTCTCGTTCTGACTTCTATTCGGATTTTGTTGGATTTCAAATGAATTTTGTTTTTTTTAGAAAACTAGCAAACAAACGTAACAGTTTTGAGGAAACTGACCTTTATCTTCTCCAGTCTCCTCCTCCTCCTTCTCGTCCTCATCTTCAAACTCATCGTCGGCATAGGCCTGGGCGGTGGCTGGTGTGAGAGGGAGGGGGTAGGGGAGAAGGGGATTTGCATAGTCGGTGTTAGGGATGGGCCATGCATTCATGCAGCTAATCGGGCAAGGGGTATGGGTTCGCAAACAATCACGACCACAATCAACCAAACTTTACAGTCCGTTCACAGTAAGAATAGCTCGAGTGTATACTACAACACCACCAGTCCGGAGTGGGTGCTTCTGTTCATGTGGCCACGTTGAATTTTGGTGCCTCTCTTGATTGACAGACGCCAACGACTCCTGATTTGGGTAGACTGGAGGAAGGGGGCATGCCACACACTATGAACATCTAAACCGTGAAAATGGGGTGAAAATGTCATTTAGCCGTGAAAAGAAAATTCACTGTGTTTTCACCCCTATTTCATGGCACACAGTTAGCCAAGTCATTTTCACGGTGTTTTCACCAGTGGTTTCCAAGGCCACATTCCTAGTGGTAAAAGGCTAGAGGAAATTCAATAGTATCTGGGAGTGACAGGTACAAGAACACCATACAGTACCTCTATGGTAATCACAGTGACTTTTTAGTTTCATGGCAAAATGACATTTTCACCCCTTTTTCACGGTTTAGATGTTCATAGTGACAGCATTTAATAAGGTTGAGCTCAACTTAGAGTGAACGAACCATAATACTTTATTTCACTCTCATATCTCATCTGAATTTGTATACAGTAGTCAGTGCATTCAATACTCAATAGAGTATTTCATCTCTGCACTAAACTGGTTCAAACATCCGGTGAGACACTACCACAAAAAAGCAGCTTCACTAACTTTTAATGGCCAAAATGCTAATCTGGAACTAAATTGTAGAACTTTTCTCAAAGGCAGAGAGAAAGGTCCTGGTAGGATTGAAACGTTAGACATTTTTTTAATCTATCATGTCTTTGAAGAAAAATCCCTGCCATCATCTTGCGAAGTGTACGTAAAAGTACCACTTGCTTTAGTGTTGGTCAAAATTAGCTATGTACAGTTTAGCAGGGGAAGTTGAAAATACATCTTGTGAAATTATCAACTGGCTTTTATTGACATCATGTCTTGTCTGTCGGTATATTGTCTGTTGGTCTATCTGTCGGTTTGTCTGTCTGTTTACTGGCAACCATCACTCGCAAAAGAACACATTCTCGCACACAAACTCATGCAGTAATAACCATGCCATTCTACCAAGCGGCAAAACATTATCTACATAAAAAAAAAAATAATAATAATTTTCCCGAACAGGATTGGCCATGCAGAATGATGGAAGATGAAAATAAAGAGATTAAATAAAGCGCACACTAGTTTGTGCCTAAGGTGGGAAGGTCAGAGGGCAGAGGTCAAAGGTGAGTGGTGAGTGATGAGGTCATGCGCATATGATTGCACTGAGATCGCTCGAAGAAAAGGATAGACGTCCCATTTCCGTAATCCTAATCCGCTTCTTTTATTACTTAGCAACAAAGAGAAATAGAAAGACATAGAAGAGATTTTCAAGGTAATTCACAAGGTACTATAGCCACTCAATAATTTGGAAACAACTAGTCTACCTAGAAAGAACAGTCATTTTCTAAAGCTACTCTTTTGCTAAATCTCTGTTAGATCTCAAAAGTCACAGGGCCTGACGTTTCGATCCTAGCAGGACCTTTCTCACCTTTACCTTTGAGAAAGGTCCTGCTAGGATCGAAATTTCATCAGGCCCTCTAACTTTTGAGATTGATGTATTGCAAGCACTTCAGTCAGCAGTGAGCAGTTTGCAACACGTTTTGGATTTACTTCTAATCCTGTTTAGAAATAGACAAATCGAATTAGACAAATCAAATTGAAATTTGAAAGACATGTACAGTGAGTACCTTTTCCTGGCTAACTGACTCATACACAAATACATGTATCAGTGAAAAAATTGTGAAAATTGAAAAAAAGAAAGAAAACATGGACAATTATAGAGTAATATAAGCCTGAAAGAACAATTTTTAAAAATATTTTTTCGTCCACCACAACTTTCAGTCAACCTGAGCATGGACAAAGACTGTGTGAGCAACGACTCGTTTTCGCAGAGCGCGTCGCGATCGCGGAGTCTCCTGTACTGTGCGCAATGCGTCATCGTTTAGGAGCTGTAGTGGTAGCTGGAGGGGAGGTCCTCGCTCACGCTCGTGTCGCTGCCGAAGAGAGGGCTCCCTCTCTCGGCCTCCTCCGGGTCGTCCCCGCTGCCACTGGTGGCGACAGAACTCTGCCCGTCGCGGTCGCCACTCTCCGTCTCCCTACCGACGGCCTTAGGAGTGGCATCAGCCCCGGCTGTATCTAAACCATCCTCCTCGACTCTGTCTTTCCGATCCTCATCGCGATGGCAGCTGGGATCTGATTCCTCCGAGCTTTGTGCTCGCGGCCGTCTCGGGACCGTAGCGTCTCCTCCGACCGGCTTTCCGGAGCGCTCGCTACCTGTGACTGATGGCTGCGGCGAAGCCTTGCCCTTCCGGGAACCCGCTCTGGAGCCGGCTGCGGCTTCAATGCGCACACTCCGATGATGATGATGAGGACGGTTCGCCTTGCTCGGACTCGGGACTTGGCGCGAGGTCTTGACCCCCGACCTCGGACGATGCGCGGTCACCGCGACGCTGCCGATGAACTTTGCACTCAGCGACACTCCGAGCGGAGTTGGAGCCGCGACAGATCTGCCCGGAGAACCCCGCGTCTTCAAAGAACCAACGTCTCGTCCGCTCACCACATATACCGGCATCTTTCTACATCTACTGACTGTCTTACTAGGCAGTGCCTTAGTTTCAACACTCTTTACAGGTCGACTCTCTCTACTGGGGGTTTGGGATTTCTTCCCTGCCCTTTCGGCTCGCTCACCTTCTTCGATTTGGTCGGACTGGTCGCGGGTCTCCGGCGGCGGCGGGTCGCTCTGGGTGCCCTGCGTCTCGAGGACGGGCACCGGCTCCGGCTCAGGCTCCGGCTCCTCGGTCTGGGTGTCCTTGTAGCGCTGGCGCTCCCCTGCGAGCGAGCTCTGCCTCCACCATGCACCTGTCAATGAGTCCCGGCACATTATCAGGTGGTGTGAGGCGACAGATGGGGAGGGAGGAGGAGGAGGAGGATGAGGAGGAGGAGAAGGATGAGGAAGAGGAAAAGGAGGAGGAAAAGAAGGAGGAAAAGTAGGAGGAGGAAGAGGAGTAGGATGAGGAGTAAGAGGAGGAGGAGGAGTAGGAGGAGGAGTAGGAGGAGGAGGAGGAGTAGGAGGAGGAGTAGGAGGAGGAGGAAGAGGAGAGGAAGAGGAGGAGGAAGAGGAGGAGGAAGAGGAAGAGGAAGAGGAAGAGGAGGAGGAGAAGGATGAGGAGGAGGAGAAGGATGAGGAAGAGGAAAAGGAGGAGGAAAAGAAGGAGGAAAAGTAGGAGGAGGAAGAGGAGGAGTAGGATGAGGAGTAAGAGGAGGAGGAGGAGTAGGAGGAGGAGTAGGAGGAGGAGGAGGAGTAGGAGGAGGAGTAGGAGGAGGAGGAAGAGGAGGAGGAAGAGGAGGAGGAAGAGGAGGAGGAAGAGGAAGAGGAAGAGGAAGAGGAGGAGGAGAAGGATGAGGAGGAGGAGAAGGATGAGGAAGAGGAAAAGGAGGAGGAAAAGAAGGAGGAAAAGTAGGAGGAGGAAGAGGAGGAGTAGGATGAGGAGGAGTTAGAGGAGGAGGAGGAGTAGGAGGAGGAGGAGGAGGAGGAGGAGGAGGAGGAGGAGGAGGAAGAGGAGGAGGAAGATGAGGAGGAAGAGGAGGAGGAAGAGGAGGAGGAAGAGGAAGAGGAAGAGGAGGACAAGGAGGAGGAAGAGGAAGAGGAGGGGGAGGAAGAGGAAGAGGAGGAAGAGGAAGAGGAGGGGGATTAATTAGCGTGTCATTGTTTTGGCCAAGTTTGGCCGGAACATCTATCGTTGTTTGCTAGATCATCCGCGCAGAGAAAAAAAAACGGTCCAAGAAGAAGAAGAAGTAGGAAAATAAAAAATCAGAACAAACAGAGTACCTGTAACACGGGGAGCCGCCATCCACTCTGCCGAATTTGAAGTGGCCCTTACGTCCCCCTAGCCGAACACCGGGGCCGTACTTGTACTCGCAGCAGGCACTGAGCCGCAGAACCTGCAGCTGGTTGACGTAGAACGTCAGGCTGAACGGGTAACCGCGGGTGACGGCGCGAGGTGAAAACCAGATCAGCTGGTGGTGGGGAAAAGGGTGGAAGGGGATCGGAGGGAATAAAACCAAAACAACGAGAAATGAAAAGAAGTTGCCACTTGGTTGCATCTGGTCCAAAGCTGACCATATAGTACATCACGAACAACCCACAACTAACTGTAAGGTGGATATCACTTCCGGGTCCAACCAGACCATAGAATACCCTCGAGCTTACACAAGGTCCCCGGCCAGGCCACAGGATAGCACTGACAAAGCCCGACTGACTGCAAGTGGGCCGCTTACTTCCGGGCTCGACCAGGCCGTGGAACACCACCAGGTTCTCGCCGCCGCAGTGCTGCTGGTTGACGATGACCTCATCCCGCTTGTCCTGCCGCTCGTACTGCAGCTTGAGACCGTTGCCGCTGTAACGGACGGTCACGTCACACAAGGTCTGCTGCTGGGTGGGGTGGGAAAGGCCGGCTCCTTGCGATGCAGCGACAGGGAACCCTGGTAAAAAGAGCGGAGTAGCCAAGTAAGGACATTTCATTGGCAGTCTCTCAGTCACTCGATTATCTGATCATCCTTCTTTTGTGTTTACTCCTCCACACTTTGATCTTTCCCCCCTCTTCTCACTAATCCCAACCTACTCCTTGCCCTTCCCTTTGATCTCTCCCTACCAGCTTTCCTCTTTGTCCTTTGTTTCTCATCCATGTCCTATTGACTTTCTTCCCCCCTTCCTTCGTGTACATGTATCTGTTTTGTCCTTGTCACTCTGCTTTGAGAAAGGTCCTGCTAGGATCGAAACGTCAGGCCCACTAAATTCACTCAATTTCCCCCTTCCTTCGTGTACATGTATCTGTTTTGTCCTTGTCACTCTGCCTTTGAGAAAGGTCCTGCTAGGATGGAAACGTCAGGCCCACCAAATTCACTCAATTTCCCCTTCCTTCGTGTACATGTATCTGTTTTGTCCTTGTCACTCTGCCTTTGAGAAAGGTCCTGCTAGGATCGAAACGTCAGGCCCACTAAATTCACTCAATTTCCCCCTTCCTTCGTGTACATGTATCTGTTTTGTCCTTGTCACTCTGCCTTTGAGAAAGGTCCTGCTAGGATCGAAACGTCAGGCCCACTAAATTC
>OX465121.1:5292589-5375089 GCA_949987565.1 Luidia sarsii
ACAAAGAGGAGGAAAGGCAGAGATTATTTTAGTGGGAGATGGGAGGGAGAGAGAAGGGAAGGAGAGAGAGAGTGCAAAACAGAGACAGACAAAGAAACAGAGACACACAGAGAAATAGAGAGCGAGACAGAGGGACAGAAACACACATATAAAGAGACAGAGAGACAGAGAGAGAGAGAGGCAGAGAGACACCAGAGATAGAATATGTAAAATCAAGCCAGTATTTTCGCTAGAGTTGCAGGGTATCCCACTACTGTACGTCAGGTAATTAGTCATTTTTAAATTGCAAATTAGCACCAACCTTGATAAGATGATTAAAACAAAAAATGCTGGTACGCTTGCTGTGCATATTTTTTTTCATTCTTGTAATTGACACACGTACGAGATATTGGTTGGGGTTAATTTGTATAATTTAATGAGTTTTTTTTATGGGAGAGCTGGGTGTTTGTGCATACAGCGACTGGCGGACCAATTTTCTAGACCAATCTGCGTTATTGCTCTCTGAATCCGTCACAAGATACAGTTTCCAGCTCCAGGTAAGTCGTTACAGAAAAGCAGACATCTTTCAGTGACACAAACTATTCTTTCCAGTTTCCACCCTTGCATATCACTTATCAGAGCCCTCTCATCGTACTTGTAGTTGTAAAGTTGTATGTTGTGTTCGCACTTGAAAATGTTTTGTTGTTTCTCTTCTTTCTTTCTTTTTCACCTGTTTAAGGTGAAGGTATTCAAAAAAATCTGAAAACAACAACAGATTGAACACCAGCACATCAGTTTATAATATATTAATGTGGTGGAGTGATAAGCAATCTAGTTCCCCTGGCTTATGAGAAAGGTATTGATTTTCTGGTGACATTAATTTTGTGGCAGTCTGATCGTAAGACTAATATCGTAAAGAGATCGTACGGTAGTCGTAGGAAGTCAGCATGTATTGTAACTACTGTAACTCCGAAAATATTACACTACAGTACAGTACAGAGTTACTGCATACTGTCACTAGCATGACTAGTACTACAGCACAGGTGCACTGAATGACTGATGATCGAGGTGTTGAAATAGCAAGATTCAGAATGAAATTTAAAGTGTTTTTCTTAGTCTCTTACCCACGCTCCACGTGAGACATCTTTCTTGTTGCTCTCACCGGTCGATCACTTTCCTAATCCTCAGAAGAACGAGTAATCTGCACAGGAATTGTTCACAAGGCGAAGGCCTTATCTTCGGAATGTCATTTTTTTCGCCAGACGTCTAGCTCGGCAGGTGTTTTGATTATGCCCGTCGTCAAGGGGGTCACGTGACACGTCCGAGTCGCAAATAGACCAGTTTGGTTGTGTTTCGCAGCCAAGTTTGTGATGGAAATGACAGATTTTTCGCATCTGATGAATTTTGAGTGAGATTTGGACGTGGGAAGATTGTTTGTGGATTAATTAAACGCGATTTAAAGATTCTTTTTGGGGGGAAGCAATTAATTATATGATTTCGTCTGGTGACGGAGGTATCTTAGACGAAACGCTACGTAGGAGTTTGGGTACTAGTCTCGATCGGATATTGAATTATTCATGAGGCATAGTTCATTCAATCCGGGGGTGAAAAGTGGATAGGACTATTTTACAGGATATAAAATGTATTCCTATTTTAGTCGAGTTGACTTTAACATTTGTGCTATTTTCCATTTCGATGAAAGTATTACCGCTTAAAAATATAATAAGATACTCTTCTATGGGTAAAAGTGTAGACATCATTTTGTGGCGAGGATATTTAAAAAAAACACCCCTATATTTGAGAATGAATGCTTCCTAGAAATGCACCTGTACAACATGTGTGTAACGCTGTAAGAGCAGAATGCTGGGTTTTCAAGAACCTGTAACTTGTAAGTCGTTTGTAAACAAGGCCATCGACGTGTGTGATGATCAGTGATGCAATCGTGATTGACTTATCATCAGACAGTAGCTCTGTTGACGCCTTTGTACCTCCTGATGAGGTCTATTGCGAACCATCGCCTTTTTTGTGAGATGTCAAAAGTAGGCGTCCTTTTTGTCATGTTCCGCCGAACCAGTTAAAAATGACTACGTGGCGGTGGAACGTTTCTCGTGTTTAGTCTACTGTCTAGAGTCTAGAGAACTTGATTTTGGTTTACTTAATAGTAATAATACCCTCACCGTAGGTGGAAAAACACCTAAATCCACAATAGACCAACTAGATTATAATGTAGAGAGATGACACTGTCTGGCACAACCACTTGCCCCCAAAACTCGGAATTGCAGTAGTCCCTAAAATCATGATTTTGTGACGAGTATTTGTCAACCGGATGACGGTCAGTAGTGACAACACTAAACAGGCACTGTGCACTACAGAACACGCACTTCACTATTCCTCACATACGCGCCACAAAATCATGACTTTGGGGAAAACTGTAACTGTAAATGTCCAATTCTTTCGGCAAGTGGTTGTGCCAGACCATGGATGTTTTCTACATTGCAATTGATGGTTTAATTTGGGTTAAGTTTTTTTTCCCAGACTTGCAATACCAGGTAGTTGTAAATTACTAAACTAGTGTCGTGATTGGCTGTACTAAACTACTAATACTATTAATTATTATTATTGAAATATTAAACTATAATCTTGCCTCAAAAGGATTTGATCATCATCCATCATACATAGAGCTCTATGTTAAATACTGTATCACAATGTAACTTTGAAAAAATTAGTTACTGGAGCAACCATGGAGGAATAAGTGGTAGAACATATAGCCATTTGGCCTAGACTAGTACTGTAGTACTATGTGATATATAATTATTTCACTATTTATAAAAAAAAAATTCTGTCTTTTGAGAATTGAGGAAGGACCTAGGACCGAACCTTTTGTGTTTTGGTCACTTAGCAGTCAGTAAGCAGTTTGCCTCATTTTCCTCGAGTGGTAGTAATTTTGCTCTCCAGTCTAAGATGACGGTCAGATTCATCATGGATCTCTCCCAGGTTTCCGTTCTGACTGTCGAAGATGACACTGCGTGAGTCCGTCAGCGACAAGAAGAAGACGACGTCGACGCTCGAGAACCCGAGCCAGCCGAGACTGAGGGACACTGGGAGGTCGCCCGGGGCGGTGGGCATGAGCGCAGCCGACGTCGGCGCCAGCGACCAACGACGCGAGATGGACGGCAGTCGCCAGGAGAGGGAGTCCCAGGCTGCTGGCGCGTCGCACGAGGTCGGGCAGATGGCGGGCGATTTCGCGACAACGACGACGACGAAGCAGGGTGGCAGCGGCGAGAGGCGGGAGTTGCCGGCGTCGTGGGGCACGGTCAGACGAGTTCTGCACGCAAACATCTTTCTCTACGCCTTCTGCTTCTGGATGCAGACAGGGGTACTGCCGGTAAGTACCAGTCGGCGTCATCATTGTCATTGTCATCATTGTCATCATTATCATCATTGTCATCATTGTCATCATTGCTTTCACTATGTACCATCATCACCATCAAGATCATCATCATCATCATTATCATCTCCTCCTTCTCCTCTGCCTCCTCTTCCTCCTCCTCCCCATCCTCTTCCCCCTCCTTCCTCTCCCCTTCTTTCTCCTCCTCTGCCTCCTCTGTCTCCTCTCCATCCTCCTCTCTCTCCTTTCTCTCCCCTTCTTCCTCCTCTGCCTCTTCTCCCTACTCCACACTCCTCCTCTTCCCCTCCTCCTCTCCCTCCTCTTCCTCCTCCTCTGCCTCCTTATCCCCATCCTCCTCCCCCTCCTTCCTCTCCCCTTCTTCCTCCTCCTCTGCCTCCTCCCCCTCCTCCCAATACTCCTCCCCATCTTCCTTCGTCCCCTCCTCTCCCCCTCCCCCTCCTCGTCCTCCCTCCATCTCCTCTTAAACATACTTACCACCACCAATGTCATCATGTATTTTGATCAGAAATTCAATTTACACAAGTTATAAACTCACAAAGAAAGGGTATTGTGGCGATACGTACTTTTGATCCTCCTCACCTTCTCCGTATCCGCCCGTCCCCTCTCCAGTACCTGACCCGGCGGCTAGGCATGGACATGGTGGTGTACGGCTACCTGCAGACCTTCTACAACTTTGTCCAGCTGGTGGGCACGCCGCTGTTCGGGCGCTTCGGCGACCTGTATGGCGGGCGTGCCGCCCTGACCCTGGCCTTTGCCAACGCGGCCGCCATGTACGGACTCCTGGGCGTGGCTACCACCGGCGCCTTCGTCTTTCTCTCCCGCGTCCCCGCCCTGTTCCTGAACGCCAACAACGGTAAGAATCCGGTTTGGGAGGAGGGGGCGTCGATGAAAAAGTAATCCGAGGACCGAATCCAAAATTTCACGGAATGTGTGATACCATTACACACTTCCTCAAACTCCTATTTAAACGCCCTGATGAGTGAAGTAATTCTATACAGTTTGGATTGTCCGGAAATCGGGCGCTTTACAAAAAATGGTGTCCCCGTCCCTAGTATTCACCAAGAATGAGGGGCAGATACTTGTTTCTGTCAGAGGCATTATAACGCGTGAGAGAAATTGTGACTGAAGCCTAGGTCCGAGCCCAAACCTTCCTTTTTGCCCTCAGATTGACTTCCGGTTTTTTTTTTTTCCCTTTTCGTCGGACTTTTCTCAGGCACCCAGATGGTTATTGCGGACATGACGGAGGAATCACAGAGGGCACAGGCGATGGGTCGGCAGCGACTCTCCTATGGACTTGGCATGATCCTAGGTCCCTTGGTAGGCGGCCTGGTCACCAGGTATTACAGGTGAGGTCATACTAGTCCTCCACAGATGTGACATGGGGTACCAGACTCCGATCAATTAGTCTAAAACTGACTAAAATGACCTGTGCAATATATAAAATCTCAAAAGTTAGAGGGCCTGAGGTTTTGATCCAAGCAGGACCTTTCTCAAAGGCCTTTCTCAAAGGCCTTTTGATCAAAGCAGGACCTTTCTCAAAGGCCTTTCTCAAAGGCCTTTTGATCCAAGCGGGACCTTTCTCAAAGGCCTTTGAGAAAGGTCCTGCTGGGATCGAAACGTCATGCCCTCTAACTTTTGAGATTTATTTCTAAAATTGATACATCACTAGAGGGGTGCCCTTACTCTAAGCTTTCCTTCATGAACTGTTGCAGTGTGTGCTCACTGCTCATTACACTGTTTTGTTGGTTCTTGTTCTTGTGGGTTTACAGTGAGCAACATGCAGCACTTGTGGCCTGCTTAGGGTCCGTCCTATCGGTCATACTGGTGCAGGTCTTCATACCGTCCCTGACGAAGAGAGTTACTGCATCTAAGATTGAGGAAGGTAATTAGTGCTACGATAAGGATACCGGTGCCTTGCTTCAGACTAGTCAGCCCCTCTCCCAGTTCTATTTTGTCAGCCTTGGCTGGCAGTCTTCCACCAATAGGGATCGATACCGATGCCTCGCTTCAGACTAGTCAACCCCTCTCCCAGTTCTATTTGTCAGCCTTGCCTGGCAGTCTACCACCAATAGGGATGGAGGCTTATGCCTTGCTTCAGACAAGTTACCCCTCCCAGTTCTATCTGTCAGCCTTTGCTGGCAGTCTACCACCGATAGGGATGGAGGCTCATGCCTTGCTTCAGACTAGTTAACACCTCTCCCAGTTCTATGTTTGTCAGCCTTGGCTGGCAGTCTACCACCAATAGGGGATGGAGGCTCATGCCTTGCTTCAGACTAGTTACCCCTCTCCCAGTTCTATGTTTGTCAGCCTTTGCTGGCAGTCTACCACCGATAGGGATGGAGGCTCATGCCTTGCTTCAGACTAGTTAACCCCTCTCCCAGTTCTATGTTTGTCAGCCTTGGCTGGCAGTCTACCACCGATAGGAGATGGAGGCTTATGCCTTGCTCCAGACTAGTCACCCCTTGTCAGCCTTGCCTGATAGTTCCTGCCAATAGGGAAACTTTTTTTTAAGAGTTCTAATCTATTCATTTGTCTTTTGTTTTGACAGAGCGATCTATGAGTGGCATCTTCAACTTTGAAAAGTACATCAACCTTGTGACACAGACCCCAGGGGCACTGTTTTTCTTAACTGTTACCATGGTAGCAGCACTGCCGAATGCCATACTGCAGAGCATGTTCTCAGCCATTCTCATGGACAAATTTGAACTGACAGCGGAGTACAACGGATATGTCCTGTCCAGCCTTGCTGTTGTGGGAATCGTAAGGCAATTGGGTTTTGTTGGGTTGGGTTGGGTTGGGTTGTGTTGGGTTGTGTTGGATTGGGTTTGTTGGATTGTGTTGGGTTAGGTTTGGTTTGGTTTGGTTTGGTTGGGTTTGGTTGGGTTAGGTTTACTTGGGTTGGGTTGGGTTGGGTTGGGTTGTGTTGGGTTGTGTTGGGTTGCGTTGGGTTGTGTTGGGTTTGGTTGGGTTTGGTTTGGTTTGGTTGGGTTGGGTTTGGTTGGGTTTGGTTGGGTTTGGTTGGGTTGTGTTGGGTTTGGTTTGGTTGGGTTTGGTTTGGTTGGGTTTGGTTGGGTTGTGTTGGGATAGGTTGGGTTGTGTTGGGTTGGGTTGGGTTGGGTCGGGTTGTGTTGGGTTGGGTCGGGTTGTGTCGGGTTGGGTTGGGTTGGGTTGGGTTGGGTTAGGTTGGGTTTGGATGGGTTGGGTTGGGTTGGGTTGTGTTGGTTGGGATGGGTTTGGATGGGTTGGGTTGGGTTGGGTTGTGTTGGGTTGTGTTGGTTGGGATGGGTTGGTTTGGGTTAGATTGGGATTGGTTGGGTTGGGATGGGTTGGGTTGGGTTGGGTTAGGTTGGGTTTGGATGGGTTGGGTTGGGTTGGGTTGGGTTGTGTTGGTTGGGATGGGTTGGTTTGGGTTAGATTGGTTGGGTTGGGATGGGTTGGGTTGGGTTGGATTAGGTTAGGTCGGGCTGGGACTGGGTGGGTTAAAGTTGACTTGTAATCGGCTTGAGTTTGATTTTCAGGGTGTGATTTGATTTGTCGGTGCTCAATCAAGTCTGGTTTTGTAAAAGAAACGCATGATTATCTGAATCAATCAGAGCAGACGAAACATTTCTCAGACTCCATTGTTGGACCTCTCTTTCATTCAGCTGATCCAGGGTTTCTGCATCGGACCGCTGACCAAACGCTTCAGTGACATGGTGCTCCTTCGAGCCTCGGCCGTAATTCTGATAGTGGCCTTTGCATTGATGGTAAGGAATAGTTTAACTTCAATGAGATTTCATGTTAAAGGCCAATTTGCAAATAGAGCCTGACACCTGTCACACTGCTGGGGTCATGTTCCTTTCTGCTTCATAACAATTTTGTCATAAAAAAAATAAAAAAAAATTCTGTGTCTGCAGATGTTCACCCAAACCATCGTCCATCTTGGATTGGTCATGCTTCCCTTGACCTGCGGAAACAGTGTCATTGGCATCATCCTAAGTACGGTCTTGACCAAGATAGTCTCGGCTACAGACACAGGTGGGTGCATTCGAATTTCGGGTTTTTTGTTTTTACTGCGATCGTCGTTTGTCCTAGTCGTGAAGATGGCGACTTGTGAGATGTGGAGTGGGTCAAACTTGAGTCAAACGGGGGGTCGGACTGGGGTCAGGTTGCAGTCATATCGGAGTCAAAACCGGGGGCAAACTTGAGTGGATCTTGGATCAAACTTGAGTCAACAAGGGGGTCAGGGTGGGGTCAGCATGCAGTCAAACCAGATTCGAACTTAAGACGATCTTGGATCAATCTTGAGTCAATCAGGGGTCAGGTTGCAGTCACATTGGAGTCAAAACCAGGGACAAACTTGAGTCGATCTTAGGTCAAACTTTAGTCAAACTAACTTGAATTAAACTGATGGAGGGTCAAACTTTTAATCAATCTGGGATCAGATTGTGGTCAAACTTCAGCAAATCTGGGATCAAACTAAGTTTAGTCAAACTCGGATCAAGCTAACCTCAAACTTGGACCAAAATGGGACTCGAATCAGGGTCAGACTGAAGTCAAACTTGAGGTCCTCTGAGAATCTTTGAAAACTACCAACAGAGGGCGCCAAACAGTCTTTATGGTCCGAGGCACCTGGCGTGGGCTCGGGAGAAAGGGCTTGTCGGGGAGTGAGGCGGCCTGGACTATCTCATACGGCAACTAGAGACTTTCGTTGTTGCCAGGCAGAACTCACTCTTGGTAGGCTATTTTCGAGGGCTCAGTTTTTGGTAGATTTAAATCCACCATCATCGTCTCCCAGGGAGCAACTAAGATATTCTCAGTCATTATTCCCAGTCAATTGGACCTTAAAGCACACTGCCAAATGTTCATCATCATCGGCTGATCGAGCATATTTTTTAAAGACCGTCATTTTGTTTTTGGGTTCTAGGGACCATGCTGGGGCTGGGCAGTGCCGGGGGCTTGCTGGTCAGTCTTTTCGCGCCCACCGTCGGCGGGCTGCTCCTGTCCCGCTGGGGGTTCTTCTCCTTCGGAGCCGTGGGCGTCGCAGTCAACACCCTCCTCCTGCTCATTCTCTGCCGCTACCAGCTGGGCGAACACTAGAGGGCGCTCTTAGGGCCCCTATCGCACCGGCCCAATTACAGACTCTGAACCGTTCACGAAACTGTGGACCACGTACGAGTCGCACAACACCTTCGGTAACGATTTCAATTTTAAGGTTCATCACTCAGAAACTGTGTCCAAACGCTAGTCCTTCAATAGTACCTGCGTTATTTGAATGAGTTAAGGAAGATAAACCGAGGCCCGAGTCTCCATTTCGGTAAAGGCCCATATACTATGAATGAGCAACAGAGGGCGCTACAGGCTAATTTCATGGGCGCCGCCATTACAAAAAAAACGGGTAAAACTACGGGGCGCCTCCGTGGTGTGAAGGTACAGCGCGTGGGTAATGTTGAGCGTCACGTCATGTCGCACGTACACAAACGCACGTATTCCAAAACCCGGCTTCAGGCCTCGGTTCCGGCTGCTGCTGCTGCTGTCCCAAATCTAAAAAGTAGGCCTACTGGTTAGAGTTCTTTATTGAAGCTTTGGATTCTTTTTCAAAACGCGGTGTAGCATTCAAAAACGAGGCCAGGCAAAGGCCTCCCATTCCCATGCCTTGTACTTTAAATCGGATGAAAGGAATGGAGACAAAAACCGGTGCCTAAGCCGGGTTTTGGAAAGGGGGCCATAATCTACCCTACAATTTTCCCCAAAATGGCGGCTTCCACGAATTTACGGTCTGGCGCCCTCTGTTGTCCACTAATTAAATCTATATCCATCCGCGCCCGGCAAGGGTAAAAAAGCTTGAATTTACGTCAATAATATTTGCGGGTACAGGATTTTATTAACGTTTCCCAGAAATTTGAACTAATGAAAATGCACAAAAGAGATTACGGAGATTTACATAATTATTATTACATGACGTTTTCTCCTAGATATAATTTTTCTAGCTACTTTTCAAGTTGGTTTGTTACAAATGCGGTATTTTCTCTATTTCTGTAGAAAAGGAAATTGTAATCATATTCTTGCTTCGAGTCAAAATAAGGGTGTACACATTCGGCCACATTTTACTACAAGGACCCTGTATTTGGTCCAATAGTTGCTTTGAAGTAATGTGGTTATAATTTTGTACTGCAGCACAAAATTCATATTCGGTTTATTTTCAGGATTAACTGTGGTGTTAAATTATTAATAAAGGTTTAGTTTTTTTTCTTCAATAACGATATGTGATATTATATTCATAATAATAACTAGGTTCATTTTGTCAATTTGTTTCTGTGTTCTTTTTAAATTTTTATTGGAATGTGGGGAGGGGGGTCTGGACGATGCTGACGCTTGGTGGCGCCCTTTGTGTTATTCCTCTCCAACGAACTTCCGACGACCGCCAGTCTGAAATGGCAATTCGAATTTCTAAATCTGATCGAGCGTTCGGACTCAAGTTACTACTAGAAAGTCACTTGTGCAAATACTGCTTCATCCTGACTTCAACGGCGGACGGGAATTTTGAGGGCCTGGGGTTTTGGGCCCTACCAAGACCTCCCTTAAAGGGAAAAGCAAGGCAAGGTATAAGACAGGGCATGACAGGGTAGGGAAAGACAAGGTTTGGTAGGGCAGGCAGGACAGGACAAGACAGGGCAGGGCAGGGCAAGGCAGGGCAAGTTATAGGACAGGGCAGACAGGGCAGGGCAGGGTAGGGAAAGGCAACGTTTGGCAGGGCAGGAGGACAAGACAGGGCAGGGCAGGGCATGGAAAGGCAAGTTATAGGACATGGCTGACAGGGCAAGACAGGGCAGGGCAGGGTAGGGAAAGGCAAAGTTTGGCAGGGCGGGGCAGAATACGGCACTGCCAGGCAGGACAGAACAGGTGTACGTCATTACCAGGAAAAAAGGCCATAAGCCTGGAATCCTGGTTCTAGGAGTAGGCAATTCGTGGCGTAATTTCGACAGACGGCGGTGGGTCTCTCGCCCGTAATTACCAATAAGCGCCCGTTGATCGCCCAAGGACGGCGAGGCCACCCGACCGAAGCAATCTCTTAGCCTTCCTCGTTTCACTCCCAGCGCCGAGCAAAAGCAAAGAATGGCTTTAAAGGTATGTCCTCTCACAGTCTGACGGCAGCAGACCCACCTCGGTCCTTCCCCGAGGTCGAGTGCGCGTTTAGCACTGCGTGCGCATGCGCAGGACATCTCGCGCATGCTCAGAACAACAAAGTGAAAATCGCTTCAAAAAGAGCCAGATCAGAGGGAAATGCAAACAGTAGGGAAGGGATCAAAGGAGAAGAGCTGGTAGACATACCAGGGTGAGATCAAAGGGAAGGGCAAGCAGTAGGGAAGGGACCATGGGAGGAAAGCTAGTAGACAGACCAGGGTGAGATCAAAGGGAAGGGTAAGCAGTAGGGAAGGGATCAAAGGAGGAAAGCTGGTAGACAGACCAGGGTGAGATCAAAGGGAAGGGCAAGCAGTAGGGAAGGGATCAAAGGAGGAAAGCTGGTAGACAGACCAGGGTGAGATCAAAGTAAAGGGCAAGCAGTAGGGAAGGGATCAGGGGAGGAAATCTGGTAGACAGACCAGGGTGAGATCAAAGGGAAGAGCAAGCAGTAGGGAATGGATCAAAGGAGGAAAGCTGTTAGAAAGACTAGAATGGGACCAAAGGAAAGACAGAAAGTAGGGAAGGGGTTAGAGAATGAAAATTCAAAGGGAAATTAACACAAAGGAAGGATTACGTATACCCTCGACTAATTTTGAGAACTACATTTTTGGCCACGAAGGTAGTCTTAACTTCACCTTTACTAACTGTACTGACGGAGAGGGCAATAAACTCTAATTTCAGCGCTGACAAAGCAATGACCGCCGCTACACGCTTTTTATTTCGTGTTATTTTACCAGGGGAGCCCCATCTGTTGCCAATGAAGTGTTGCCCCTCGGGGTTTTGGCTTCCATGAATTATGAGGGAATAATATAACGAAAAACAATCACAACTAAAAATGATTAATAACATCGCCATGAAACAAAACGAAATTTAAGAACCACCCCTAAACCCCATCTAAAATTGCCACTATTTTGAGCTGCAATTCACCTAGAAATAGATATAAAAGATACTCCCCGCGAGTCATAAGATATCCATCCATATACCATTGTATAGAGTATTAACCCTATCTGCACTGGGGTGCCTCGAAGACCCCCCCCCCATATTTTTGGCTACTGCATCGCGGCCGCTGAAAAAAATTGGTTTTTCTTTTCCCGACATTTTCCCCCATTGTCTAGCGCACATTTTGATACCTAACGTGTTCATATCGGACATGCGTTTCTGGTGTTACACGTCAAATAGCCCAGTACACAAAGCGTTAGATTTGCTTTGCAATCGTCACCATGAAACGCCATTTAAACGAGGAAGAGAAGTGGTTTTTTTTTAAATTAGCTTCATGAGTGTGATCGCGGCGTTGCGTGACAAGGCCACATTATATCAGCGCCTGCCCGCCTAGCTGACACCATCTATCTCGTCAGAGGAGGCAGAGGTGACAACAGTTTTGTCCGGAGAGACCGTGTACGCGGAATTGCAGGACCGGCCCGTTCGTCGGGCCGCGGGTCGCCCGGGCCCGCGAGTCTCTACGCCCGGGCGAACCGCGTCAGTCCCCGCGGTCGGGCGTGACCGAGCGGACTTTTATTGGCGTTGACTCGTCTGGGGCCCGACGACGTAATTATTATTCCGCGCTCCGATCCATGCGTGACCGGCTGCCGTGACATCAAGCTCGCCATACTGTTAAGTGTCGACGCTGTTTAGTCTAACAAAGGTTCTGGAAATTAATTGCACCCATAAATCTGGATTTTTGTCAGAGGGAGAAGCCTGAGCCCGAGCCCGAGTCTTCATTTCGTAAACGGCATACTGGTACTTTTTAAAGAGCCGTTGACGGTTTTTTTCTTCTTCGCTTCACCCCAACGGCATGAATGACGGACTATCTGCCTGATGTCCTCGGCGTGCGTTGTGGCCACGGCGTGCTCCGTGTTCTCTGTTCTCATCCTCATCACCCACCTCTCCCTCATCGCCCTCCCCACCCTCCTCCTCACCCTCCGGCCGAATACTAATCTCACCCATCCTCACCACCGTCACCCTTTCCCTCCCAATCCCAGTCTGATCCCCCCTCCCGATCAACCCCTTCTCCGCCTCTCCGTCTTTCACCCACCCCCAATCCTCTTTGTACTAATGCTTACACTTACAACCTTACATATTCTTACTCTCGACGTTACCCATGTTCTAACTTATACTCACACTTTCGCCTTTAACCCTTTCAGTACTGCCCAGCATGCATTCGTACCATTGTCGAGTTTACTCGACCGTTGAAACCATGACGATTGCGTGTACCATTGTCGAGTTTTTTACTCGACAAGATCATGCGGTTTGTTTTAGGCTTCGTATATTCTTCCCTGTACGCCCTCTTCTGTTGATTCTTAAACAGTCAGAAAGTTTGTTTAGCCAGCTTTCTGGTGATGCGTAACGTGCGGGGGTCGCCATCACGATTTTTCGAGAAAACTGCGTTCAAAAACTATACGTTATTTGGGATTTGTATAACGCGATGTTGTCATCATGACTAACGCTGTACGTGTATACCCAAGTCGGCTTCTTAAACTGCAGCATATAGTGGACTCGGCTCAACCTTGAACCAGATATCTTCCATTTTGATTTGTCATCAATGGTCCTGCTGCGATCACTGGTTCGCAATAGTCTAAAACCAAACCCGGCCATGATTGCACTACTATCATACTGACTGAAAACCCCATTATCGTCTATTATCGCCCGGCCGATCACTGCTTGGTATTCCCATGTGCGAAACTACTTAACTTGTCGAATCACTTGAAATGGAAACTGTGCCATCTGCTATGCGGCGTCACGCGATACCCATTGGCGGTTTGTACGTGTTGGCTATGCATTTCAACGCCGTATGGAAATCGTTGATACAATCTTGAGCAATGCCTGTTAAGTGCATTGTCAACACCATGGAATATGGCATGCCGTCCCTCCCTCCGTCCAGTGTACCTGGACGTCCTGTTATTTATTCACCAGAATGCCGTAAACAGAATGCATGCCGTTATACCAGAATACCGTAAACAGGACACCGTAAGCAGAATGCCGTAAGCAGAATTCCGTAAGTAGAAGTGCCGTCAGTAGAATCCCGTAAGCAAAATGCCGTAAGCAAACATCCGTAAGCAAAATGCCGTAAACAAACAGAAAGCCATAAGCAGAATGCCGTCAGAAGAATGACGTAAGCAGAATACCGTAATCAGAATACCGTAAGCAGAAGTACAGTCAGCAGAATGCCGTATGCAGAATGCCGTAAGTAGAATGACGTAAGCGGAATCCGTAAACAGAAGCCGTAAGCAGAATGCCGTCAGCAGAATGCTGTAAGCAGAATGCCGTAAGCAGAATGCCGTAAGCAGAAGTACAGTCAGCAGAATGCCGTAAGCAGAATCCGTAAACAGAATGACGTCAGCAGAATGACGTCAGGAGAATGAAGTAAGGAGAATGCCGTAAGCAGATTTACTTAAGCAAAAGGCCGCAAGCAAACATTACCACAATGACGTCATCTCAAGCTTTCGAACTTCCCAGAAAGCCTCAGTCGACCAGCTTCACTGCTCATGCGCGTTAATTTGGCGCGGCCCATAAGTACCCCCATCTGCGTGCCATCGATACGTCATCGCATTCCGTCGTTGAGAAGAGTTGAGGGGGAAGGGAAAGACCCACCGCCAGCGATGCCTTCACCACATCTGGAGAGATTTATTCTATCAGCGGTGCGAATGCCAAATCCGAGCGATTGATCGGTGCGATCGCGCGGGGGTTGATTAAGGCGAGACCTGCACGATGCGGAAGAGGATTAGTTGGAGAGAGAGAGAAGGGAAGAGAGAGAGAGAGAGAGAGAGAGAGAGAGAGAGAGAGAGGGAGGGGGAAGAGAGAGAGAGGGGAAGAAAGAGAGAGAGAGAGGGGGGAGAATGAGAGAGAGAGAGAGGGGGAGAGAGGGAAAAAGAGGGAGAGGTGGGGAAGAGAGAGAGGGGAGGGAGAGAGAGAGAGATAGAGAGAGGGGGAAGAGAGAGAGAGAGGTGGGGAAAAGAGAGAGGGGGAGATATAGAGAGAGGGGGAAGAGAGAGATAGAGATAGTGGGAAGAGAGAGAGGGGGAGAGAGAGAGGAGGAGATAGAGCGAGAGGGGGAGAGGTGGAGGGAAAGAGAGGGGAAAATGTAGAGACAGAGGGGAGGAGAGAGAGGGGAGAGAGAGAGCGAGAGATACTGAGGTAGAGAGAGGGAGAGGAGAGGGAGATAGAGAAGGGGAGAGAGAGAGGGAGAGAGGGAGATGGGATGAACGAGAGACAGACAGAGAGGGGAGAGAGGGGAGATACACAGAGAGAGGAGAGACAGAGAGAGGGACAGAGGAGAGGGAGAGGGGATAAAGAGAAGACAAAAAGAGAGAGGGGAAAGAATGGGAGAGACAGAGACAGACAAATACTATTATAAAGAGACAAATATGCAGAGAGAGACACAGGGAGAGGAAGAGAAGTTTGGGCGAAGCTGCGAGTATGCAAGCGAGCGATGAGATGTGACCGTGCCGTGCCAAACGACCTAAGGGCCGGGGGATACCCCACGCCGCGCTGCTGGGTAATTTTTCATTCGCTAGGACTTCATCTTCCAGCCGATTGAATCAGATCTCGCGTCCGAGTAAACGAGACTTGAAAGCGGGACAGGGCGAAGAGGAACAAGTCGCGGATATTGGCAAGCTGCTCCCCGCAGGAAAAATCCTCGTGATATTAGTGTACGGTCGGTCGGTAATTAGATCACGGAGGTCAACGCTCGCACTGCACTTTGAGGGTTCCTAGAAGAAGGAGGAGGAGGAGGGGAGGAGGAGGAGGAGGAGAAGAAGAAGAAGAAGAAGAAGGAGGAGGAGGAGAAGGAGAAGGAGGAGAAGTAGAAGGAGGAGAAGGAGGAGAACGAGGAGAACGAGATGGAGGAGAAGGAGAAGGAGGAGGAGAAGGAGGAGAAAGAGGAGAACGAGATGGAGGAGAAGTAGGAGAAGGAGAAAGGGAAGGAGGAGGAGAAGGAGACGGAGACGGAGAAGGAGGAGGAGGAGAAAGGGAAGGATAGAAGAAAAAGGAGAAGAAGGAGGAGGAGGAGAAAGAGGAGGAGGAGGAGAAGGAGGAGGAGCCTCACTCTGTACCTGTCCCTGTCCCTCTCCCTCTCCCTCTCCCTCTCCCTCTCCCTCTCCCTCTCCCTCTCCCTGTCCCTCTCCCTCTCCCTCTCCCTGTCCCTCTCCCTCTCCCTCTCCCTCTCCCTCTCCCTCTCCCTCTCCCTCTCCCTCTCCCTCTCCCTCTCCCTCTCCCTGCCCCTCTCCCTTTTCCCGTCCCTGTCTCTCATCTTAAGAGGTCATCATTGCCAACAAAATATGCAACGGCGTTTAGCGCTAATAAGCTCAGGCAAAAAAAAGATTAGGGCATAAGCCGTAAGCTCTCAGACACGACTACGTAGGGATAGCGAGTGCCCTTCCACGGGCGCCTGGACGTCAGCCGGCGGCTGTTTGCTGTCCCCACCCAGATGGGCGGTCTGTTTGATGGCGACATATCATGCGCTCCACAGCCGACCCATTTGTACGTTCGTAGGTCGGCACGTTAATGTGATATCAAACAGCCGCCTGATCCGGCGCCAACTCACAGCGCACACCTATGATTGACCGTGGCACATCGCAGCTATACACCGCACGACCTCCACCAACTCGGCCGGTCCTGTGGACCAAGACGCCTGCGCAATAGATAGCTAGTTCCAAACCTGCCTGGATTATTTTGTCTTCCCGAACGACCATTCGGGCGAAGCACACCCACATCTATGCTCACTTGGAAGCGCTTAGGCAAGTAGTATTTCCAGAAACTCTTACATTCTTAATCGGCCGTGCAAATCGTCCAATCTCATCTGGAGTTATACTGGCTCTTCTTAGAGCCACACTCACTCACATGAAGAGATTCTGCACATGGTGTCACTGCAAACCTCCTACATTGTGCACCCACCATGCAAACCTTCCAATCTCATCTGGAGTTACCGGCTCTTCTCAGAGCCACACTCACTCACATGAAGAGATTCTGCACATGGTGTCATTGCAAACCTCTTACATTGTGAACCCACCGTGCAAACCTTCCAATCTCATCTGGAGTTACTGGCTCTTCTCAGAGCCAGACTCACTCACATAAAGAGATTCTGCACATGGTGTCACTGCAAACCTCTTGCATTGTGAACCCACCGTAAAAACCTTCCAATATCATCTGGAGTTATACTGGCTCTTCTCAGAGCCACACTCACTCACATGAAGAGATTCTGCACATGGTGTCACTGCAAACCTCCTACATTGTGAACCCACCGTGCAAACCTTCCAATCTCATCTGGAGTTACCGGCTCTTCTCAGAGCCACACTCACTCACATGAAGAGATTCTGCACATAGTGCCATTGCAAACCTATTACATTGTGCACCCACCATGCAAAGCTCCAAATCTGGAGTTACCGGCTCATCTCATGAGAGCCACATGGCGGCATTCCTACAAGTTAGGGAGCATATTTTTTTTTGTACGCTCCAAAAAATAAAAAGCCGATGTTTGCGCCGTGGAATTAGGTCGCGATTACTTCGAAATAGGCCGCTCCGATACCATCTCTCGGCGGCGACATTCCGAGGAGATTTATAATCCCGCCTCTCAAGTATCCACCCCCTCGCCACCTCGATCGCATCAGACAGCGACAGCCAAACGCGAGGGGGAGATTCGTTGATTTTTTTTCTCAGCGGAGGCGGAAATGTCGGATCTGTATCAACCGCCAACCACCCGCAATCCCGCACCCTTCCTCACTCTCGCATCACTCTGCACCTGTCCTAGAAAAATAGCTGGCGTTCCCCCCTCCCTCCGCCAGAAACATAAGATACACTACGAATGTGTTCCCGCCGAACGAATTCTGACGAGAGACACGGGCTATAGCTTTCTGCGAAACGAGGGAGGAGCACGACGACTGTTTCCTGCTCAAAGCCGGGCTCTTAACTCCCATCCCCCACCCCCCCCAAAAAAAATCTCACGCCAGTCAATAGATTTATCGTGCTTTTTGGAGCTCGACAATTCATCCGTTTTAAAGGCCCTACACAACAATTTGGTTAGATTGAAAAACAGAAATGTTTACAGACTTACATGAAACTTACACAGTTTGAAGATGGTTATAGTAGAAACCTTGCACTGAAATATTTCTGTCTAAAATGCTGTATTATTTTTTTTTAGAAAAGAGTAAACAAAAAATGTACGTCTCACCCCGATATCTAAATTATTGCTCGGAACAACAAGTCGAATGCCGCATTTTTCGCGAAACATTTAATGGAGCGTTTTTTCATGATTTTCTCGAGACTCGGTTGGCGGATTGAGCTGACATTTTCACAGGTGTGCTATTTCATGCATATGTTGGATCAGACAACGTATGGATGCTATTCTTTGACCTCGAACAATGTTGTGCTATCCCTCTATTAAAGCCCCTACACAACATTGGTAAGATCGGAAAACAGAAATGTTCACATATTTACATAAAACTAAACACAGTTTGAAGATGGTTACAGTAGAAACCTCGCACTGAAATATCTCTGCCTAAAATGTTGTATTTTGGGAGAAATGAGTAAAAGAAATCGTTTACGTCTCACCGAGATCTAAACTATTTTTCGCAACATTACGGCGTACGTTGAATGGTTCATTTTCGCGAAACAAATGAAGCGGTTTTCATGATTTTCTCGAGACTCGTTTGGCGGATTGAGCTGACAGTTTCGCAGGTGTGGATCAGACAACGTATGGATGCTATTCTTTGACATAGACCAATGTTGTGTATATAGGGGCTTTAAGCGGCCTCGCTTGGGGGGGGGGTAAACAAAAATGTTGTTCGCGACCAGCCGTTGTTTGCATTGTCAGGAGCGTTATGTCCGATATGTACGGAAGCACCTAAGTGCTATCCTACTCCACCATTAATCTTGTCAAGATGATGTCATCAGTACTCGCATCCTGTCTACACGTACGGACGATTTGTCGACAATTAATCAACCTTTATAGGTCCGCAGGGCGAGATAGATTCTGTTGCCAAGTGTGGCAAAGGTGATGGATGTCCCCTATGCTGTCATTTAAGCTTAGGCCTCTTGTCACAAAGATCATCGGTTGGGTATCAGATGATTCGACCCGTCCGATGTCGTTTCCACCGGATAGCCATCGTGAATTTTTCACCCCAGAGTCCAGTACAATCGGCTTTCTACCTAAGGAAATTTTATCGGTCGGATGAATTCAACCGGTACTCAACCGATGATCTTTTTGACAAGAGACCTTAGTGGGTATGTCCTTTTTGTTTTAGATAGAGAGGCACAGTTTTACAAGGCCACGAGTTGATAGGGTAGGGTTACCAGTTCCTTTCCTCGCCACCTTTCAACCTTTCCCCGCTTCTGGCCGGGTACCCGTTCACTGCTGGGTGGACAGTTGGAGTTTCCCAGCTTCTTGTCCGAGTGGGAATCAAACCAGCGACCTTCGGCACTGCCGACGAACGCTCTAAACTGTTCGACAACGGCATCTCCATTTTTTTCCAAAGGAACTTAGCAAAAAAGGGTATTTTGTTAATTTCGACTTCGCAAGATAGACTTCAAGAAAATTCATTTTGTCGACAAGTCCATAGTATACCATTATTCAGTCGACTTTCTAATATCTGTTTGATCTAATTGTATCTTGCTTGGCCAACGTTTTTTTTTTTTTTTAAGATATCGACTTTTACTTCATCCGTCTCCCAATGGCGATTAATAAAGGTTTATGAGTCGACACAGTAAGAACATTGTTTAAATTTGTACATGTCGAAGTGACACGGATATTGTCGACCTGACGAGAGGAATTAACATTGGCAGGTCGTCCACTAGGATGGCACTTCGGAGCTTCCGTAGTTATGCTGTTGTGGACAGAATCTGGTTTTTTTGACCGAATGAGGTTGCATTGCAGTGCTACGCATGATTGTCCCTGCCCGCTAAATCCATTACCGGACATTTTGACATCTGCGTCTGCCTCGTTCGCGTAATTTGATTTTCAACATGAGAGTCTCATAGCTGTTTCTGCTCTGAATGGTAATCAGCGATTGATAATTCCACGACCTTGTCTGGGAAGCGTTCAAGTTGGTCATTACCGATGTTGGCCTTGCGTTGTCGACGCCAATCCGTGGGCCATATGCCTGGTGTGATGAGCAGAGGCGAGTGTGATCGAGGTTGCTCATCATGGTTGCCAAGGGCGCCCAATTCGTGCACGAACAAAGGGCGGTCAAACTCATCATATACTCGGGTTCAACCTCGTACGCACTCGGCGTACAGAATGAAAGGCTCGTCAACCTCGTACACATTAAAGGGGTTAAAACCTGGTACACATTCGAAGCCAGGCTTCAACCTCGTACACTTGAATGGGCTTCAACCTCGTACACTTGAATGGGCTTCAACCTCGTATACTTGTGGGCTTCAACCTCGTACACTTGAATTAATTGGCTTCAACCTCGTACACTTGAATGGGCTTCAACCTCGTACACTTGAATGGGCTTCAACCTCGTATACTTGTGGGCTTCAACCTCGTACACTTGAATTAATTGGCTTCAACCTCGTACACTTGTGGGCTTCAACCTCGATCGTACACTCGAATGGACTTCAACGTCGTACACTATAATTAATGGGATTCAAAACCAAGTACGTATACTCAAAGGAGATTCAATCTCGCTGATCGAGGGATAATAAGAGGATGAGACCGCGGCATGAAATGACGTTGGACTTCGGCAGCGAACAGCCGTCGACTGACTCTGCTCGTTCGTGCAGTCTGTCAGCCCCCACCCCCTCCCCCTGCGTGAATTGGAGCTTCAAGGAAGTAATTGCGGACTGCGCATTACTAATGGATGGTAACGCGTGCCCATGCCATGCGTCGGCAACGATCGAAGGAACATAATCAGGCGCTGACAGTCAAACAGCCCGACGGCCGTTTCCTGTGAGGATGGCACAACAGCTGAGCAAATGATATGTAGGGGGCCTCACTGTGTGAGATTTGGTTCATTCCTTCACGCAACGTATACTGTCTGCCGTTCTGGATACTGTGATGCCAACGAAACACAAAATGCATGCATATAATGATAGTCGACTTATAGCTCTGTAACTAACTGCCTCACGAACTGACTAAATCGATTTCAATAAATACAACAAAACTGTTGCAAACTCATCACTGACTAAACAAAATGACCTGCAATACAAACATCTCAAAAGTTAGAGGGACTGACGTTTCGATCCTAGCAGGACCTTTCTCAGAGGCATGGTGTCCAAATTTTAAATATATTTAAAAAATAAAAAGGACTAGGAACGATTTTGAAAAATGGCAAAGAAAACTTTGCCTGCGCCGGACCTCTTGCTTTGCGTAGACCATTACCATCTTCCCTATCCAGCCCTAAGATTGGTATGACTAAATTGAAAATTAATTAGGAAAGATTGATTTACCTAGAAAAACACTGCATCGTATTCAAATATGATCATTTAATATTACTCACTGAAGTATGAAAAAGTGAAACTTAACAAACCAGCTGAAAGATAGAGCTTCGAACCTCCAAGAAATGACTCACAGTTGAGTATCTTGGAAAAGCTAAGCTTTCCAGTCTATGAGCAAACCGGGGGAACCAAAGGTACTCAAATCAGCAGCAGTTAGGGGGCCAGACGTCTCCGAACCAGGGAGAGGCTTCGCAGGATCGACAAACTGAGGCCCTCTAGCTTCGCGAAAAAATGGTTTTAAAAATAATTATCACGTCTTCGTGTTAGACCCTCATTTCGTGTATTATTGATAACACGACACCGGGGGAATCCGGTCGACTGGGAATGGGGACAAGTTCACGGCCGTCTCCAGCGATCGATGGAGCCTGCCTCTACCCATTTTTTTTGGTGGGCGGAGCCAAAGTAATTGCCTCGGCCAATGATGCGCGTGCATTATTGATCAGGCTCATGAATATTCATGGTGGACCGCTTCAATGCCCCGACGCATTATTTTCGCCGAAAACGATCGGCTGACTCAGAAGTGACCTAAATTCCGCAAGGCATCTTCGTAATTCTTCCCCCCAAAAAAATCATGAAAAGATCTCTTAGGCCATCATTTCCTCTGTTGTACCAGCGGTGTATGTTTTGATACGAAGTCTGTATATTTATGGAGTTACCGGCTCTTTTCAGAGCCACACTCCTTCTTGAAAGAGAAGTGCTACATGGTGTCACCGCAAACCTTCCACTTGGTATTTCCACCATACAAACCTTCAAGTCTTATTTGTATATTTACACCAAAAATGCCTAACATGGTTCGGCCGTAGAGGGCTATGTATCTTCTGCCATTGCACACCCTGTGACATTGAGGGCAAGATTAATGCAAGAAATGGTAATAACTCGTTGACGTTGAAATGCATGAAGAGCTGTCGTTCACCGCGCGTCGAGATAGGATTTTTGCTTTCATGTTCATGTTATACATAGAGTATAGTGGTGCTGACCGGACGCGTATTTGTTTTTTTATTTACAAATTCGTGGCTTGAAAAGAGACTAAGTAGAGGTGATTCTTGTTGATACATTATAAGGCCACAGACAAAAGGCAAGACCTATTAAGCCGAAGCTTGAGTCACGTTTGCGTTGACGAAAAGGACAGGACAGTTAAAGACAGACAGACAACAACGAATCCAGGGTTACTGCTGATGACAACAGAATAGAAAGAGAAAAAAACTAGATTATTTAAGTGGGTTTGGAGTTTAAACTTGAAGATGTGAAGTGAGTTAGATCCCGCCTTGCACCAGGGCCAACCTCAGTTTCGGGGATCAATTTTTGTTCGTTGGAGTTAGTTCCCTTTTAGTTTCAGACAACTGTTGAAAGGAAACTGGTGGGATAAATTAAACGAAACTGGGTGGAATAGACAGCAGAGATTGTAAAAAAAAAAATCAAATAAAATTTAATGAAATAGAATAAAACTGCTTATATATTATTTGCTTACAATAAATTTGCATTGAACAAATTGAATAAAATAGAATAAAATAAATTATTATATAAATCAGATATAATATACTGTATAAATAAATTAAGATTCCATTCAATTCCATTCGATTCGATCCAAATTGATTTAATTCAATTCAGCACAGACAATTGTAATTAAAACTGACATAACATTATACATGTAGTATAATACCTCGATACTCGGAATTGATTTTTTTCTCTGTCGGATTTCGACAGGTCGCAGTTCGACCGTGGAGAGTTCGAGGAAGAAGGCGATCGGCAGATGGTGTGCGTGTCGCAGGGGGGGGGGGGGGGGTGGGGGATGATCCACGATCACACCGTTCATTGGATGGCGGGTACCAACGCGCTGGTACCCGGGCTGGTCACTCACCCGAGTGGAGCGGCAGGAGCTGACGACGAGAGGGCGCCTATAAAAAAGCCATCGGCTGCGCGGTCTCTACAGAAAAAAAAAACGACCAATCCCAATCTCCACTTTCCTGGTGAGACAGACGATTCATCAACACGTCGCCTCTCTCTCTCTCTCGCTCTCTCTATTCCGTGGTCTCTCTCCCTCCTCTTTGGTGATCTCTAATTCAAAGATAAACATCTGCACGCGTTCGTTTTGGCTTTTATACGAGGAACAATTTCCCACGATGTCGTTTGGGATCACACGCGGCGGGCTGATAGTGGTGGTGCTCAGTCTCGTGCCCTGGTGCTGCGGCAACTCAGTAGGTAAGATTCTTTCTTTTTTTAAGACGGACTTGTTTTTCTTAATATCGGCTGTCTGCGTCCATGTTACACACGGTTGTCAGTTAATTGTACCTCTAATATACATGTACCTATAAGCTCATAGAGATAACGTGATGTTTGCGTCGAGGAGAATGCAATTATAATGAGGATTCGCCCTTACTCGACGTGATAAGCACTCAGTGCTTTGACCGATGCCAGATGAAAAAAATTCAGGCAGCTCGGGCTGAATTCGAACCCGCGTTTTCTGATTTCTAGTGCAGCATCTTAACCACTTGACCGCCGAGCTGGTCATACAGGGAACTTTTTTTTCCAACAAATCCTCTATTGTTTATGCTGCGAACGTTACCTGAGAAGATGTTTTTATCTCTTTTTTTCAAATCCTATTTCTGTATACCTTTAACCAAGACCAAATAGCCGGTCGAGGTCGTGTGGCGGATTCGAATAATGTATAGCGGTTGGTACCGCGTTGCATCGTAGATATAACATGATGTTTGCGTCGAGGAGAATGTAAATCAATGAGGGTTTGCCCTGCTCGACGGAGTAGGCACTGAATGCCAAGTGCTTTTCCCGATGCTATATTTTGTTTTCATCAGGCATCGGGCAAAGCACTGAGCACTCAGTGCTTATTACGTCGAGCAAGGGCAAACCCTCATTGAATTACCTATAAATTGTCAATCTCGCAAAAGAACTTCTGTGCTCTTCTGTGTAGAAAAGTCGGGCAAGAAAGTGCCCTGCCAAAAACAAAGAATTCGTTTCGTCAAATCGTTTCGTAATTACTCCTCCCAATACTGTGATGTTTTATCGAAACCTATGGCGAGGTTGGCAGTGTGATTTGAGTACCGCCATATGTGCCCTGTGGGTTTGTATTGATCAACACCAGTAGAATATGCCTCCATCCCTATTGGCGGTAGACTGCCAGCCAAGCTAGGCTGACAAAATAAAATAGAGCTGGGAGAGGAGGACTAGTATGAAGCAATGCATGAGCCTCCATCCCTATTGGTGGTAGACTGCCAGCCAAGGCTGACAGATAGAACTGGGAGAGAGATAACTAGTCTGAAGCAAGGCATGAGCCTCCATCCCTATTGGTGGTAGACTGCCAGTCAAGGCTGACAGATAGAACTGGGAGAGGGGTGGCTAGTCTGAAGCAAGGCATGAGCCTCCATCCCTATTGGTGGTAGACTGCCAGCCAAGGCTGACAAATAGAACTGGGAGAGGGGTGACTAGTCTGAAGCAAGGCATGAGCCTCCATCCCTATTGGTGGTAGACTGCCTGCAAAGTCTGACAAATGGAACTGCCGAGGAAAAAGATGAGTGTAATTGTTTGAAGCAAGGAGATAGCCGTCCTTCATGGCGGTGATTAGACTGCCAGCCAGGGCTGACAACTGGATCGACTGGGGCAACTATTCCGAAGCCAGGCATAGGTAATCATGCTCCGGCCTACCGACTCCCAACTTTCTCGTGGCTACCGTGGCACTGTCCTGCACTGCACTGCAATGTACTGCACTGCAATGTACTCCACTGCACTGCAGTGCACTGCACTGCACTGCACTGCACTGCACTGCAATGTACTGCACTGCAATGCACTGCACTGCACTGCACTGCACTGCACTGCACTGCACTGCACTGCACTGCACTGCACTGCACTGCACTGCACTGCACTGCACTGCACTGCACTGCACTGCACTGCACTGCACTGCACTGCACTGCACTGCACTGCACTGCACTGCACTGCACTGCACTGCACTGCACTGCACTGCAATGTACTGCAATGTACCGCACTGCAATGTACTGCACTGCACTGCACTGCAATGTACTGCAATGTACTGCACTGCACTGCACTGCACTGCACTGCACTGCACTGCACTACAATGTACTGCAATGTACTGCACTGCACTGCACTGCACTGCACTGCACTGCACTGCACTGCAATGTACTGCACTGCACTGCACTGCACTGCACTGCACTGCACTGCACTGCACTGCACTGCACTGCACTGCACTGCAATGTACTGCAATGTACTGCACTGCAATGTACTGCACTGCACTGCACCGCACTGCACATAATTAGCTTGTATCACAGTAGCTGGCTGCACTGCGCTCTGTTCTGGAATAGACGCTTTTTGCCCTCACAGCGGTCAAAGATTTGAGTGGTACGGCGACTTGCAGATTTTGTAGGGCATGCGAGAGATTAACGTTCGGCTCAAATGACCGTACTCGATTTCTCCGGTCGTAAAACGAAAGTTCGCTAATGTTTTAGGTCATTCGATACGGTGGTTCGGTGCGGGTATGGGTATATGGACAACTTCTACATTCATGTAGCACAGGCGGTCGCTGTTCCCATAAAATTATTATGTCACGAAAAGGCGGAATCTGTAAACATAATCGGCAGAACGCATATTTCACTCCTCTGAGTTAAAGGGTCTGTGCAATAAATACCACATTAAATCTCATTTTCTGCTGTCATCTATAGGATCTGAAGTGTACAAACATATTTGCAAGCTTGTTCTTTCTTAGTGAAGTCAGAAATTGATAATATGTTTTACCTTTAAAATATCCTTATAAAAAATAAGCCGCTACTTTAAGATCATGTCAGGAACCCAGGGTTTAAAAACACAAGGAACACCATTAGCTTTCAAACTGCAAATGAATCACTCTGGGTTAGGTTTGATGAAAAACTCCTTCACTAAATGAATATGAAATATACATTTTGGCAATAAATTATCAGGTTTAGGAATAGGTGTGCAGGAAAAAACAGAAATTCTCAGAAACGTTTGTACACAACCAATTGAGTTTCTGTTTCATGATCCTGTGATGACATCACAAATTCACTCATGAATGTTAAAATTCTCATCAGCGTAAAAACTGGAAACTTGGAAATACATCCGCGGAATGAGTCTCAAAATTTAGTGGGCCTGACTTTATCGATCCTAGCAGGACCTTTCTGATAGGCAGAGAGAATGAGTGTTAAAAGCGGTTTGATTGTGGGCAATATTGCAAAACAGTTCTGTAGCATGAATGTAATCATTAATTTTTCATTGCACGGACCCTTCAACGAGTGTACATTATTCGTCGCATTGCTGCGGCGTGCCTTGTTAATCATTGAAATAAAGAAAACAAGCTGTCTCCTAAATACGACACAACTGCGTGGGATAGACGATACGCTCTGCGTACTGCCTTCTTAATTGCTCGCCCTGCTCATTAAAAACGTCCTTGGGGGATATGTATTACTCCTGTCTTGTCTCGAAATGAGGGCAAATGAAAGTGCGCGGAGGTAGACCAGTCAGACCCCCAAGGCGATGCCTGGCAGTGACTCGTGCTTGCTCCAAATTGGCCCAAGGATTAGTTGGGATTGTTTCTTGTATCTAGAGGGTGAAATGTGAGATGCACAGACAGGGGGAGCCGGCTACAGAGGTACCGGAACGGCTTCTTCATCGTTCAGCCTCTCTCTGGAATTCGCTGGTTCATGTTTCCCCTCCCCCAGCCTAAGATCTTGCCCCTTTTTTTTTTAAAGGAATGTTGATTCCTATCTCCAGCCTTCCTGAGTCCCTCTCTACTTCCTTCCTTCTTTAGCCCTTAACCTCCAGTGGTTTTTTAGCCTTTTGGGGCGAGTTTGCATAAAAGAATAAAATAATGAATAAATGAAATACACCATATGCACCTAATGACGTCATAACAAGCACGGAAAATGCAACATCACATTCACATGCAACATGTACATGCAACATGAAATTCTTGAGGGCGCCACCATGCCTGTACGGAAAGAAAGTGAAAAATGTATTGTTCTCTCCCCGTCTCTTTCTGTGTCTCTCTCCCTGTCTCTCTGTCACTCCCTGTCTCCCTGTCTCTCCCTGTCTCTCTCTCTGTCTCTCTCTGTCTCTCACTGTCTCTCTGTCTCTCTGTCTCTCTGTTTCTTTGTCTCCCTGTCTCTCTGTCTCTCTTTCTCTCCCTGTCTCTCTGTCACTCCCTGTCTCCCTGTCTCTCCCTGTCTCTCTCTCTGTCTCTCACTGTCTCTCTGTCTCTCTGTCTCTCTGTCTCTCTGTTTCTTTGTCTCCCTGTCTCTCTGTCTCTCTTTCTCTCTCTGTCTCTCTGTCTCTCACTGTCTCTCTGTCTCTCTGTCTCTCACTGTCTCTCTGTCTCTCTGTCTCTCTGTCTCTCTGTCTCTCTCTCTCCTTGTCTTCCTGTCTCTCTGTCTCTGTCTTCCCCTCTCTCAATCTCTTTCCTCTTAAGAGGTAATACGCATGGTATCACTGTAGATATTTCACCTCGTTGAGACTACTTGCTTGAATGTTTCTGTTGTTTCTGTTGTGCCTCCAGAAATCCCTGAGGCCACTTCCAGCAAGTGCAGCTCGTACGAGGAGCGTATAGGCTGCGACTACGATCTTCTCTGCCACTGCGACTCCGCATGCCGCCAGTACGACGACTGCTGCCCGGCGCCCTCAGCGGGGAACGCAAGCCAGCCCGACAGCGCCCCCAACGGCGGCGGTAGCGGCCCGGGGCCGTACGAGGTGTGCGTCGGGTTCCCTGCCTCCATGATCAGGAGCACCATGGACTACATACGCGGCGAGTACATGCTGCCCAAGGGGCTCTGGCTGATCGGCCGGTGCCCGCCCACGTGGACCGACGCGAGAGGGCGCCAGCTGTGCGAGGCGCCGGCAGCCGGCGCCCTCAGCGACGACCCTCTCCTCCGCCTGCCGGTGGTGGCGTCGTCCGCCGAGGGCGCCACCTACCGGAACGTCTTCTGCGCCGTGTGCCACGGCGTCCCTCTGAAGACGGTCAAGGCCTGGAAGATCGTGTCCGTGGTGAACGACACCACGCACGCGGAGCCGTCTGAGACCCTGGCCTCGTTCGCCGGCATGAGCCGGCAGGGAGGCGCGGTGCGCTTCGAGCCCCGGATCGGCGGGCCGACGTCGGCGCCGCCGCTCCGGCGGTGCCTGGAGGGCGTGATGGGCAGCTGCCCGGCGGGTTACGGGGACGAGGCGGTGGCGAAGCTTTGCCGGTCGAGGATGGCGGCCGTGGTGGAGCCGCGGACTGGGATCCTCTACAGGAACTGGCACTGCGCCCTCTGTCACGGAGCCCTGAGGGAGGATCGGGACCCGCGCCTGGAGATCTGCCAGCCCCTCTTCCCTTACCCGCAGCAATTCGCCACCACGTCCCTGACCGCCCTGGTCGACTTCCGGGGCGGGGGCGCCACCACGCGGCTGCAGATGCGCAACGCCAGCCGGCGGCTGGAGGCCGGTGGCGGCGCCGAGTGCAGCGGGCCGGGCGAGTTCCGCGACCCGTTCTCGCTCCGGTGCCGCCGGCTCTGCCCGGACGGCCAGCGGCTGAAACGCGGCGTCTGCTCGGTCGTCTCCCGGGAGCGATTCGACAAGGGCGGCCACCCGCGTCTACCGCTGCCCCCTCCTTCCTCCGTCGTCGACTGGCAAGGAGGCGACTGTGACTTGAGCCCGGAGCGCCCCTCGATTCTGGTCTGGTTGTGCCTGGCCGCCGCGGGCTCCCAGGACCCCTGCACGGCCTGGGAGAAGGTCCTGACAGCGCTCCCATCTTCCTCGGTGGCCGTTCTGGCAGAGGGACGCTGCCGGGAGTCCGGGCTCGACGTCCCCGATGATGAGCGAGCGGGCTGCCCCGAGACCACCGCCGTCGTTCGCGTCGATCTCCCCGCCGAGGGCGCGTCTGGGCGCGCGGTGGAGTCCGCCCTGGTCGGACTCTTCCCGGGGCCGGCGGGGTGTCCGGCGTGCAACGCCACCGCACGGCGGGCGGTGCTCAGTCGGGGCTGCCTTCCCGGTGGCGCCGGCGAGCCAGCCTGCCACGAGTACCTCGCCGAGAGCGAACACAGCATGCGGCTGGGCTCTTGGAACGGGACGGGCGCCCTCTACGTCAGGGACACCAACGCCCTCTTCTCGCTGAGCGACGCTCTGTACCGGATCGTGTACGAGCCCAGCTCTAGCGGCTTGAACGCCACTCACGTGCTGACGCACTGCAGAGACAGTATCAGCCACTTCAACTGCTCATTCGTCGCCGTCAACTCCACCGCGAACCGGTCCGTCGTCGACTACATTGCACTGGAGTCCGGTGTTGCTCTGGTGTGCAGACCCCCTGCGGACATCGACGATTTGGACGAGCACCCGTACGACCTGGGCCAGACGGTGGTGACTCTCGTCGCGATCGTGTTGTCCATGCTGGCCCTGGTGGCAAGCTTCGTGACCTACGTGGTCTTCCCGAGCCTCCGTAACTTGGCCGGCCGCTGCGTCATGTCCCTGATCGTGGCGGTCTTCGCCGGCCAGCTCATGATCGCCTCGACCGGGGACGACGTGGCTCGCTCGGTGGGGGCCACCGCGTGCAGCCTGCTGGGCGCCCTCCTGCACTACGCGGTACTGGCCGGCTTCGCCTGGACCAATGCGCTGGCCTTCCACCTGGCCCGCACCCTGGGACCGGGGGCCAAGCCGTCGGCGTCCCACCAGCACCGCCACAGCTTCCTCCTCTTCAGCCTGTTCGGCTGGGGGTCGCCGCTGGTGGCCCTGGCCGTCTCCCTCCTGGCGGCCTTGCCGGCCGGCCGGGCTTACGGCCTCTCTGGCTCCGCGGGCGCGGCGGCTCGGAGCTGCAGCTTCGCCGAGTGGCGCTCCTACATCTTCGGCTTCGTGCTGCCTGTGGCCGGCTCCATCCTGGCCAACGCCGGTCTCTTCCTCGTCATCCTGGCCGGCTTCACCCTCAGGCGCCGGCCCTCGGCCTCCCTCCACTCCAACAAGAAGGCGCGGTCCAGTCGCCTCAGGCGGGACGCCCTCATCTCCACCAAGGTACAGAGAAGGTTTGCCTTGCTCTTGGTATACGCTGTAAAAAGATCGGGTGTTTCGTGATCTCACCATCGTTTTACGTTTTAAAAAACCCGGCTTCAGCTCGGTCCCAATCCGGATGAGTTTATTATTTCCTATCCAGAGCGATGCAACGCCCAAGTAGTGGCAATAAATCGCCTTACCACACGACGTAAAAACAACCTAATTTACGCATTCAGGGTCTACACTGGCGGCTAACGTAATACGCCATGTACGTAGCGTAGGCCAGTGTCAAAGGCTGTCCCTTTCATTTTAATGAAACAAAAACAAATACTGGTAGTGGTATCTATTAGAGGTGCTTGCTGCCAAACCGTAAGCAGGGCGTTAATGATGAAGCCGTAAATAACGGTTTTGATCATCGTAGACGTAACATTATGACGCCATAGCATAGTCGCAGCGTTATTACTTGGTAGAATATAATTTTACAACGCCGTAAATATTGAAGAGGTTTTGCACCGAGTAAGGGGGTTCATGATGTCATCGAAAGAACCCAATTTCGCCGACATGAAAAAGCTTTGCTGGCGAAAACCAGCCACCGTTCTAAGCGCTAATTCAGACTCGCTATCATTTATTTACGTCTTATTCTATGCTGATTTCCGTCTTTCAGGTGGGCTTCCTGTTGGCGTTCACCTGGATTTTCGGCTTCCTGTCTACTCCCCTCAATAGCCCCTTCCTCATGTACGTCTTCTGCATCCTGACGTCACTGCAGGGCGTCTACATCTTCCTGGCCTTCACCTTCACCCAACAAGTGAGGGCGCTCTGGCGGGAGCGCCTGGGCCTGGCCGGCGGCGCCCGGGCGGGGGCGGCCGCAGGCCACGAGGGGTCTGCCAAGGGCGCCCTCCAGCGGCGGGATAAGGCCCTCCCCTCCACGGCGGACAAGAGGAACCTGTGTCGTAACAGTTCGCCGTCCGGGCAACCGTCCCCGCCCCTCCCGCGCCCCGCCACGGCCCCGGATAAAGAACCCGAGCCCGTTTAGTTTCCACTGAAACCGATGGCTTCGTGGATTACGGAAGCTTCCATTGCGCGCATGCGTACGAGTGCGTTTATCAAAGAGGGCGCACTAGTACCCACACTTCTTGTTGTTCCGTTGACTCAAACACCACAGGGGTTTTGATGAGCTACGGGGTACGAAATCCTTCCACTTCTGTTGGTCTGTGGCATGCATGCAATTTCAAAAAATGTACCTACATTTCCGTCAATAGAGAAGTTTAGTTTCCCACAGTGAGTACGTAATTAATACGTAAATATTTGAGGAAACTGGTTCTTTTTCTCATAGCCTGTACGGCAGATCAATACGTTAAGTGGAAAAGCTTTGTTGACCAGTTAGTTCGCACGAATACGTCAAAGGAGACGTTTGTTGTCTACAATTAATATATACGAATAATATGTATTACTGTGGTCTCGCTGCACATAGATAATGTGTACGACTTTGTTACGTGCATAAGTTGCATTGGGTACAGTTAGGGCGTAAGATTACGTTTATTACAGATGAGTGGTTGAGAAGATTAAGGACGTGCGGAACCAATTACGGCACATGATTCAATACACAGGGTTAATAGTTATACGAGTTTTTTCGTATGAATACGTAAGGCGTAGGCTTTACGTAATACGTAAGACGTAGAGCATGACGTAATGGTGTTGCTCCATCAGAGATGATCTGTGGCGGAACGTAATACAGGCGATTCACAATAGTGCGCCCTCAAGAGTTTGCAACGCGTTGGCCAATCACAATGCGCGGAATAATTATGTCGACCCCCCATTGATCTCCATAATATAGACTTATTATGGAGATCAATGGTCGACCTTATCAAGACGTGCATTCGGTCGACAGATTCTGCGCATTGTGATTGGCCAACGCGTTGCAAACTCTTGAGGGCGCTCTATTGTGAACCGTCATATTGCTAAGTTGTGTACACTACTTCCTTTATACTAAAGGGAGCCGTAATGCATGAGGTTAAGTATGATGTTGACCCGGGCTCTTGGTTGACGGTTTTGAGACATTAGTTTCGAAATGGGGTAAATAAGACACCTTATTTTGCAAAATGCATGTTTGAATGCAAATGTTCTATGTCAACTCGTCATGACTGATATCCTGACAATGAACTTCGAGGTAGTTGTAAAACAATTTAAAAAAAATTATAACTAGAACTGAATAAAACTCATCCACCGAAATAGGTTGTATTGAACAATGGACAGACTTTTATTTTGATAAAGAATTGATATAATTATATTCAGTGCATGAAAATGTATAATTATTTCCAATCAAAACTATGTATTTATAACAATATTATATTATTTTATTCACACTGATTTTTTTATTAAATATCTATACACATAATAAATCGTGTTGATTCCATCAGGTTAATCGGATTTAATCATAATCTGAAAAATGGCGATTATAAAGATTATTTTTAGAAACTTTCGGAACAATAGTCTCAAATTACTGATATTAATAATTACCTCTTCCGAAATAGGTTTTACTTTATTTCTGTTTACCAACTTACACCATTGCCCTTGAAAATAAATCCTACCCGAACTCTTTATATTCATGCTTCCAAATTATTATTTGATCGCTATTACTTGAAAATACAAAAATACATAGCCTATAGACGGATAGCTTGATTCAATTCCACGTCGGGATACCGTGATACCATGGGGATCCCGACTTACGTGCGTTTGTATGCGTGTGATGTGACGCGCTAAAGGGCCTCTGTCAATATCACAGTCAAGCTCATTTTCTGCTGTCATCTAGGAATCTGAAGTGTACAACCATAATGGCAGGCTTCTTTTCTTAGTAGAGTCAGGAATTGTCATCTTTTTTACCTTATAAAAATGAGGGCGGTTTTGTAAGGTCATGTCAGGAACCATAGTTTAAAAAACATAATAATACCAATTTCTCACAAGGTGATATACAAAACTGTTGCAAACTGCTTACTGACTAAAATTACCAAAATGTTAATCTTTAAAATTTAGTGGGCCTGACGTTTCGATCCTAGCAGGACCTTTCTCAAAGGCAGAGGCAATTTCTCACAAGCATAAAAACAATCCCAGCAAATACGTACGCTCCGAGAACGAGTGTTAAAACACACTGATTGTTAGCAGCAACACTGCAAAACAGTTCTGTAGCATTGATTTAAGATATAATTGGTTATATTGCGAAGACCCTTAAAACCGATTCGTCCGTAGCTGTTCCCTACCCGTTTGGCCTTCAATAAATGCTACGTCATGCTCGCTCTCCTCCAGTCCACCCATAGTCTTGGGCCAAGACGTCAGTGATCGAAAGTGGATTGCGGCTAGTCCACCCATAGTCTTGGGCCAAGACGTCAGTGATCGAAAGTGGATTGAGGCTAGTCCACCCATAGTCTTGGGCCAAGACGTCAGTGATCGATAGTGGATTGCGGCTAGTCCACCCATAGTCTTGGGCCAAGACGTCAGTGATCGATAGTGGATTGCGGCTAGTCCACCCATAGTCTTGAGCCAAGACGTCAGTGATCGAAAGTGGATTGAGGCTAGTCCACCCATAGTCTTGGGCCAAGACGTCAGTGATCGATAGTGGATTGAGGCTAGTCCACCCATAGTCTTGGGCCAAGATGTCAGTGATCGATAGTGGATTTAGGCTAGTCCACCCATAGTCTTGGGCCAAGACGTCAGTGATCGATAGTGGATTGAGGCTAGTCCACCCATAGTCTTGGGCCAAGACGTCAGTGATCGATAGTGGACTGAGGCTAGTCCACCCATAGTCTTGGGCCAAGACGTCAGTGATCGATAGTGGATTGAGGCTAGTCCACCCATAGTCTTGGGCCAAGACGTCAGTGATCGATAGTGGACTGAGGCTAGTCCACCCATAGTCTTGGGCCAAGACGTCAGTGATCGATAGTGGATTTAGGCTAGTCCACCCATAGTCTTGGGCCAAGACGTCAGTGATCGATAGTGGATTGAGGCTAGTCCACCCATAGTCTTGGGCCAAGACGTCAGTGATCGATAGTGGATTGAGGCTAGTCCACCCATAGTCTTGGGCCAAGACGTCAGTGATCGATAGTGGACTGAGGCTAGTCCACCCATAGTCTTGGGCCAAGACGTCAGTGATCGATAGTGGATTGAGGCTAGTCCACCCATAGTCTTGGGCCAAGACGTCAGTGATCGATAGTGGACTGAGGCTAGTCCACCCATAGTCTTGGGCCAAGACGTCAGTGATCGATAGTGGATTGAGGCTAGTCCACCCATAGTCTTGGGCCAAGACGTCAGTGATCGATAGTGGACTGAGGCTAGTCCACCCATAGTCTTGGGCCAAGACGTCAGTGATCGATAGTGGACTGAGGCTAGTCCACCCATAGTCTTGGGCCAAGACGTCAGTGATCGATAGTGGATTGAGGCTAGTCCACCCATAGTCTTGGGCCAAGACGTCAGTGATCGATAGCGGATTGAGAACTACTCCACCCATAACTGGCTCATCGGGAGTCGTTATCATCTGTCATTGAAGAGTGTTCTGAATAATTATAGCCCAGCTCTCCTTACAGTGAACCGAGTGCCGTAAATATACCACATGCAGTCGATCGCTAATGGCGTGTCTTGACTGACTTGTCAGTCACTTAATAATGGGGCAGTTTGTTTAGCATTTGTGTGCGAGATACTTTCTATCTGGCTGACATTTGTTTTCAATTGAAACCAGTCTGCGTTCACTGTGCGGACATGGTCGAGAACTAATGACTGGCTTCAGGTTCCATGGTGGTAGAGGGCGTCAACGAAGTCCCATTGCTCGTGGGGATCGCTGTCGGCATCGAACCACGTCTGTTGGACCGGCTCCCTCCTGGGAGCTCGTCCCGGCTTTGGGACGGCTGAGGGCGGGCTTGCCCCCAGCTGCTCGTCGCCGACGGCAGAGGGTGGGCTTGCCCCATGCCCGTGACTGCCGACAGAGGGCGCCGCGTCCGATCTCAGCGTGAGCGCCTCCTCCCCGTCCGACGGCCGGCACTGGACGGGCGCGGTGACTGACGGCAGGAGCCCGCCCTCTACCATCAGCGACGCCGCCCGCCGGGAGTCGGCCCGGACGATGCCGGCGGCGCCCGGGAGTCCGCAGCGGCTGAGCGCCTCGGCTAGGGACTGGGCCGCCGCGCCGCCGGCCAGCGAGCAGCGGGACAGGACGGCACCGAGGACGGCCTGGGGCGGGCTCAGGCACAGCCGGAACGACCGGCTCGCCGGGCGCCCGAAGAAGCCGTCCGCCAGGTTCTTCCAGCGCAGCTCGGCATCCAGGTAGCGGCACAGCTCCCCGTAGGCCGCCGGTGACAGCGGCAGGTCCAGGCCGGGGCGCACCCACTCCAGGGACACGGCCGGACGCACCGGGCCCTGTGGACATGACAAGACAAAACATGACAAGACATGGCAAGACATGACAAGACAAGACATGACAAGACATGACAAGACAAGACATGACCAGACATGACCAGACATGACATGACCAGACATGACATGACCAGACATGACCAGACATGACCAGACATGACCAGACATGACCAGACATGACCAGACATGACCAGATTATGACTAGACATGACCAAACATGACCAGACATGACCAGACATGACCAGATTTGACCAGACATGACCAGATATGACCAGACATGACTAGACATGACCAGACATGACCAGACATGACCAGACACGACCAGACATGACATGACCAGACATGACCGGACATGACCAGATATGACTAGACTTCACCAAACATGACCAGACTTGACCAAACATGACAAGACATGACTAGACATGACCAGACATGACCAGCCATGACCACACACATGACCAGATATGACCAGACATGACCAGCCATGAATAGACCAGAGCAGTCTAGTGATCAGAGCAGGCACTTGTGTACTTGTCCTCACCAGTCCAGCTCAGACTAAGCCCCTATTTGCTACGGATCCCAATTACACTGGCGTCCTCTTCTGGTGGACCTACCGAGTCGCTGGTACCCTTGCCCGCCGCAACCTCGACCTCATCCAGCGCCCTCAGGGTGATGGCCAGCTCGGCGTGGGCGCTCTGTCCAACCACGAAGTCGCACTGCAGCAGGCGGGTGCCGCGTCCGCCAGGGGTCGCACCGTGCCCAGGGCTCGGCGTGACTGTGAAGGTGCACGACTCGTCCGCGTGGCCCGAGGGGTCGGCCAGAAACCGCACCAGATTCAGGCGCTGCGTCTAAACGAGTGTGAGAGCGAAAAAGAGGGAGAGAGGGGGAGATGGAGGGGGAGAAGGAGGGGGAGAGGGATGGGGGAGAGGGAGGGGGAGAGGGAGGGGGAGAGGGAGGAGGAGAGGGAGGAAGAGAGGCAGGGGAGAGGGAGGGGAGAGGGTAAGAGACGGAGAGGGAGAGGGAAAGAGAGAGGTGGAGAGAGAAGGAGGGAGAGGGAGAGGGAGGGGGAGACGGAGGTGGAGAGAGAGAGAGAGAGAGAGAGAGGTGGAGAGAGATGGAGAGGGAGGAGAGAGCTTTGAAAATCGTTGCACCTCGAGCAGGTTAATCCAACATGGCGGAAAGCTTCCGTGGCATCGGTAGAGGGCGCACTATAGACACAACGTCGGGGGCAACGGCAGACTCGCTGGATGAACCATTACATTACATTAATTATGGGCGAATCTGTGCACGGGCAAATAGCGGGGGAAACGATGACAATACCTACCGCTTGGTCTTCGTCTATGCTCCAGGACGGGTGGAGCCGCCGGGCGGCTATTTCCACGTCCAGGTCGCTATTTCCCCGGCCGGCATCGGCACTCTCCGACGTGTGCAGGTAGAGGATGCGCCTAGTGTCGAGCAGAACGCTGTGCTTTTCATCCTCGTCTATTCTCTGCCGTGCAAATTGAAGAGAAACAATGGAACAAACACATTGAAGTCTATCTACAGCATAACCAAGGAATGACAATGCCATCTCGTTTACGATGGCAATAGCCCGTGCCTTTCAATAGGATCGGCTGTCCTACCCACTACTGTACTAGGACAACGTACAGACAGCCAATAGTAATGCGAACGAATCGCATTTAATACTGCGCCCTCAAGAGTTTGCAACGCGTGGCAAACTCTTGAGGGCGCACTTTTGTCCATCGTGAATCGTATTGCAGGGTCTCTCGAGGCTGTGCTCTTACCCTTCTCATCTCGCCCGAGGTGTCCCAGAGGCGTACGCGCAGCTGAATGCGGCCGCAGCTAGTGGGCCGAGCAGTGCTGCGGTAGACAGCCACGCGGAGCGGTGCGAGACGCTCTCCACCGTCCAGGGAAGCCCTGGGGCGCCCGCACAGGCCGAATCCGGTGAAGTGGTCCACGAGGAGAGTGCACAGCCCGCCCTCTGTCGTCGCCACCGGGCCCATGTCCCGCCACGGTCGGCTTGGGGCGCCCTGCATCACGGGCGTCAGTCGCCAGCTGTGGTGGTTGGCTCGGGCCAGCCGTACTGGGAGGTGCAGCGCAACGGGAGCACGGAAGCGGATACCGGACGGTCCGCAGTGGACCACGGGGGAAGCGAAGCTATCGCCCGGTCGGTGGGAAGGGCCGTCCGGTCCCTCAGCCCTCGCAACGTAGAGAAAGACCGCCACCGGCCCGCCGCCCAGAGCACCGGGCGGGACGTCCAGAGTCACGCCGTGGAAAGGCAACTGCACACGGCCGCCGCGCCCGTCCAGGACACGCACGGCAAAGTCCGGCCACCGGACCGCGGACGGTCGCAGTCGGGTGCCGGCCGCCGGTGTGCCCTCTACGGCCCTGCGGAACGCCTCCAGGAGGCACTGCACCTCCGGCAGCTCGGAAGGGCGCCCTCCATCGGGGAAACTCACAGCAGTCAGGGCGGCGGGGTTACGGGGCTCGGAGGCGTGGTTAAGGGGCCCAGAGGCGTGGTTAAGGGGCTCAGAGGCGTGGTTAAGGGGCTCAGAGGCGTGGTTAAGGGGCTCAGAGGCGTGGTTAAGGGGCTCAGAGGCGTGGTTAAGGGGCTCAGAGGCGTGGTTAAGCGGCTCAGAGGCGTGGTTAAGGGGCTCAGAGGCGTGGTTAAGGGGCTCAGAGGCGTGGTTAAGGGGCTCAGAGGCGTGGTTAAGGGGATCGAAGGCGTAGTTAAAGGGCTCAGAGGCGTGGTTAAGCGGCTCAGAGGCGTGGTTAAGGGGCTCAGAGGCGTGGTTAAGGGGCTCAGAGGCGTGGTTAAGGGGCTCAGAGGCGTGATTAAGGGGCTCAGAGGCGTGGTTAAGGTGCTCAGAGGCGTGGTTAAGGGGCTTAGAGGTGTGGTTAAGGGGCTCAGAGGCGTGGTTAAGGGGCCCAGAGGCGTGGTTAAGGGGCTCAGAGGCGTGGTTAAGGGGCTCAGAGGCGTGGTTAAGGGGCTCAGAGGCGTGGTTAAGGGGCTCAGAGGCGTGGTTAAGGGGCTCAGAGGCGTGGTTAAGGGGCTCAGAGGCGTGGTTAAGCGGCTCAGAGGCGTGGTTAAGGGGATCGAAGGCGTGGTTAAAGGGCTCAGAGGCGTGGTTAAGGGGATCGAAGGCGTGGTTAAAGGGCTCAGAGGCGTAGTTAAGGGGATCGAAGGCGTGGTTAAAGGGCTCAGAGGCGTGGTTAAGGGGATCGAAGGCGTGGTTAAAGGGCTCAGAGGCGTAGTTAAGGGGATCGAAGGCGTGGTTAAAGGGCTCGGAGGCGTGGTTAAGAGTTTCTGAGTCAAGGCTTCTGAGCTCATCAGGGGCGGGGCTTCTTGGCTTGTGGGAGGGGCTTCTGGACTCAAGGGCGGGACTTTCGGGCTCAGTAGAGGTGGGGCCTTTGGCCTTACAGGCGAGGCTTCTGACCTCGGAGGCGGGGCTTGTAGTGTCACAGGCAGAACTCGGGCTTCGGGCCTCAAGGTGCGAACTCCTGGGCTCGGAGGCGGGGTTGGGGGACCCAGAGCTGGCGGCTCTCCACGGCTGGGGGGCGGTGCTCCCGACATTAGGGGCGGGGCTACATTCACACGGCTGCAACGGAGCATGCTCCCTGGAGAAGTCACACGACTTAGGTCGATGCACATACTGTTCGAGCTGTATGGAGAATAATCAAACATCCACAGCTGACTTCAGTTGTTTGCATTTGAATGAAATCAGGGGGTTCAGTTCAGTGGAAAGTATGCGGTGACACCATGTAGCACTTCTCTTTCAGGAGACTGGCTCCTGACGACGGGCAGAGTACACTACCCGAAACGTTGAGTTACCGGCTCCTTTCAGAGCCACACTTCTTGAAAGAGAAGAGATGTATGGTGTCACCGCAAACCTTCCACTAACTCTCAGTTCCAATTGGTATCTTTTGAAACGAATTACGGAGTTTTTCGTAATCGAATTTGAGAGTCGGGGATGGTGAGGGAGGATTACTCAAACTCAAGTTAATAATTATACAGTATTATAAAAAGAATGTCAGCGGTCAACTGATCACTCACTCACTCACTCACTCATCTCCGTAGTCTCACCGACCGTAAGGTGCGCTGATGCACGAACCTCCTCCACTCTCCCCTAACCTTGGTCTTCCCTATCAGGTCGTATATGGGGGTGTTGGTCCATTCCCTTACATCATCCAGCCACTGTCTCCCGGGTCTGCCTCTTTTGTTTTGACCCTCTGTAAACCCTAGTGTTATATCCTTTGCTATTGTGACCTTGTGACATGACCAATTAAAGTAAGTCAATTTTTTTTCACGATGTTAGCTAGAGGATCTAGATGGCCACACTCTTCTTTCATTATTTTCTTCCCTGGCAGATAACTTTGTTCTCTTCTCTTTTATTCCCAACAGCTCACTGAATGCGAAGATCAACAATGTGAAGCCCCTGATGACGTTTTGATCCTTGCAGGACGGCTTTCTCAAAAGGCAGAGAAAGGTCACGCTTTCGTCAAGTCAATAGACAATCGTTCAACCACTGTGTATAAATATTCCGTTTCTAGTGCTGTTTAGCATAACGAGGGATTTCCCCCAAAACATCCCAACCCGGCCATTTCAGTAAATAAAAATGTTTATTCAGTGGACAAATTTTGAGGTAAATACAATGACTGTTGCAAACTGCTCACCGACTAACACTATGAACATTTAAACCGTGAAAATGGGGTGAAAATGTCATTTAGCTTGAAAAGAAAATTCACCGTGTTTTCACCCCTATTTCATGGCACACAGTTAGTCAAGTCATTTTCACGGTGTTTTCACCAGTGGTCTCAAAGGCCACATTCCTGGTGGTAAATGGCTACAGGCAATTAAGAAGTATCTGGGAGTGACAGGTACAAGGACACCTTTCAGTACCTCTATGGTAATCACAGTGACTTTTTAGTTTCACGGCAAAATTACATTTTCGTCCCTTTTTCACGGTTTAGATGTTCATAGTGTAAAAAGACCTGCAATACACAAATCTCAAAAGTCAGAGGGCCTGACGTTTCGATCCTATCAGGATCAAAAGACTTTGCCTTTTTAGAAAACAGCCTGCTAGGATCGACACGTCAGCCCCTCTAACTTTTGAGAATGAATCAGAATGTTGTTAATAACGCTAATCGGAATGACAGGGTTGTGAAAACATGTTGACAGAAGATTTAAGCCGCCAAACTTCAAGAGGGATTTCGCAAGAGGGCCACTTGGAAAATCCCCCTTCTAATTCCCGACGAGAGAACCGCAATTCGTGGAAAACCGGACCTCCTTTTGTTTCGATTTTTTTTCCTGTACAGGGGAATAATTGTATTTCCACCACCACGGGAACAAAACAGACCGACACTGAATATGCACCGGCCATTTTGAAATAAGAACAGGATACAGATTGCATTGTCTATCACGTACAATATTGATCCAGGGCAAATCATTGCTGCTGGTTTAATTTGTTTTGGACAAAGACCAACACCTCATCAACTCAGTATAGTCACAATTTTAGAGGGGACAAAAACGAAGACGATAAAGGGCCAATACAGCATTGGGAAGATCGGATGATCATCTATGTCCACAATTTTCCTTTTAATTTCCACAGTTTGTAGATGGTCATGATAGAGAGTCCTCATGTTGAAATCTTATGGTCTGGGATGCTGTAATTTACGAGAAATCGTCACTCAAACATCGACAAAATAGCTTATTTCTTGCGAGTTATCAACTATTTCTTACACTACAGAACAGTGCGAAAACCGTGACGGTTTTTGTTCCTGTTTCTACTTTCTCAGATCACCATTTCAGCTTAATTAAACCTTTACAGGATTTCGTTTTTGGAATGTTTAATGGTTTAACGCACAAACTGTGGCAATCTTTTGACCTTAACCAATGTTGTATAGTTGTTTATGATTTTAGGCTAAGGGTGTGTCTAAATCTCAGATCCCCTAATTAACGTCCCCTTCTATTTGAGGAATCCTGGATGGCTTTTTTTAGCCTCGATCAAATGGAAAGGTGTACGTATACCAGCCTTCCGGTTTCACTATAGCAGAAAGTATTGATGTTTTGTGTACCGTGCATTTATACGGTCATTAGTTTTGAAGTGCGTGTTGTTGGTTCTTATATTTGCATAGCAAAACCGAGCAACTTACCCGAGAGTGCCGGCGGGGTTCGGGCCCGAGTTTAGCCCTGCGTTTCGGGGGCATGGTCGGCTGGGGGATTCGGTTCGGGCGGGATTTGATGGTTTTCGGGGTGAGACGAGGGAGAAATCAGACTCGGAATATTTTGATTTTCTGTCCCTTTTTCAGACAAGAGATGGTGTCCGAACGACAGGTAGTAATTATAGTGCAGCATCGTCCGACCATCATCACGCCTATCTCCCCCAACTGGGGATGAGAGGCGCCACGCTATTGGCCGGCCTTGACTCAGGAGTGGGACAGCGGATCAATCACGAGCACCGTTACATGATTCCCTAGTGCACCTTGAACTAATTTCAATTTTTCACGACCTAATAATTGAATAATTCGAATTTCAACACTACTATCACCTTCTTATTTTAGTTTTAATGAACTGTAATTTATACTGGTTATAAATTTAGTTTTGTTAAAAAGAATTTGAATGACGACACACTTGCTTGTCCATAACCCCACTGTGTTCATTCCTTGAATCTTCACTTTTAAAATGCCTCTTTTTACTGAGTTCGTTAGAAAACGTTTAGAACTCATGGAAAGCTCTGAATTTTTAAAAGAATATATGGACAATTTTATCAATTTATTAAAGGCGATGGAATAATGTGCTACTTGAAAGATGACGTGTATGCAATAAAAAAAAAATGACTCTGATGGTGTTTGAAAAAAATATATATATAATTATTGCAAATCCTGAGATTTTCGTAATTAATTTGCAAGCATCAGAAAGTTTCAAATAAAAATAGTGAATATCAAGATTGGAAGAAACACCGTGAGTGCCTCGTCATCATCTGACCCATGACCTTCTGACCTCATGACCTGGTCCTTCGCCCCCATTGGTCGCTGCTGTTTCAGCCTCTACATTCGAAACAGTTTCTCGAATAAAACAATAATTACGGCGTAGGTGTTTTCGTTGAAGAAAGGCAAGATCCGTGATTTGACGGGTTAAGTTTGAGTGAAGACAGAAGTTGTGTTCTAATTAAATTGTGTTAATGAAGTTCATGGTGATTTCCATTAAAGATCGAAAGCGCACTCATGTAAATAGGCCTACAGATTTGAAGAGAAAATGCCTCCGACGGGTATCAACAGGTACGGTAAGATCTTGGCAATTGAAATAGACAAAAAAAGTCTTAACGAACGGACACTATTGGGCACTATTTGGTCTTGTGATACGAGACATTTTGATGAATGTTTTCTGGGGTAGATTCTTTGGGCAACTGGCGGGTCCGACGAGCACACCTGAGCGTGTCATCAGAGGGAAGGGCCGCCGTGAAATTTACACTTCTCCCGGTTGGGTCTTTTAGGAGCTCCCCGCGGCCTGGCTTTTTCGGACAGCGGACACGCATGTTTTTCAGACACTGGGTTTCAAATGGTCTGAAAACTGAAGACATAATGCCTGTTCTTTCTCAATATAATCATATCTCTAGATTAACATCGAGTCCCTTATTTATGAAGTTGATCGGATCAAGTGCCAACGAAATCCTACGAAATGCTCCCAAAAAGAATTAACGATTAATTAAAACAATCTCCATGAAACTGTTTTCTAAAATGGGACACTGTGTTGTACTGCAAATAAATGCACCTTCACAATCTTCCGAACACTAACCTTCCATAACAAAAGGAATATTGATCCAGGTCAAGTATAATGTATGTTTGAGTATTTCTGTTGCATAAGTTAAACAAACCTTTCGATAAAAGCACTCCTGGTGCTTTTGGCAGATTATGACGCTGCATGATTTCAAGGGAAAATCGGTTGCTTTTTTTCAGTGTTCAGATTATTAACCACAGTTTTTTGTTGCATTTTTTTCTCCAAAACTAAAGACATGTTTCTTTTAATTCGTGTGCTTTTTTTTTATATGAAGCGGCCTTTATAAGGATTTTATTTACATCCTCGATAAAAGAATTAAGTACGCGACTGAAAAGCATCAAACAAGCTTTAAAATAAAATGGCAAAGATGATTTTAGTGGATCGGGACTTTTCAGGCCTAAGCCCATGGTCTCTAAAAAAAACAACACACATTTTTGTTCTGATTCAGAAATTTCGTACAGAACTATAATATTGATTAGGAATTTTGTTTTTAGGAGCCATTGTTCCTATTTTTTTTAAAACTGAACTGACACCAGTAGTCGACTCCAGCCTACTTTCCTAATTAAAATCTAATTTCATTAATCGAGTAACATTTTTGGACATTCTTCCTTTGGGAAGGACCCTGATGGGATGGAAACGGCACTCTCCTTCTTTTTCTTAAGATTTGCTTTATTTTTAGTCAGTCAGCAGTTTGCGACAATTTTGTATCGCGTTTCATCCCCCAACTTCTCACTTCCACCTTTAGTTCCCTTTGACGTACCCTCCTCACACTGTCTAATTTACTCTGTTACTCTCCCCCTTCCTATCTGTTTTAGTCCCTGTCATTCTGTCTTTGTGAAAAGGTCCTGCTAGGACCGGAACGTCAGGCCCACCTATAATTGTTGATTATTCGCTTTTTTTATCATTTTAGTCAGTAAGCAGTTTGCGTAATTATTACTTAAGTCAATTTTGTATCTTACACTCTTTTATTGTTCAGATTAATCGATTAATTCGATCATTATATCGAATTATTGGTTGATTGGGTGGCTGCATGGTTGGGTGTTTGGTTTAATGGTTGCTTAGTAATTCTCCATACCTTTCGAACGTGTGCCACGATTGGTGCACGCAGTTCTCTGGAGCGACTGTTGGCGAGTTTATGTACGGTGCTCCAACGAGGCCATGCCCAACCAGATGATATAAATCCCCGCACCGGCACAGCGGCTCTCTCGAAGACTTCATTCTACGGTGTCCAATTCGTGCCATGTCGTCATGTCTTCCTCGGCACGCGGTATCGTAGCTGACACTCTTGTCTCCCCATTCTTAGTTTCATCGAAATGAGAGCAAAAAAAAACATCAGGCACCCTCGCGAAGACTTTACGCTACGGTGTCCAATTTATGCCACAAGTTAACTAGGCAAACCCAAAGACATTATTTTTACATAGGCAGCCAAGCCGAGCAAAGTTGTAATAAGGAAAACTCGGTAAATCCTGTTGGGCAATTTCTTGCTTGTGAAAAATAATGCGTTCGTTCGGGCTGTCCTCAGAACTCAAGACTCACTTTGAAAAAAAAAACCAGATTAAAGAAAATTAATCCAAAATTATCAAAAGATTTGAGGTTTTGCATGTTGGGAGTACCAAGTGGAATATTTGCGTTGACACCATGTACACCATCTCTTTTGAGACGAAGCATGTGGCTCTGATGAGAAGACACGATATAGCTCAACGTTTCGGGCAGTGTGTTTACCAGCAGGGGTCAGGAACCAGGGTATATAATTCAATCATGGAGGGGGTAATGAGAGGTTTGTCCACCTCCTTCACAAGAAAACAAAAAGAAGCTCTCGATCGTGCGGCAGAAATGATTGTTGGAAACCTACCCCCGCTAGGAATTCAAAATGATTCGAATTCCTTCTGTGTCATCATCGCACGGAACTTAACCGGGGCCCGCAACAGCTCAGCTGCCGCCGGGGGAAACGGTCCAAAAACACGGGGCATGTGCCGGCAAGACACGCTGCTCCCCCTCCCATTCCTCGTGCCTCGTAGCCCTCTGAGATAGTCTCCACTCGTGTCTTTCTTTCATCAGCTCTCCTCTCGGCCGTGACAAGGCCGTAGTCGGGGAGTCCCTCCCTATAGCGCCAGACACCGTACGGATCAATAGGCTGTTCGTCACACTCGTCCACGGATAGCGCAGGATGCTGAATTTCGGGAGAAGCGCTCCTATCTAAGCATCCCTCCCTCGAAGTAGAAAATGATCCCGGTTGAGACTTGATGGATCGCATGGTGGAAGTACCGAGTAGAAGGTTTGCGGTGACATCATGAGTATAAAACATATCTTTTGAGACGAAGTGTAGCTCTGAACCAGAGTTTCGAAGGCAGGCGATCCACAATCCAAGTATCGTTTCAGTTTTATCTGTAGTAATCGTACTCCAACCATTTCCCCTCGTGTCCTTGCATGAAGTGAGGTCGCACGGTACACTCAACCTCTCGTGTGGACAGCCATCCGCAGGAGAAAGACAAAACGACGCGAATAAGATTTGAAGGATTTGCAAAAGATTTCCCAACTACCACGATTATTGGAATCCAGCAGTCTCCCGACCACGGGCAGAGGGCACAGTGTCCGAAACGTTGAGTTATACCGGCCCTTTGTCAGAGCCGCACTCCGTCTCACGAGAAAAAAAAATGATGTACGCGGTTTCACCGCAAAAAATCTCCCACGCCGCGACGTCAGTCAGTATCCCACGATGAACGGTTCGTATGAGAAAATAATGCAGCTGCCAACAGTGTCCCGTTGAGAAGCTAAAGTACACTGTATGCTCTAAGCAAAAGGCGGGCTGACTGACCGCGAAAACAAAAGCAGACTCTTTGAAAGGGTCCCTCAGTAAAAATTAACCCCTCGGCATTTTGCTAAGCGAGGATATCGACAAAGACGGTTTACCGTTTTCGCCTCGCCTACGGGTATATAGATAGTGTCTCTGTCGCCACAACTATAGTCTTTTTCTATGACGCCGACGAAAAAAAAGAAAAAAAATACCCCGCCGTTTTGAAAGAGCATTGCATCATGGACTATACATTCATGCATTGCAATTCAAACGCCCCAATTCCTCGAAATATTTTTTTACAGAATCCAAAAATAAACAAAATGGTTTTTCCCCCAGCCTGTCCCCGGCCGCCAAAGGCGGATGTAGCTCCTCGAAAAATAATTTGTAACAGACAATGACGTCAGAAATTCATTCATGAAAAAATGTTTGGACGAGATTAATGAGGGTCTGATGTACATATCGCACCGGAGCCGTTCTTAAAGGCCCAATACAACATTGGGAAGAACGCTCGGAAAACATCGATGTCCACAGATTTCCTTCTAATTTACATAGTTCGTAGGTGGTCATGATTGATAGAATCCCCATGTTGAAATCGAACTGTCTGGGATGCTGTACTTCTTGAGAAATCTTCACTCAAACATCGACAAATAGTTTATTACTAGCGAGTAATAAACTAAGCGAGTAATAAACTATTTCTTACACTGCGAAAACCGTGACTTTTTTTTTAAATTTTTTTTTTTTACTTTTTCTACTTTCTCAGATTTCAATTATTTTGAGCTAAAACCTTCGCAGGATTTCTTTTTGGGAATGTTGGTTTAGCACTGTGGCAATCTTTTGACCTTTACCAATGCTATGATGGCCTTCCTTGATAGTCAACCAGTAGAACCCACCGCTGTGTGGCAGAATAATACTTATCTGACACTGAGAATTCTGAGCGTGATCATTCACGGGATTGACCTTGCAATTGAATCGCTAAACGATCGGAAAATTGATTTTTTTTTTTTTTTAAGAAGAGGGATTTAGAAGGGGTTTTCCCGTATCGTTCCCGTCTCCTCTTTAGTTACCGGATTCCAGGTCGACCATAATAGAAACAAATATCTGCATCACGTACGTACGTATACAGTAGAGCTCCTATGCATCCCATTGGTTACTGCCTGTGCGCACGTACAGTCGTTGCTAACGGTCGGTGACGTCATCCGATCACCACGGGGAGGTCTCAGAGCACTCCCTATACGCATGCGCCGTGGGTCATAGCATAATAGGCCCGTGTCCGAAACGGGCGTCTAGAGCTAGGTCTAGGTCTTCCCCCTATTGGAAATACACGGAGATACGAAGACAATAGCCCTAGCTAGCCGTAGCTCTGGAAGCCCGTTTCGGACACGGCCATAGCCTTGCGCATACGGTTCGGATGCGTTGTTGCTGTAACGTTTTTTGGGGCCATGTTGCTGTTGCTGTTGTTGCTATTGATGTTTTTGTTGTTGTTGCTGCTCTTTATTGTGGCTATTATGAATAGTAAACAGTAAATTAGAAACAAACTGAAAACAAATTGTCAAAGAAAACTATGATTGGGCCGGGACTAACCCAAGATCCAGATTAACGTACCGGTGCTCTTCCATCTCAGCTATCCAGCCCTTAGATGGTGGCCTCCCAAATAGTTATTATTCTTTGCTTGGGTGCCGGTCAGACAAATAATAAGCAAACAGCTAGAGAATGATACAATAATAATGCCCCCGACCTATAGACCCACCAGCAAACAGTCGTACACTGAACGGGCTTGCTTGTAAGCTGGGGGAAACCCCCCTAGTTTTCCAACTCGCGGCTTCGTGTGGCAAAGGAAAGACGACGGCTGTTACATGACAAACCATGGTAGCACAATAGAGCACGGAACTTGCTCTTATTATGTACATTGGAACATTGGAATGTACTCTATGTTTACATGTCCATGTTATCGTGTGTACATACTTACGTATGTACATGTACTAAACGTTTACGTGAACATGTACACGATAATGTAATGAGTATAATGCGAGGCACAGCTCAGCTGCATAATTATAGTAATTAACTTGTTATAATTATGAGCGATTTTCCGAAGATGTCATATGCAGGCATATCTATTGGCCATCTTATATTTCCCCTTATCCACTGACGTTTTTTGTTTGCCTTATCTATTCCCAAAACACTTTTTGTTTTCATTTCAATAACCAGGATGTAGCAAGTGTAGTAGACATCAGTGTACGCAAGTGCTTGGCGAACTTTGACCAGCTTGGGGTCCGACTCTTGAGGGCGCGCTAACAAAATGGCGACCCCCACGGAACGCATGCTGCTCGGGGTTTGTGACGAAGAAATCCCTCCTGCCTACGCTACTTCGTGGCAGTGCAACAAGTTTGGTGGGAGGCCAGTAAGTTCAAACTCACTAGTACGCGGCGAGGTGATCGTATGCGCCCACATTCTCCCCGTTTGCTCCTATTTTTGGCATGAATCTGTCTAACTATTACCAAATCGACCAAACCGCTTCGTTCGTTGTAACATCCTGTCCATCACTTCAGTCCATGGTTGTAAATTTTGGTATTTACAACGACAACGTCACTGTTGAGCTAGAACTTAGGGCTTTCTTAACAGAATCGATATCTGAAGATCCTGGGCCTGGATTTTGTTCTCCTTGCCATCGTATTCGTAGCAACAAGCCAACAATCTAACACAGTAACAGTAACAGTAACACTATGAGTAGTATGACTAAGTACTACTACAAAAGTACTACTAGTAGTACTACTACTACTACTCAGTACTAGTAACAGGCCTTTTTTATATTTTCAGTTTTGTCTTAACTTTGTGAGATTTGAACTTCAGCAAGTCTATTTCACTTTTTCAATATTTTTGTATTCGTTAATTAATGTCACAAAGGGGCCTCAGATAAGGGGTTCTCTTCAAAAATTACATGATAGTCACCATGTCTATAGATTATAATTAATAGATCTAGAGTGAGAGAGGGGGGAGAGAGAAAGAGAGAGGGAAATAGAGGGGGAGAGCTTCTGATCATCTTCACCAGTGCATTCAATCTCCCCCATTGTCTCCGTTGTTGTAGGACTGGATGCATCCTGGCAGCCCATACCCACAATGCATTGCCTGCGGGGTGCCCATGTACCTGGTCGCTCAGCTCTACTGCCCTCTGGAGGCCGTGCCGTACCACCGCACCATCTACGTCTTTACCTGCATCGGGAAAACCTGCTTAAACCGGCCAGGAAGGTACTCTACAATCTTTCATGTGAATTATTTTCCTCAAATCATTTGGCCTTCACCAGTTGTGGTATGTACACGGTGTTGCCGTAGGCCATAGGCCGTGTACAAAAGGGGCATCTAGAGCTAGGCCTAGTATCTCCCCCCTATTTGAAATGCACAAAGATGCAAAGACAATAGCCCTAGCCGTAGCTCTGGCTACACACAGTTAGAAACTCAAACGTTTGTTGGTTCGTTAAACGGTTGATGGATCAGTTGTCTTTTTTTTCTCCAGTTGGCGAGTGTTCCGCAGCCAGCTACCTGTCACCAGTCTGCCAAGCGAGGGCGGCATGCAGGCCTTCGCCCCGGCCCCCTCACAGGCTGCAGTCGCTGCGCTGACGGACGACTGGTGCGAGGATGCGGACGACTGGGGCAGCGAAGAAGAGGAGGAGGAGGAGGAGGAGGAGAGCCCCGCACACATGGGCGTGGCACCGGGGCCGCGCCCACTTGCCCCGCCCAATCCCGGGCGCTTGGCTGACGTCGGAGTCAACGGCAGGGAGAGGGAGGGACGCCTCGCCTTGGGAGCCGATTGGACGGCCACGAGTACGGGCGCGACGGACGCCGGCAGCGCGTCGCGGGAATCGTCGTCGTCGCGAGAGTGGAACTCCGTGGGGATTCGGCGGCAAGCCGTCCCTGGGGAGGAGTGGGCGGAGGAAGAGGTCCTCCGCCTAGCCTTGCCGAGTGCCGGACGGGGAAGCGTCGGAGACCCAGCCTCTGCGAAGGCCGAGGAGGAGGATGAGGAGGAGGAGGAAGAGGAGGAGGAGGCCACACGAGCGATGGAGCAGCTCTCAGTCAGCTGCGGTGACTACGGAGCGTCTCCACTCCCGGTCACCACTGCGTTGCCGCCCGCTTTCCGACCGCACTTCGTGAGTGTTTTTGACGAGCCGGCCGCGGACAGCGCCGCCCGGGGACCGAGCATCCACGAGAGGGCGCTGATGGCTGCCTACCAGCAGAGGGAGGGGCTGGACCTACTGGAATGGCAGGAGCGACTCTTGCAGACCAGGCAAGCCCTTCTTTCAGACCACCAGCGGGTAGCTAGCCAGTCCAAATTTTTGCAGAGGAACGATGGGAAATAAAAAATCGCCACACTGTTCATGAGCAGAGGCTGGATTTCAAACGAGAGGGAGGTCGTCAGCTCAGAGTTCTCATTGAGGGTTGGTTTTTCTCTCCAGATTGTTTCCCTGAATGCTTGCAGGCAAAACCAACGAAGGCAATTGACTGTATTCACAAGTGGTGTTTAGATTGCCCGTGGGATTCTTTTCTCCCCTGATCGACTGGCCATCCAGTCCAGTTGGCGATAGCTTTCAACTGACCAAGAGAATCATCATTTGGCCACAGAGTCGCTGCTAATCCCAAACCCTGTTCTGAGAATGTTTCAGTACTGGTACATTAATCCAGAGGTCTTGGGTTCAAATCCCGGTCCAGTCTAAGTTTTGTTTGCCAATTTTAATTTAATTTGTTGTTTTTTTTGGGGGGGGGGGTTAATCTCCCTCAGGATCTCTTCGGGGGATGAGAGTTACGAGAAGTCGACGGCGAAGCACGGCGATAAGGCGTTCCAGGCCTTCTCCAAGAGAGTCCAACTCTGCCCCGAGCAGTGCGTGCGGTAGGTCAGGGGTCATAGTTCAAAGCCTGAATAATGCATAGCGGCCTCTGCCTCATGAATAATGCACGTATTCAAAATGGGTTGTCTTTACCGCTGCGACTCCCAACAGGTACAGCTGGAACGGTCGCCCCCTGTACCTGACCTCGCCAGACGAGGGCGCTGTGACCCCTCCCTGTGCTTCGTGCGGAGGCCAGCTGGTCTTTGAGTTGCAGCTCATGCCAGCACTCATCAGTGTGCTGCAAGATACAGAACACACAGGTAATACATGTACACACTGTACAGGTTATTGGACCAAAACTCCACTGTGCACAGAGTATTATGGGACTGAAAGGCAACTGTGCACAAAGTATATGGGACTGAAAGGCAACTGTGCACAAAGTATATGGGACTGAAAGGCAACTGTGCACAAAGTATAATGGCTGAAAGGCAACTGTGCACAAAGTAGATGGGACTGAAAGGCAACTGTGCACAAAGTATATGGGACTGAAAGGCAACTGTGTACAAAGTATATGGGACTGAAAGGCAACTGTGCACAAAGTATATGGGACTGAAAGGCAACTGCGTACAAAGTATATGGGACTGAAAGGCAACTGTGCACAAAGTATATGGGACTGAAAGGCAACTGTGCACAAAGTATATGGGACTGAAAGGCAACTGTGGGAAGTATCTGAAAAACCTACCTTGAACAGAATGAGTCATTTCTCTTTTCCCATCAGATGCCAGTGTGGAATTTGGAGTGGTCGTCGTCCACACCTGCCAGGCCAGTTGCTGGCCGCAGTCAGGCCAGCCAGGCCACCGGCCGCTGGTGGAGGAGTGTGCCGCGCTCCAGGCCGAGCCGGACCTGGGCCTCCTTGACCGGGCCACCTCCGGCCCAGCTGGACACACGACCTTTGACCCCGTGATGGTGACGGCCGGAGACGTGGAGAAGTCACGGCACTGTGCCGACCAACCATCAGGGTGTTGATCCGTCACCGAGACGACTGTGGGGCTTCGACCCTCTTCATCTTTGGCTCGGCCAGTTTTTCAGGGCAGAGGGGGAAGAGTGGGGCTGTCCTCGGGCTGTCGATCACTGGCCTGTCCCCCTACGCCTGCTTGCCGTCTTGAGAGACAGCCTCCCCCCCTCTCTCTCTTCCGGGAAAACTATTGAGAACGATCGCACAAGAGTATCATTTTTGCCACAGCTCAGCGGGCAATTCAGTGTGCCACTGCCGTCACAAAAATGTGTTCGAATTTGACTTGATGTGATCTCATCCAGCTTTCCTCCTTTGATCCCTTCCCTAACTGCTTGCCCTTCCCTTTGATCTCACCCTGGTCTGTCTACCAGCTTTCCTCCTTTGATCCCTTCCCTACTGCTTGCCCTTCCCTTTGATCTCACCCTGGTCTATCTACCAGCTTTCCTCCTTTGATCCCTTCCCTACTGCTTGCCCTTCCCTTTGATCTCACCCTGGTCTGTCTACCAGCTTTCCTCCTTTGATCCCTTCCCTAACTGCTTGCCCTTCCCTTTGATCTCACCCTGGTCTGTGTACCAGCTTTCTTCCTTTGATCCCTTCCCTACTGCTTGCCCTTCCCTTTGATCTCACCCTGGTCTGTCTACCAGCTTTCCTCCTTTGATCCCTTCCCTAACTGCTTGCCCTTCTCTTTGATCTCACCCTGGTCTGTCTACCAGCTTCCCTCACCTTAAAAAAAAGGTCCAGCAAGGATAGACCACTCCTGGTCCTCCACATGTGTAAGATACTTCAAAAGGAACGAACTCATTAAACGACCAATAAAGTGAACCGAGAACTGGAATGCAATCCATCTTGGGTGATTTTTATTGATAACGGGGAGTATGAACTCCAGAGCTTTCTGGACAAAATTCGCCGTGACTCGAGGCAAGCATGGGTAAAAATGTGACCCGGCACAGCATAATGAGGAATAACCCCACTTTTGAGATTTTGAGGTTTTCTAATGATGTGAAAGAGTATACCATTAGCTAAAAATAATATCCTCTAATACTTAAAATTTCCGGAAAAAAAAAAAAAAAAAATTGATTTGTAATCGAATCGTGAAGATACTTTAACTTCAGGCGTTGTTTACTCAAAAAGTGTTTTGGTGGGATATTCCACATGTCGTTGTGCCGGGTCACAAATGCTTGCCCAAGACCGCCATAGAACGAACAAAGCCCGTGCCTGGGCGTCGGCCGGGCTTTGGTAAAAAGAGTTCCAGGTCTGTGGTTACAAGATGGCAGCTTCCATGACATCCCAGTCTGGCGCCCTCTACTGTCCGTCTACAGGTTTTTTAGAACTGTGGTTATGATAACTATAGTTGAGAGTGCTTCATTTTCTATGTACGCACAGCGCACAGAAAGGGGGGGGGTGGGGGGGGGGGGGTAAACAGGCTGTCATCTGCAATGTGGCCTCAGGCCAATAATAGGCAGCCCTTTAAAAAGATTCGTTTAGGGAGAGGTAGGGTGAGTACAAAAGTGTATAGGTGAAACAAGGCAAGACCCAGAAATATATAACTGCACTACCGTTGTTTTGTTTTTTTATTTGTGGTCAAACAAAGGAAAAACTCACTGGGAATTTTTGAACACATTGAGAAAGATATGGCTGAGAAAAAAATTGACTGGACCGGGGATTTTGTGGTATTTTTTTTTTTGAGGGGGTCAAAGCAGGTTGACTTTGTTGAAGACGAAAAAAGAAATTACATTCAATGGGAACGCGCTGTATAACTGCCGTCTGTGTTAACAGACCTCGTTCTTGACTGTAAAAAAAACCAACATGAGAGTGGTCGCTCAGCCGAGTTAACTTATCAGCCCCACGCAAGGAGTGACATTTCACCATTCTCCCAGGGTAACTGAAAACACAAAAAGCGTCGGTGTATAATCAGAACAAAATTATTTCTTCAGCCACATTTTTTTTTCTTCGACTTGCTGGTTTGGGAAGTTGTCCGTGGGGATACAAAGAAGACCTTAACCCCCAAAATCATAAAAAAAAAATCATAAAATTTCGGAACAAACTCAAAAAGTACCATAGCACACACACAACAGTTTCAATGCACTTTACGCTTAAAGATTACGGGTAACATCAAATATCCGAGAGGAAAAAACACAGAAAAAAAGTAAACAATTTAAAAATGTAAGCATAGTTATTACTATCGCACAGCACTTTGAATATGTACATACATACATACATACTGTACATCACACAGAATACTCATCTATTTTGTGCAAAACACGGAGAGTTCCGTACAATAAATTCTCTCGTTAAAAACATTTCACTTTACAAAACTGTGCCTAATAGTGATGTTTTGACATCATTGTTAAATCGGCATAATATTTACACAAACGTTATTTTCTCAGGATTTTTTGGGGTTTTATTTAGGGGGGGGGGGTCTTTTGCAGAAATAGCGCATTCAGACGAGACTGTCGACAATTTTTTTTCTCCAATTTTCACTGGACTCCGTTTCTGCTTACCACCATTCCACGCTTACAGCCTTGGCCAAGTGCTAAGCACAGGAGCCGTCCCTAGCAGTCAACAGCCACACATTGACCCCAATCCCCACTTCCTTCTCATCAACGGCCTGGGATATTTCTTTACTTACAGTAGGTACACAAAGTTCAACCCTTACCCACAGTATTTGAAAGGCCCACTGCAAGCAGGCCTGCAACTTGGGACCAAGTCCTCACTGGTTTCCACACACAGACACACACACATCAAAAACATGTCGGTGAACTTCCTGTACACACACTATCAGTGTACTTAAAAATATAGGCTCTTAAATAATATGACTCTTTTTATTTTTAAATACACACTGTTCAACTTTGGTCATATGAAAATAGAATACCTGTGTAGTTTAAATAGGTATTTTTGTTGGTCAATAGATATTTGGTCAGAATTTTCAGCTCGGTCAACTCATACCAGGTAGAATACTTCTTTGGTCTGACAGTTCCACCTGACCTTTGACACGGTCCATCTGACCTTCGACATGGTTTGACCTGGCCAGTGATAACTTTAGGCAGTTCTGCCCCACCGCTGACCTATGATATGACCTCAGAATGACCCTTGACACAACATCTGAATGACCTCCCTGACATGACTTAAGAATGACCTTTGACACGATCTCTGAATGGCCCCTGACAATATTCTGCTCGCAGCTCAGTTCCGCAAACACAAATTCCCCCTGACCTTTGACCTCTACAGGTTTGACCAGTTTCCACTGGAATGACCTTTAACATCCACAGAGGAATGAGCATGAAATGTGTGTGAAAAAGTGTGAAAAAATGGAATGCAAAAAAAGTGACAAGACGAACGACCTGAATATTTACAAAAACAATTGAAGCCACCACTTTTGCATTGATAGAGAAAATCTCAATATTTAAGATACATTCTTGAATGAAATCATCAACAACGTCATAGACATCCTTCCATTTCTGACAAGTCTTTTAAGATCCACCAGCCAATCTAAAGCAGTGGTTACGCGCAGCACTGTGCTCAGCACAAAAATTTGCCCCCAAAATTTAATCCTCCCCCCAAAACAAAACCAAAAAACCACCAAACCAACCACAAACAAAAATGAGTTACAGCCCCACCCACCCCCCAAAAAAATAATAATAACAAAATATAATAAATTTTGCATGCAATACCCGGGGCTTTTTGGCTGCCTGGCTGGTACTCTGCCTGGTCTCAATGCAAGCCAATGGCACGTGCAGCCATCTTAGCCGGTACCCCTTCCATAGCAACGCACAGGGAACGCCTGGCAGTAACTCGAGGGGGGGGGGGGCGTTTCAATCGTCCTCCTCTCCGGCGGATATCTCCAGGCACTTGAGCAGCTCCTGGCTCAGCATGATGTCGTTGTCCGAGTCCTGCTCTTCCGTTTCCAGGGGGATGTCGTCGTCGTCCAGGTGGGTGCGCGCGCTGCCACTCCTTAGACCTTTAATGGGGGGGTCAAGGGTCAGGTAGAGGTGAGTTGACGGAGAGATGAATGAAGAGAGAATGAGAGGGAGAGGAAGGAAGAAGGAGAGGGAGAGGGGAAGAGAGAAGGAGATAGAGAGAGAGGGAGAGAAAGGGAGATAGAGAGAGGAGGGATAGGGAGAGGGAGGGGAAGAGAGAGAGGGAGAGGTGGAGAGAGGGGGAAAGAGAGAATGAGATAGAGGGAGAGAGAGAGAGAGGACAGAGGGAGTGGGGGAGGTAGAGACAGAGAGAGGGGAGGGAAGGGGAAGAGAGGGAGAGGGGTGAGAGAAAGAGAGGGGTGGGAGAGGGAATGAGAGGGAGAGAAAGAGGGAGTAGGGGAGAGAGTTCACAAGGTAGAAAACAGTCACTCATTGCTCATTACGAATGACGCACTGCAATCAATTTTTTTTGGGGGGGGGAAGGGGTGTGTGCATGATTAGTAATAGGAAGATGCTGTACGTGTGTTCACCCAATTACTATTGGGGAGGCATGCTGGAATTCTAAGGGGAGTTCATTTTGTCCCGTGGTACATGTAGACTGCCAGCCAAGGCTGACATATAGAACTGGGAGGGGTGACTAGTTTGAAGCAATGCATGGCCCTCCATCCCTATTTGTGGTAGACTGCCAGCCAAGGCTGACAAATAGAACTGGGAGGGGTGACTAGTCTGAAGCAAGGAATAAGCCTCCATCCCTATTGGTGGTAGACTGCCTGCCAAGGCTGAAAAATAAAACTGGGAGGGGTGACTAGTCTGAAGCAAGACACAAGACTCCATCCCTATTGGTGGTAGACTACCAGCCAAGGCTGACAAATAGAACTGGGATGGGTGACTAGTCTGAAGCGAGGCATGAGCCTCCATCCCTATTGGTGGTAGACTGCCAGCCAAGGCTGATGAATAGAACTGGGAGGGGTGACTAGTCTGAAGCAAGACATAACCCTCCACCTCTATTGGTGGTAGACTGCCAGCCAAGGCTGACAAATAGAACTGGGAGAGGGGTGACTAGTCTGAAGCAAGGAATGAGCCTCCATCCCCTATTGGTGGTAGACTGCCAGCCAAGGCTGACAAATTGAACTGGGAGAGGGGTGACTAGTCTGAAGCAAGGCATGAGCCTCCATCACAATAGTTGCAGAAGTGCTAGCCATTCCCAGTGCAAAGCACAGTGCAAAGTGGTAGTCTGACATCAAGCCTGATGTGAAATTTCAACTACCGGTATAAAGGGAACCTCTGGTGTGTGACATCACAGGACAGTGAGTGCAGGTACTTACTAGTTAGAGCGCCCTCTTCTGCCAAATAACAGTAACTTTTCATATTAAATAATATCATGTCATGTCCTTCAATTCAACTTGAACCATTGCAGAAATGACCGCTTCTGTGAAATTTCTTTGGGTTTTGTTTGCCTTAGGTTTGAGAGGAAACATCTTGCAGTGTATCACTGAAGAAGAAAATTTCTCAACTACACTGGAGAGAAGAAGTTGTACGAGACACTATCAAAGTTGCACTACATGTACGGTAGCTGTCTTCAATGTCTGTTGCCAATGCCAAAATAAACGTTTTTCAAAATGTTTGGAGAGAATTCGTGAAAATTCTGAGTGGATTTCTTATTTGAGGGGGCTTAGGGTTCTGTAACAAAACAAACATCTGGAAACAGATGTAAGAAAAAGTGAAACAGATCCAAATACAGGAAGAAATAAAATGAAAAGTGTAACGAAAAAGAGTCAAGAAAAACCCACACAACTCTGAAATCATGAAGTAAATAATACAAAAAAATGTTGCAAATTGCTCACTGAAATGACCTGCAATACATGACTTTCAAATGTTAGAGGGCCTGACGTTTCGATCCTAGCAGGACCTTTCTCAAAGGCAAAGAGAAAGGTCCTCCTGGGATCGAAACGTCGGGCCCTCTAAGATTCGAGAACTCTGAAATCAGACATGATTTTGAGAAATCAGCCTCCAGTTAATCAGTTGCCGATAGTTAGTAAAAGACCAAGAAAATGTGAGCGAGTGAAAAATTCAGAGGAAGGCTTCGGAAGGAAACGGCAGGTGAAATAAAAAAAGAAGAAGTGAAAACGCATACAAAAGAAAATGCTGCAAAAGGCTAAAAGACTAAAAATGCGCAAATCTCGAAATAAGGAAATTCGAAATTTCGAGGGCCTGATGCTGTGATCCTAGCAGGGTCTTTCTCGGAGGCGGACTTCGGCTCTGAGAAAGAGGGGGGGGGGAGGGGGTCCCTCCTGCGATCGAGGCATCAGCTCCTCTACTCAAATAATATTCAGAGAAATTCAGAAAAGAAAATTCAGAAAAGTTAAGAATTAGAGGGAGGAAGATACGGGGTGGTCTTTTTTTTTGGGGGGGGGCAGAACAAAATGGGCAACGCTGGCAGTGAACATTGTTAGCAAAGGTGAACTGCAAAGAGACGCAAGGAAGTTGTTTAGTAATAAAGGGAAATTCATCACTCCGAGAAAAAAACGTGCGGAAGTCTTAAAAAAAACTGCTCTGATTCTTTTTGGGGGCTTATTTGGTATATTCCCCCCCATCATGAGAAAACCACAGCATTCTATGTAATGACTTTTCAAACCTTATTTTGCACTTCATTGCCCAACCAGAGCAGTTTTTTTTTTGGTTTCAAAAAGGGAAAAAAAAGCCAGTTTGGTGCCAAGTTACTTGGCAGGCTGAGACTACCTACGACTCCACAGGTCATCACAGTGACAGTGAGAGCTGTGTCTGGTAGGTCTCGACCAGTTGCGAGACCAAAGCCGTCTCCTCCTCTGGGTCGCTGCACTCTCGGTCGGACGGGGGAGGGGAGGAATCATAGATCTCCCTTGAGAGTCCTGGGTTTTGGGGTGTTTTTTTTTCGGGTCGGGTGTTTATTTTTGCAAGGAGGGAGGGGGGTATTTTAAGGAAGGAGGTTTGAGGTGTTTTTTTTTTTAAGAGCAGCGAGCGGCATTTTGAGAAAGTTTCGAGAAGCAGCAGCAAAGAGGAGAAAGAAGAGATGAGACAAAATGAGGGCTGATCATTATGGAGACAATTACCTAGCAGCAACATTTTTTTTTTTTTTTTAGTTGTTTTAGCAGTGTCTAAAATTTAGTGGGCCTGACGTTTCGATCCTAGCAGGACCTTTCTCAAAGGCAGAGTTTTAGCGGTGATACAAAAAGATGTTGCAAGCTGCTGACTGACTTTGAAACGATCAAGATTGCAGATCTCCAAGCGTCAGACAAGAACGGCATAGCAGAAGCACGGATAGACGGATTAATGGAAGCAAAATTGGGTGTATAACTAAGCATCCCGGGTTTTAAAAGAAGAACATGGTAGACTGGATACAATCGGTAGACAGGGTCATCGTACACCAACCCTTTATCTACCCACATCAGGTGACTGAATACAATTGGTAGACAGGGTCTACAGTATGTGTCTACGGTAGACACATTTGATTTATGATTTGATTGATTTCATTTCCTGGGTTATCACAAACAATGAATCACAGATACAGTAATAAAAGTATACTGACAAATAAACAATAAAATATAACAATTTTCAATAACCACGCTTGGTATATGACACCATGCTTGGCATATGGCACCATGCTTGGTATATGACACCTTGCTTGGCATGACACCATGCTCGGTATATGACACCATGCTCGGTATATGACACCATGCTCGGTTTATGACACCACGCTCGGTATATGACACCATGCTCGGTATATGACACCATGCTTGGTAAATGACACCATGCTTGGTAAATGACACCATGCTTGGTAAATGACACCATGCTTGGTATATGACACCATGCTTGGTATATGGCACCATGCTTGGTATATGACACCATGCTTGGTATATGACACCATGCTTGGTATATGACACCATGCTTGGTATATGACACCATGCTTGGTATATGACACCATGCTTGGTATATGACACCATGCTTGGTATATATTTTTTTTAAGGCCGCACATAATGCGCGTCCGCTACCTACCTTCCGGGGGCAGCACGCTCTCCCACGAGTACTTGGCAATATCCACAGGCTGCGTCAGCCATTGGTGCGTCTGCATGTCACGCAGCGTACAGCGCCACTCGGGCTCCGGGTGAAGAAGCCATGCAATTAGCTGCATCAGATCTGATTAACAAAAAAGATAATTAAAAAAAAATAATTAAAAATCAGCTTCATCAGATATGATTTAAACCCCCCCCCCAAAAAAAAAAAATTAACACAAAAACTGTTGCAAACTGCTCACTGACTAAAATGACCTGCAATACTTAAATCTCAAAAGATAGAGGGCCCGACGTTTTGATCCTTGCAGGACCGTTCTCTTTGCCTTGTACACTAAGCTTGAGGTCTCCCGTTCAAAAAGGCCGTTTTCTAGAAAACGGTTGAAAGATTTCTCAGTTTTCCTTGACATTCGCTTGATTTTTAATGGTTAGAGGGCCCGACCCGGTAGCTAACAGGACCTTTCTCTAAGGCAAGGCTCTGACTTTGAGTTGAGGATCGGGAGGAGGAGGAGGGGGGGGGGACAGTGGTCTTACCGTTTGAGACGACAAACGGAGGCTTCAGGATGGACTGGATGATCTCCTCAGCATCATAGAACGGATTCTCCTGGAAGATGAGAGTGTAGAGGGTCACCCCAATGGCCCACAGCTCCAGCTCAGGCCCTCTGTACCTGTGGTCGGGGGAAAAAAACAACGGCGATAGAGATCCGCGGTCCTTGAGAAAAGATCCTTGTGGATAGATGAGAGGTTGGGTAAGTGGTAGGGTGGGTAGGTGGATGGGTTGTTGGGTGGATAGATGGGTGGGTTGATTATTGGGTGGATGGGTTATTGGGTGGATAGATGGGTGGGTGGATTATTGGGTGGATAGATGGATGGGTGGGTTATTGGGTGGATAGATGGGTGGATGGATTATTGGGTGGATAGATGGGTGGGTAATTGGGTAGATAGATGAGTGGGTGGGTTATTGGGTGGATAGATGGGTGGATAGATGGATGGGTGGGTTATTGGGTGGATAGATGGGTGGGTTATTGGGTAGATAGATGAGTGGGTGGGTTATTGGGTGGATAGATGGGTGGATAGATGGATGGGTGGGTTATTGGGTGGATAGATGGGTGGATGGATTATTGGGTGGATAGATGGGTGGGTAATTGGGTAGATAGATGAGTGGGTGGGTTATTGGGTGGATAGATGGGTGGATAGATGGATGGGTGGGTTATTGGGTGGATAGATGGGTGGGTTATTGGGTGGATAGATGGGTGGGTTATTGGGTGGATAGATGGGTGGGTGGGTGACTGGGTGGATAGATGGGTGGGTGAATGATTGGGTGGATAGAAGGCTGGGGTGGAGGAGGTGATCGGACACTTACTTGTTACCCAGGAGTACCTCAGGGGAGCAGTACTCCAGGGTGCCACAGAAGGTTCCAAACAGCTTGCCAGGCTCCATGTAGGCGGCCGAGCCAAAGTCGATCAGCTTGATGTGGAACCGCTCGTCCAGGATCAGGTTCTCATCCTTGATGTCCCGGTGCAGGATGTTCTTGTCGTGGAGGTAGACCACCGCCTCAACAACCTAGCCACAGATCAATCAAGTCATTTTCCCCAAGTTTGGAATGTCCAGAAACTGGTCACTTTAAAAAATGGTGCGTGCACCCTTTTAAAGGGATAACGCGACATTGGTCGAGGTCAAAGAATAGCATCCATACGTTGTCTGATCCAACATTTGCATGAAATAGCACACCTGTGAAAATTTCAGCTCAATCAGCCAACCCGAGTCTCGAGAAAAAAAGTGAAAAACCGCTTTGCAAATCTCCCGGATGCAAATCTCAAACAATTTACCCCCCCCCCATGATCATAAATATTCAATAAATTTTCCACTTTTCTCAAAAATGACTTTTTTTTTTTTTTTTGAGCGCTAAATTTTCACGGAATGTCGGATACATGCCCCTTTTGCAAGTGGGGTACCCGCCCTTGAAGCGGCTCTGTGATATGGGTCTTTCTGGTCTCCAAGAGGACATGCCAACCTGTCTGAACATGTAGCTGGCCAGCCCCTCATCCAGGATGGGCTGACGGTCAATGAACTCAAAGAGGTCGATGCCCGACCCGTGCTTCTCCATAATCATCTGGAAGAAGTCGTCGTTCTCGGTGAAGTCCAGCACCTGAGGGCAGACCACAGGGGGGAGGGGGGAGGGGGAGGGGGATGGAGGGGAAGGGGGGAGGGGGGAGGGGGAGGGATAGGATCTGACATTAATGACTTTGCACCTTCAGAATAGAGTAATATGCACAAATGTTATGTCTTGCCCTTTTTTAAGAGGAATGCCAATTCCTATCTCCAGCCTTCCTGAGTCCCTCTCTATCTCCTCCTTTCCTTAGCCCTTAACCTTAAGTGGCTTTACAGCCTTGTTTTGGGCAAATCTGGGATTGTCAATTCCTATCTCCAGCCTTCCTGAGTCCCTCTCTATCTCCTTCTTTCCTTAGCTCTTAAACCTTGAGTGGCCTTATCGCTTTGTTTTGGGCAAATCTGGGATTGTCAATTCCTATCTCCAGCCTTCCTGAGTCCCTCTCTATCTCCATCTTTCCTTAGCCCTTAACCTTGAGTGGCTTTACAGCCTTGTTTTGGGCAAATCTGGGAATGTCAATTCCTATCTCCAGCCTTCCTGAGTCCCTCTCTATCTCCATCTTTCCTTAGCTCTTAAACCTTGAGTGGCTTTACAGCCTTGTTTTGGGCAAATCTGGGATTGTCAATTCCTATCTCCAGCCTTCCTGAGTCCCTCTCTATCTCCTTCTTTCCTTAGCCCTAACCTTGAGTGGCTTTACAGCCTTGTTTTGGGCAAATCTGGGAATGTCAATTCCTATCTCCAGCCTTCCTGAGTCCCTCTCTATCTCCTTCTTTCCTTAGCCCTTATCCCTTGAGTGGCTCTATCGCTTTAATTTGGGCAAATCTGGGATTGTAAATTCCTATCTCCAGCCTTCCTGGGTCCCTCTCTATCTCCTCCTTTCCTTAGCCCTTATACCTTGAGTGGCTTTACAGCCTTGTTTTGGGCAAATATGGGAATGTCAATTCCTATCTCCAGCCTTCCTGGGTCCCTCTCTATCTCCTTCTTTCCTTAGCTCTTAAACCTTGAGTGGCTTTACAGCTTGCTTTGGACAAATTTGCATTAAAAAAAAAAAACAAAAAAAAAACAGGCACGGTCAACTCTTTTTGAAGAAATGACTTCCAAAAGAAAAAGCGGAGGGACTGAGACTGAGTGCCTAGGACCGCCCACCTTGACGATGTTGACGTGGTTAAAGCGGAGGAGCATGGCCACTTCCAAGGGCACCCGGCCAAACTCAGCGTCGTCCAGCCAGTTCTCCTTCAGGATCTTGGTCTTGCGGATGAACTTGACGATGACCTGCCCCAGGGGAAAAGAAAACAAAAAGGCTCACAGTCTGCGAAAAAAAATCGGTCCAAACTACAGGTACAATTGACTGGGGACTCACCAGGGTGCCGTCTTGCTTGCGAGTTGCCATCTTGACAAAGCCGAAGGCCCCCTTGCCAATGGACTGGAGGGTGGTGTAGCGCTCTTCGTAGGCGCCTCGGCTCAGCCTCGCGTCCTCCTCCTCCGGGCAGGAGGAAGTGCTGAGGTTGGTCACCTTGGCCGTGTTGGCAACGACCTAAAAAAAAAAAAAAAAAAAAAAAAAAAAAAATCGTGAACAAATAAAATTGTTACAAACAAAATTTGTAAAAATAAAAAGTGGTTAACAGAAACCAACAGTGGTAAATCTAAAAAGGAAAAGAAATGAAAAAAAAAGCGTATAATTTTTTTTTTTAAATGTTGAAAATAAAATAAAATTGTGAAAAAAAATTGTATACAAACAATTGCTAAAAAGAAAATCGGAAAAAAAGGAACAAAATCAAAAACTCGTCAACAGAAACAAACAACTGTAAATCAGAAAATCGTAAAAAATAATAAATGAAAAAAAAAAAAAATTAAATAATAATAATAAAAACATTGAAAATACTACCTCTCCCAGGCTAATTCCACTGATGGAGGCATTGAAGGTGCTACTGAAGCTGGAGGCCAGGGTCAGGTTGGACGTGCAGCGACCTCCCTCCCCGGGATCAGCTGGATCCCTGGAGATCCACATGCAGTAGAGGGAGGAGCCGCCATTCAGCTCCACGCACTTGATCTGGAAGATGATCCCTAGGGAAGGACATTGGCGGAAGACGAGAGAGGAAGAGCAGGAGGTAAAGGGTAGGGAGAAGTTGGGGGGGGGGAGAAGGCGGATTCTGATTCAGATCCTCGTCAGAGACCAACTGAGTCTGAGTCCGCTTCTCTCACTTCTGAGTCTTTGAGTCATCGACGCCCGGAGGTTGAGTTTCAGGTCCAGGCGGACCCTGGACCTGAAACTCAACCTCCGGGTCCGAGTCATACCCCCCTTGAGTCTGAGATCCGAGTCCCAGTCCTGAGTCATCTGCGTCGAGTCTGAGTGTGAGGGTCGAGTGTCGAGTTGCTTCTCAAGTCATGAGTCTGAGTCATCCCCCCCTTGAGTCTGAAATCCGAGACCAAATCCCGAGCCCAGAACGAGTGTGAGCCCCAGATGCCAGAGGATCGAGTTCCGAGTCACTCCTCAAGTCTGAGTCATCCTCCTTGAATTGGAAATTCAAGCCCAAGTCCCGAGTCATCTGTCGAGAGTGAGTCTCAAAAAAGGTTGACTCTTGAGTCTCAAGCCTGAGTCTGAGACACTCAACCATTCTGCAGACTGAATCCACCGGGCAAACCTTCCGAGTCTCCAACAATCTGAATTGAAATAATCGTGCATGGTGCATGCTTTTTTTTTGTTCATGTGATCTCCGTGTACTCTACCGTACTCACCTAGATAGGAGCCATCTCGGTGCCGGCACTGACCGGTGAAGCTGCCCTCGGGGACTGGGGGCAGCGAGACGCCCGACGTCTGCCGCATGACCTTGCCGGCCGGCGTGGACGTCATCAAGCTGGACAACGCCGGCGACGATAGATCCCTCTCGGCGATGGCGGCGGTCGTCGCCTCCAGGCTGCTGCGGTTGGCGTCGGTCTCCGACGAGCCCTCCTCTGGCGAGCCCCAGGCCTCGACGGGCGCCGCCAAGGGGTTGAAGTCCGGCTGGCTCCGCAGCGGCAGAGCTCGCCGATCGGAGGGGGCCTCATCGAAGCTGACGCTCTTCTCCAAGACGCGGGCGCCGACCTTCCCGCGCGGGTCTTTAGTCGGGACGTTGCCGCTGCCATCGCCACTTCCGTTGCCGTCGCCGCTTGCCAGCCTCGCCGTGACAACCTCCTCTTCGTCGTCGCTGTTCACGAACAGGGTCGAGTGGTCGCCGACCTCGACGGGCCGGCTCCGCGAGACCGACAACTCCGGCTCCGAGTCCTCACTTCCCCGCCTCAGGTCGTCCAGCCTCGGCACGATGCCGCCAATGCTACCGCCGGGCCGGATCTCGGGCGGTCCTTCGGTCGTCGCTTCCAGATCGGGCGGATCGACGGCGCCCGTCGGCTCCGATGCGCGAGCGGGACCGGCCGACTCGGGGGATCCATGGGTGGCCTGCTCCTCTGTTTCCTCGCCGTTGTCTTTGTCGTCGTCGCCGGACGTCTCCGTCGATGCGGTTTGCATTTCGGTGGCCGTCGTCTTGGAGGCGCTGCCGTCTTCACCCTCGCCCTCGGTATCGGCCCAGGCTTCATGGCGTCGCTTCTCCTCGCGGAGGGCATGCTCCCGCAGCTTCTGGGCGGTCAGACTGCAGGCCCGCAGCGTGGTCAGGTCGGCGCTGGCCGAGTGACGCTTGCGGGTCAGCGGATCCTCGCCGGAGGCCGGGGGAAAGCCGCCGCCGCCGCCGCCGACACCGCCGCCGCCCAGGATCTCCTCCGAGACGCTGCCCCGCTCCGACTCGAAGCCCAGCGAGGAGATGTCGCTCAGGCCGTCCGGAGTGCCGCTGAAGTTGACCTCCATGCTGGCCTGGCTGCTGCTGGGCGGCGAGACTGTCAGGAATTGCTTGGGGCTGACCTCAGAAAAAAAGGGGAAAAAAAGGGAGAAAGCCGAGAGGAAGGTACTTTAGATTTGAAGGTTTGCGGGGGGAGGGAGGGGGAAGTATTAAGTGGAAGGCTTTTTGGGGACACCGCTTTGATCTTCTCAGGAGATTATACAGCAGTTAATGGTTTAATTGCTTCTGACTGGTACCCCCCACCCTTGCAAAGACTAGTTGACTATTTGGGAAGGCCACCATCTACGGGCTGGATAGCTCAGATGGTAAGAGCGATGATACGCGGGAGATTGTTCTGAAAAAAAAAAAATGGCACTGTCGGAGAAGGTACTGTCACAGCACAAAGCCCGTCTCTGACGCGTTCACACGGGTTTGTGGAGAGGTTTGTATTTGAATCACCGAATATCTAGTCCAGCATCCATGTCCGAGTCACATCCGTCAAGTTTGAGTCCTGAGTCATCTAGGGTCAAGTCTCGAGTCTGAGCCATGAAAGGTTGAGTCTTGAGTCTGAGACATTTCACAAGTCACCACTACATTCACTAGTCAATCAGTAGCACACATTTTTGAGTCATTTGTTTTCGACACTCGAGCTTAAGGCAAGAGAACAGAAATGAGATTCGAGTCGGAGTTCGGAGTTCGAGTCCCTGAGTCCAACGAGTCTGGACTCTCACCTAGGGCAGCTGCCCTCCGATTCGCAGTCCTCCACCAGCGTGGGGACAGTCTCCAGGAGCTCGTTGGTGGAAGCCGTGTCCGACAGCCGCTTGGCTTGCACGTCGGCCCCTCCCATCGACTGAAAGATAGTGTCCGCCTCGATGATCAGATCTGCCGTGGAAGGCCTGAAGAGGAGGTGGTAGAGGGAAGTGTTACTGCTCTGAGGTTGTCGTGTAAGAGCAGGTCGGGCTGTGGTGCCTTGCTTCAGACCAGTCACCCCTTCTCCCAGTTCTATTTGTCAACCTTGGCTGGCAGTCTACCACCAATAGGGGATGGAGGCTCATGCCTTGCTTAAGACAAGTCACCCCTCTCCAAGTTCTATTTTGTCAGCCTTGGCTGGCAGTCTACCACCAATAGGGGATGGAGGACCATTCCTTGCTTCAGACTAGTCACCCCTCTCCCAGTTCTATTTTGTCAGCCTTGGCTGGCAGTCTACCACAAATAGGGGATGGAGGCTACAACATGTATTAATAGATTTTTTTAATTTCTACTACAAACCTGTCCAGGGTGAGATTGGGCAGGACTAGCGGCCGGCTGGTAGCGACTCGGTCCTCGCCCGCTGTCGCCGTGGCGACCTGGGAGTCGGCGACGCCCGCCGCCAGGGACTTGGCAAGGTTGGTGGCGTTCTCCTGCCGGTCCCTGTGCTCCTCCAGGAGCTGGGCACTGGTCGGGTTGTAGGCGGAGGAGGAGAAAGCACTGGGGTCTGCAAAGGGGGGGGGAGGGAAGGGAGGAGGGGGAGGAGGGGAAACAGGCCGAGATATCAGAGCACATTACGTCCATCATGCAGTCTCTTTCACTGGCTCCCGATCCAATTCAGCCATTTAAAAAATAATGTATGCGTGTAGGGGAGGAGGGGGGAGGGGAGGGGAGGGGAGAGGGGAGGGGAGGAGAAAGGGGAGGGGAGGGGAGGGAGAGGGGGAAGGGAGGGGAGGGGAGGGGAAAGGGAGAGGGGGAGGGGAGGGGAGCTGGAGGTGGAGGGGGAGGTGGAGGGGAGGTGGAGGGAGAGGGGAGGTGGAAGTGGAGGTGGAGGGGAAGGGGGAGGGAGGGAGAAGGAGAGGGGCAGAGGCAGGGGCAGGGGCAGGGGCAGGGGCAGGGGCAGGGGCAGGGGCAGGGGTAGGGGTAGGGGCAGGGGCAGGGGCAGGGGCAGGGGCAGGGGCAGGGGCAGGGGCAGGGGCAGGGGCAGGGGCAGGGGCAGGGGCAGGGGCAGTGGCAGTGGCAGGGGCAGAGGCAGGAGCAGGGGTAGGGGTAGAGGCAGGGGCAGGGGCAGGGGCAGGGGCAGTGGCAGGGGCAGGGGCAGGGGTAGGGGCAGGGGCAGGGGTAGGGGAAGGTGCAGGGGCAGGGGCAGGGGCAGTGGCAGGGGCAGGGGCAGGGGTAGGGGTAGGGGTAGGGGCAGGGCAGGGGCAGTGGCAGGGGCAGGGGCAGGGGCAGGGGCAGGGGCAGGGGCAGGGGCAGGGGCAGGGGCAGGGGCAGGGGCAGGGGTAGGGGCAGTGGCAGGTGCAGGGGTAGAGGCAGGGGCAGGGGCAGGGGCAGGGGCAGGGGCAGGGGCAGGGGCAGGGGCAGGGGCAGGGGCAGGGGCAGGGGCAGGGGCAGTGGCAGGGGCAGAGGCAGGGGCAGGTCGTGAGTCCCACCTAGCGATGTCTGTCGGAGAATGTTGTCTGGCTGTGACTGCCAGCTGTTCTGTTGAATCAGAGGCTCTGAAGACGGCCGGCTAGGATAGGGAATAAACTCATCATCCTCGTCATCAAACGGAGGCAGCGGCATAGAGTTATCGTCGATGAGATCCAGGTGCTCGTAAAACTCGGGGAGGAGAAAGGTGATGTGCTGTGAAGCCAAAATTATTTTATAAGATTTGAAAAATGGCAAAGAAAACTTTAGAAGCGCCTGATGTTATGATCCATGCGGAACCTTTCTCAAAGTATCCTTAATAACTTGTCCCTGTTTTTTTTTTATCCAAAAATCTGATGGGAGGCTGGGGGCTGGGGAAAGGGCTGGGGTTGGGGGAGGGTGTGGTCCCTGACTGACGGACCTCTCCGATGAGCTCCTGTTTGGAGTAGCCGGTCAGCGTCTGGGAGAAGTTACTGTTGACGCTGTGGATGGAGCCGTCCGGATGGAAGGAGATCATGCCGCTGATATTGGTGAAGACCCACAGGCTAACATGGTAGACCAATCCTACTGGCTTGTACTGGCCTGTAGACAATGAGAAACAGGGAAACTCCACTGTGTACAAAGTATATGGGACTGAAAGGCAACTGTGCACAAAGTATAAGGGACTGAAAGGCAGCCGTGCACAAAGTATATGGGACTGAAAGGCAGCCGTGCACAAAGTATAAGGGACTGAAAGGCAACTGTGCACAAAGTATAAGGGACTGAAAGGCGACTGTGTACAAAGTATAAGGGACTGAAAGGCAACTGTGCACAAAGTATAAGGGACTGAAAGGCGACTGTGTACAAAGTATATGGGACTGAAAGGCAACTGTGCACAAAGTATATGGGACTGAAAGGCAACTGTGCACAAAGTATATGGGACTGAAAGTAGAATGTGAATACCTTCTTGCTCTTGTTGGAGGCTGTCTGTTCCACTGTCCGTCTCTTCGGGGATTGGGGGAGGAGTCTGGCTGGTGATCAGAAGACTGACGGGAAAAGTGCTGCCGTCTTTTGTCCGCCCCGTGATCCTTTGCTTTTTCACCTCCTACAGCCGAGCGAGGAAAAAAAAAAAAAAAAAAAAAAAACGGACGAACAAGTTGTCCCTTCAAAGACGATTCGCCCAGACTTTGACCTGTACAAGTAAACAGCATTTTCTCATGATATTCCTTTCAATGCGTGCAATATTTTTATATTTGTTTTCTTATCTATGGCACAGGTCTTGTAAAAAATAGTTCAGGTCCAGTAAGAGTCTCCAGTTACCAGACCTGTTGTCTAGTGCATTTTTTTTCCTCTAAAATTTGAGCCATGTTTCTAGTGCACTCGTCTTTACACTATCTAAGAGATACCACAACCTTCCTGAAATGTTTGCGCTGGATTTTTTATTTATTTTTTTTGGGGGGGGGGGGTTGGGGTGTTCGGGAATGATTCGACGTACCTTGGGGATCCTGGAGCCCGCTGGAGGGAGCAGTATGGATGGGATCAACTGCTTCACGTGCACCCCCACCAGATCGGCGCTGGTGGGGTAACCAAGGAGATATGCAAATTGCGGGTCCGGCTCCACCACACAGCCCTGCACAGAGACAACGACTCATTAGCATTCAAGTCATGAATATTCATGAAGGAAAAGGAAGGCCAAAAAAAAATAAAAAAATAAAAAATTAAAAAACAGACAAGTATCATTAAAAAAATGTTTGCCATAAAAAAAAAAATTAAAAAAATAAATAAAAATTCCCATCACCATTTCCGGAAATCCGAACATTTTCGGAAGTCTTACATCCCTGAGAGGAAAATGAAACGCCTTCGCACCTTGCTGTCAAAGGAGAAACTGGCTGCCGTCCTTTCCACTGGCTCCATGACAACCAGACAACGAGGGTGCTCATCCGATGTCAGCTTCTTCATCCAGAGGGAGACGGGGATGACCAGGCCGTTGCTGTCCATGGCGTCAAACTTAAACCGGAGAAGAAAGGGACGTCGATAAATATCAAACATGTAAGTAAAGACACCGTGGCATTTGGATCGATGGATCGATTCAACTAAATTGCTAATCATTTGGTCAATCAAGAAACCAACCGATTCATGAATCAATCAATGAGCCAGCCAGCGAGTCAATCAATCAATCAACCAATGCATGGCCTTTGTTTTAGAGCAAGGCTTCATCTCTCCCCCTCTCTCTCTCCCCCCCCCTCTCTCTCCCTCTCTCCCCCTCCCCTCTCTCTCCCTCCTCTCTCCTCTCTCCCTCCCCTCTCTCTATCTTCCTCCATGATCCATCTCTCTCTCTCTCCCTCCCTCTTTCTCCTCTCTCCCTCCCCTCTCTCTCCATCCATCCATTTCTCCCTCTCTCTCTGTCCCTCTCTCTCTCTTCCTCCATCCCTCCTTCTCTATCTCTCCTTCTCTCTCTCTCCCTTCTCTCTCTCTCCCCCCTTTCTCTCTCTATCTCTCTCCTCTTCTCTCTCTCCCTCTCTCCCTCTATCTCTCTCTTTCTCCCCTAACTCTCTCTCTCCCTGTGATCTCTGCCTACATTGCAGACTGATGCTGTAGAAAGGAAGTAAAGCCAGACCTCGTGAGGCTGCCCAAGAGGGAAGACTCACCACTTTGCCGGAGACCATGACCACCTCGCCGTTGCTCTCCAGGTGTTGCTCGCAGAGTGCCTCTGGCTGTCTGCGGTCGTTGACAGCCAGGAGGCTGGACATCTTCATGCCTACCAGCTCCTTGGCGCTGTAGCAGAAGAGTTCGCAGGCCATTTCGTTGGCCACCAAGATCTGAGAGAATCGGTCAAAACAAACCAAACGTTTTTTAAAAAAATTGTGAAGTTTTCCCCAAAGCCAAAGTGTGAACATTTTTTCCAAGAGCATGAAAAATGTTCCCAGAGAGAGAGATTTTTTTTCCAATGCGTGAAATGTTTTCCAAAAAAAATTTTTTTTTTCAAAAGCATGAAAAATTTCCCAGAGCGTATTTTTTCAAAGTCGTGAATTTTTTTTTCCAAAAATGTGAAAAAAAGGGGATTTTTTTTTTCCAAAAATGTAATTTTTTTTCTCAAAAATACAAATTTGTTTCCCAAAATGTGATTATTTTTTCCAAAAATGTTAATTTGTTCCAAAAATTTAAATTTGTTATTTTTTTTGCCAAATGTGATTTTTTTTTCCAGAGTTTGATTTTGTTCCCTTTTTTTTTTCCTTCTTCAAACAAATCGATGATAAACAGCCTGGGATTTTTTCAACAAATTAGAAAAAAATTGAAAAAAAAACCCCTGAAAAATTAGAAAAAAAACCAGACAGGGAACCCAAGACCTCTGTTTGGACTAATCAGCAATGTCAAGGTCCTCACCTTGGTCGTGCGCGCTTCGATGGTCAGGATGGCCTTGTTGGGGTTGCGCACCGTGTTGGGAAACGTCGCCCCCATCTGGCCGCCCCCGACAAAGTTGTAGAAGGACCAAGACTGGCCCAGCGACATGTTGAGCTGAGGGGTGGGGGCCGGGGCGAAGGAGCCCTTGGACAGACCTGCCGAAAAGCTGAACGTATCCAGCCCATCCCCTGGGATCCAACAAAAAAAAGTAGCAATTTTTGTATCCTTGTGACGACATTGCTTTGTTCTCGTGCACTAATACAACCGTTTGAGGAACGATGTTTTAAAATTGCTCCCATTTCAACCACATTCACTTTCCTGGGTAGAAATTTGGACCGTATGCCGCTTATACTGTATATAACACTCAAATTTGCGACACATTCTTAGACATCAAACATTTTCCATTTCCAAAGTCCAGTTTTGTGAAATCCCTGTGGAGACCTACATTGTGTGTACATATTCAACCTATTGCTATTGCTACTCAACCTGACTTGTGTACACTGCCTGACTTGTGTGCAATTTGAAGCCATAGCCAATGAAATCCTACACGGCCTGACTTGTGTACACTGCCTGTCTTGTGTGCAATTTGAAGCCATAGCCAATGAAATCCTACATAGCCTGACTTGTGTACACTGCCTGTCTCGTGTGCAATTTGAAGCCATAGCCAATGAATTCCTACACAGCCCCACCTGTGTACACCGCCTGATTCGTGTGCAATTTGAAGCCATAGCCAATGAAATCCTACAAGACCTGTGCCTGTCTCATGTGCAATTTGAAGCCATAGCCAATGAAATCATACATAGCCTGACTTGTGTACACTGCCTGTCTCGTGTGCAATTTGAAGCCATAGCCAATGAAATCCTACATAGCCTGACTTGTGTACACTGCCTGTCTCGTGTGCAATTTGAAGCCATAGCCTGGTGAATCTGGACCAGGGCTCTGGCACAGGCGGCTGCAAGTCCTGTACCTTTGAAGTTGTCCAGCGTGCAGGCCGGCTCCCTGAGACTGCTAGCTGCGGGTGACTCATCCTCCTTCTTGGCTTTGGGCAGGGCTGCAGGTGCGGCAAAGGGCTTGCCGAGATCCAGGGAGGCATTGAGAGACTGGCTGAGACCAGGCTGGGCGGCCTTCTCCCTACCAGGCCAGAACGGGAAGATGAGACCATAGATAGATGATAGACACTGACACCAAAGTCCACAGGATTGTAAGCTTGGGTCCCCCCCTCCCTGGTTTCTCACAAAGCACAGCAGAAAACATGTACATGTACAGTGTAGACTTGAAACTGGTCCCCCGCACAGGTATACATGTACATGTACTGTGCATGTGGTACATATACATGTGTGTATACATATATACATGTACATCAGGGTACCAATGCAACCGGTACCCTGATTCCACACAGTAAGGAATCCTGGGGTACCACTATGGCTAGTAAGTGGAAGGTTTGTGGTGACCAGGTTCCCCCTTGTACTGTAGCACTTCTCTTTCGAGGAGTATGGCTCTGAAAAGAGCCGGTAACTCAACATTTCGGGTAGTGTGTACTACCCGTCGTCAGGAGACTGCTGTACATGTACATGTACATACATGTACATGTACATGTGGTACCGGACTGTGTTGTAGAAAAGCGTGTCGCAATCCACTCACCTTTTGCCTGTCCGTATGCGGTCCAAGGGAGAGGGGTAGGAGGGGGTGCCAAACTGGTCGCCCTGTCGCATGCCGCCCCCTAGTGACTTGTTCAGACTCTGCGTATTCCACGGCAGGCGGCCCTGTGCAATCAAGCAAGCAAACAGAGAGAGAGAAAAAAAGAGAGGGGCGTTCAGTCTCGCTCGCTCGTCTAATCGTGCGAATACATAAATGTGCAATCTCGCAGTCGCAAAAATTACGCAGCATTCCACGCGCGTGCACAAAACACTGCATCTCATTCGAATTAATGGAATTCAATGGGGGAGGGGGGGTTTGCCCGACTTGAAGCGTACAACTGCACTGCATGCTCAGTGCTTTGTCCGATTGCCTGATGAGTGATGAAACAAAAAAAAACTAATTAAATAAACACAGGCAGTTAGAGCAGAATTCAAACCCCCCCGTGACTCTCCTACTTTCTCCTCATCTTCGCCACTTGTCCGCCGAGCTGATTAAGACAAAATCTGACCTTTGAGAAAGGTCCGGCTGACAAGTCTCCTCTACATTATTTATTTATGCAAATTGCATACAGTCAGATGCACTCACATCGATCCACAACTTACGTACATGTACATGTACCATGTACATTTGTATGACTGAGACAATTTGAGAGACAAATGAAAAAAAGCTCCTTGTTCAAATGTCAATCCATCCTCTTCTCCCTCATTGACCAAGGAAACCCTCAAGTCCGCTCTCTCAAGTTGGCCAAATGTAGGCCTACTATCATACTAGGTCTACATGTACTGTACGTACTGTGCATGCAGTGTAACACAGTCCTTGTAAATGCTGCAACTCAGTGTACCGGTAAAAGGTACCGGTATGTCGTACCCAAGAGCAACTACTATAGGCACTCACTGTAACCCAAGACATTGATGTTTACTCAATTCAAGTGGCCTTTCTGTCCGTGAACACATTTTCCAGTCCATCTCAGACGTAATGTACAATGTACATGTACATGTGCGGTATTCGTGCATGCGCCTATGACTACGGGTTGCTTCTCATGCGTACACATGTACATGTACCGGTACACTATAGCTACGCGTGTATAAGACACTGGTCCATTAACTTGAACATGCACTGTGCGCACATGTACAGTACATGTAGTCATGCACTATGCAGAGCTGTAGATGTGTTATGATAGCCGTGTTGGTCCAACTGAGTGAAAGAATGTCAAGTTTAATAGAGGAAGCACTCCAAGACTAGTCAGCTGAATGAAATGGATAAGCTTAAGTTGCATCAAAGTACATGTACAGTGTACATGTACATTGTACACATGTACATGTATGTACTGTACAAGTTGTACTTTGTACATCAAATGCAATGAAGGGGGACGAAGTGTCCATAACATGTACATTTGTACATGTACAGTACATGTACAAACATGTGCATGTATGTATGTACATGCACATGTACATGTACATGTACATGTACTTGTACCCCCGGTATACATGTACACGTGTACATGCACAGTATATAGTACATGTACATTGTGTACACATGTACATGTACATTTTGTTGAAAAAGCACACAAGCACATGTACCTGTAGGCCTACATGTACATGTACCAAAAACAATGCAAAATGTACTGTAGTCAGTGCAGAAGTACATGTACATGACTACATGTACATGTACATGTACACACACACAATGTGTACATGTACATGTTCATGTACATGTACGTGTACATGTACACGTACATGTACATGAACATGTAAAGATGCAGAATGGGATTATTATGTACATGTACATGTACATGTTCATATACATGTACATGTACATGAACATGTCCCTGTACAGTACACATGCACACTGTACTGTACACCCAGAGCCTGTCCAGTTTATAAATTGCATGTGCGTGCAGAGCATTGTGATAATATTAATAGTAATTATGCAAATGTAATTGCAATTACTGCTTAATGATTAAAATGACCAAAGAGCGAATGAAAGCCCAAATCGAATGAAAGCAAAACAAGGGAATGAAAGCTTTTGAAAGCAAAAGAGCACTATGAATTAGAAATTACATCAATAAATAATACATAGCCTTCCGTTGGACCTCAGATGAGAAATTAATGAAGGAAAAAGGCCCTTTTTTTATGGTCCGCAGGCCTTAAATGCAAACGCCTGACCAAATTGATTACCGGTAAACCATCTTCCAAACCATGACCAACCAACGTACAGCGTATGTACGGTACTGTTCTCCAGTGCGTGCGTGGGTGGGTTTTTCCGCAGGATCGCAATTCAAAGCCTCGCTACATGCCCATTGTATTTTCTTGTCTTCCTCACAGAATGGGCAAATTATCATTGCAGTAGGCGTCTACGCGTAAGCCGGTGGGGGGGGGGGGAAGAGACTATGATGAGCCTCGCCTTCCAAAAAAAAATAAAAAATACGGGCTGCAGTATTTGAGAGAAATCGAAAACCAAAAAACCTGAATAATTTTGAATTTTGCTTAATACATGTACATGTAGGCCTACATGTACATGTACATGTACTGTACAGTTGTAAATGAAAGAGCTAGGTACATGTACATGTACATGTACAGTATAGGGTAGAGTTTGTTTACAAGTTTTCATGTTTACAAGTTTACATGTCATGCATGTGTGTGCTAACAGTTGCCATGGTAACCAAATTAATTGACTCATAGATTGTGATTTTCTGCAGAAAAAATATTTTTTCACATCATACTGTACAGTCAGACAGTACATGTGTGTAGTTTTTCTATGATCATAAATTTGTACGACTTACTGTACAGTACATTTATTTGTACGTTCATTGTGGGATTGCTTATTTCACAATGTCGCTCTAGTCTAGGCTAGTACATGTGTACATGTACATTGTACATGTATCATTTGTGAGTACATGATTTCATTATGATGAAATACAGTGGCATACCGGTACATGTACATGTACGTACATGTAGTGATGTATGTACCGGTACCGTACATGTACATGTACATGTACATTGACAACGTCATTGAACACATAATGCACATGTCATGCACATTGCCATTGCACAGTGTACAGTCAAGTACATATGTACATGTATGTAAATGTATTTATGTAAAGTACTGTACGGTACCGGTACATGTGCATTGTCATTGCACACTGTCATAGTGCATTGTCATTGTACAGTGTACCGGTATACATGTACATGTACACATTGACTCTGAGGCAGTCAAAGTACCGGTATGCCTATTATGCGCAGACCACTTGACAACATCATCCCTGCACACGGTGCATCAATTACTCCGCGTTACTGGCCCATGTAGTTGCCACTTGACGGGAAATCTTCAAATTTCCCGAAGGAATTGGGCAGTGCAGTGCAGTGCCTGCACTGTACATGGCAGATTGATCACATTAACACCGCGCCGCCTATCCTCACAGAACGCCCATCACCAGAACCAATTACCCGCCATGACAGTTAACAGTCACATGTACACGGACACATGCATCGTGCGTGTACTGTACAAGTACAAGATGGATAGTCAACAGATAACTGGGAAAGCAATCTGCTGGGGAACTTACAGTTTACTCAATATAGTATAAACATGTACATGTGAACGTGAACATTCATGTGTACAGTACATCATGAACTAATGAAGCCACACTACATGTATGCTCCATGCATACACTGTACATGTACCGGGGTTTAAAGGCCCAATACAAAGGGGTTTAAAGGCCCAATACAACATTCTGACATTAGAAAGATGTCCACAGATTTCATTCTAATTCACACAGCTCGGTGGTCCCGTGGTTCAGACGTCCGCACCAGAAAGCAGAAGTCGTGGATTCGATTCCCACCCGGACGGCCTTTGCTTTTGCCAGAGGCAATCGGGGCAAAGCACCGAGCATACACAGTTTAATTTACTTGTTTAAGTTCACGGGTCACAAAATTGACACATCAGCCCTTTAAGTATGAAATTGACCGTCTCATACGGCGCCGTGCCAAACCGGATATGATTGATTCGATTAATTTCACGGCTGTGAGGACGATTCCTACCTCCCACGCTGACACTGGTGATAGAGTCAAGTGCGGCGCACTGTGCGTTTTACCGTGCATTAGGGACAGACTACAGGTATAAAGTACCAACTGTTTATTTATCACATTTTTGATGCGCTGCTCATCGCAGACTTCCAGTTAAGGGTCCTTAATCACGTTTGTTGGGATTACAAATGTAAGGAGCACCCTAATGGTCTGTACAATTAATAAATTCAGTTTCATGTGGACTGCTAAATTACAAGCGACTGCAACTTCACCCAAAATAAACGCGGAAATTAGGAGGTTCTGAGGGTTTTGATCCCAGCGGGACCTTTCTCAAAGGCAGAATTGCTTGGTCCTTTAAAAATTGAGCCTTCCTCAGACTTGGGTCATGAAGGATTGAAAAACCAGCCCTCTTAATTTTTGATATTTTGCATTTTGGGGGGGTCATTTCAGTCGGTAAGCTGTATGAGCAGTACATTTTCGCATTTTTATTCTCCCCCCCCAAAAAGAAATTCCACGCCTTTTTCCCCCAGGAGTTTGAAAAACCCAGGACCCTTTATCCCCAAGCCAACGTCTCTCAATTTGGAAATAGAAAAAAAAAATATGTGTAAAAAATACACTATCATAAACGATGCGCATAAAAATGTCAGAGAGGATCTAGCTTTCCAGCTGCCCAAACTTAAAACCCGGCAGTAAAGCTTTTCTGTTTTGTGGGCCCTCTATTCCTCTATTGCCACGAATTTTCCGTCAAATATTGACTTGAGAGCACGCGGGTACGATCAATTCAGGTTAGACTGCGACGACTCGCGCCTCCTTTCCATGGGGCTCCCCCCTTCCACTTCCCTCCGTGGCTCAGAACGGGACCGAGAAACGATAATCTGGCAGGCTGTGGCCGTTGCCGGGACGACCTGTTATTTACTTTCCCCCACAAACACCTGCAAAAAGTGGAGTGATGGGATATGACGGGACAAGAGAGAATCAAATATATGAATTTTCCACTGTTTAGCTCAGACTTGCAATTTATATGTTTTCATGCTTTTAAATCATTTATTTACCAATATATTTTGATTTTGCATTAAGGAGAATGAAACAGTTACAAATTAACGTTGCTATAACGAATGCTGATAACCCAAACATTCGGCTAAAATGGACAAATGCCCTTTGGCTCCCAAAGTATACGTCCGTGAATATGCAGTGGCAACTGGTATATTATTTATTTCGGTAATTGGTACATTATGTATATTTGGCATATTTGTAATTTACTTAGTTCTTTTTCCATATACATGTATATTTTATATTTTTTGTTTTCTGTCATCCAATTAGTTTGGAGAGCCCCCTGATAGAAACTAGTTTCTTTTGGGCAATCCTGCTGGAGTTAGTTGCAGGTTTTTTTCTGTTATTGTTGCTGTTGTTGTTTGTTTGTTTATTTTATTATTATTTTTTTTATTGATTGCTTTATTTCTATTTTTAACTTTATTCTTACTGTACTTGTGTGCTGTGATGTGAATGCTGTACGTGTATCCCGAAAAATGAAATAAATAAATAAATAATAAATAAAACAAACGACCACTATATCAAATATTTTTCATGGATCCCGGGATGTTCGTTATAGCGACGTTCCAGTTGTAATGTACATCTACATGTAATTCAATCATGGCAATGAGGGAGTTTGCCCTAGTGAACATTTGTACAGTTAATTAAACGTGTGCAGTATATGCTTTGCCCTGATCGACTGCTGAAAAAAAAAACCGAAAAGAAATACAGGCAGCTTGGGCGGTTTTTTTTTTACTGGCGACTCCTGCTTTACAAAGTCCACAGGAACCTTGTCAGAATGAGTTTAAATTTTCAGAATCTTAAATAGTGCATTCGATGTTCGGGAGCGGACCACCTTGCGTCCCTCCGAGACTTATCTGTCCACCTCATCTGCTCACGTCCTGAAAACTTGCTGCCTGTCAAGTCCATTAAACCCGGGCTAAATTTATCGCAAGCTTGATCCAGATGAATCTTGGATATTTGTCGTAGCGCCACATTAATTGGCCCCTGAGTGATGTTCTATCGGAGTTCTTCCATCTAATTGCTTCACTTTGTTGGGCCCTACGGGCTTCAGAGAGAGGGATAGGTGGAGAGAGAAAGAGAGAGGGAGAGAGAGAGAGAGGAGAGAAGGGGAGAGAAAGAGAGAGAGAGGGAGATAGAGAGAGAGGGAGAGAGAGAGAGAGAGAGGGAGAGAGAGAGAAAAAGAGAGAGGAAGAGGGAGACAGGCAGACAGGGGAGAGAAAGAGAGACAGGCAGACAGGGGGAGAGAAAGAGAGACAGGCAGACAGGGGAGAGAAAGAGAGACAGGCAGACAGGGGGAGAGAAAGAGAGACAGGCAGACAGGGGAGAGAAAGAGAGACAGGCAGACAGGGGGAGAGAAAGAGAGACAGGCAGACAGGGGAGAGAAAGAGAGACAGGCAGACAGGGGGAGAGAAAGAGAGACAGGCAGACAGGGGAGAGAAAGAGAGACAGGCAGACAGGGGGAGAGAAAGAGAGACAGGCTGACAGACAGAGACAGAGATACAGAGGGACAGAAAAAAGGGCATGAGACAAACAGCAACAGAGAGGGGTACAGAGAGAGTGATAGTAGGTGGAGAGGGGGAGAGAGAAAGGGGGAGAAAGAGGGAGATGGAGAGAGGGAGAAAGAGGGAGATGGAGAGAGGGAGAAAGAGGGAGGTGGAGAGAGGGGGGAGAGAGTCAGGCAGAGGGAGAGAGTCAGGCAGAGGGAGAGAGTCAGGCAGAGGGAGAGGGAGAGGGAGAGGGAGAGGGAGAGGGAGAGGGAGAGGGAGAGGGAGAGGGAGAGGGAGAGGGAGAGGGAGAGGGAGAGGGAGAGGGAGAGGGAGAGGGAGAGGGAGAGGGAGAGGGAGAGGGAGAGGGAGAGGGAGAGGGAGAGGGAGAGGGAGAGGGAGAGGGAGAGGGAGAGGGAGAGGGAGAGGGAGAGGGAGAGGGAGAGGGAGAGGGAGAGAGAGAGAGGAGAGGGAGAGGGAGAGGGAGAGGGAGAGGGAGAGGGAGAGGGAGAGGGAAAGGGAGAGGAAGAGGGACTCAAGAAAATCTCGCTAACTCCCAAGGGAGTTGGCACAGTCATCTCAACTGCAAATGTGTCAGGAGGGACGATTAGAATTGCAAAGGAGTCGAGGTGGCCATTTTGGAATTGAAATCCACTGCTAATGAGGGCCTGTCTACACATACGCAATTCTGTCAGGGCCCTCTGTGTAGGGATGCTGTAACCAGAGAGTCTAAATATCTTAAGGTTACGTGAACCGAGTCCAGTGATTTTGGCATCTGTCTGGTGCAGAGGGTGCCCTACACTGCACCTGCTGTCTAGAGCTTTTTTTCTATCTAACCACTGCACGATTACGACAAATGGCACTCCAATAGTCACAGTTGACGTCTGATGAAAACATCTGTCTCAATAAAAATTGAGTGTTTTTTTTTTTTTTTTGTCTGATCAAATACATGTTCAGGCTATAGCTCTACCCTTGTCATCTTCTTGAATTTCAGAAGAAAAAAGAACGTAATCAAAGTCAAAGTTGTATTTGAGTGGCATTTTCTTCATGGTGCAAGAAAAAAACCAACACTCGACAGCCGGTCCAGTGCAAGCCTACTCGGCACTTGACCGACGCTGAAATCGCTAGACTCAGTCCACAGTCTGCTGGATATTTCGATCCCTGTCTTTTTGTTTGTTTTTACAGAACAACTTGGTCAACACAATTACATGTACATGTACATGTAGATACAGTGGTTCATTGTAAAACAAGCCTCACGCTTAAGGTTTTTGTTTACTAGCCTACTGGCTAGTAAATTGAGTTTTTTGCTAGCCCGTAACAAGCTTTACTAGCCAGGCTGTCAAATTAATATTGAATTTAAAACAAGGTTATCAGGTCAGTAAAACAAATCATCAGTTTCTACTTTCTCATCCCCGCCTGCATCATTTTTTGCCACCACACTGCTGTCTACTTTTTACTAGTCCGCCGGGCTAGCAAAGTGGGCCATTTTACTAGCCCGCGGCTGTTTTGACTAGACAATGACCGCCGGGCTAGTGCTAAGGTCGAGCCCTGTAAGATGTATGCAAGCGTGTCAGTGTGTCAGTCAGAATACAGTATCCATTTCAGTGCCGTCCTCCGTTCCAGTTTGAAACACCATATTTCCCCACGCGAATGTGAGTTTTGGGGTTTGGGATTTTGAAGGGGGAGGGGGAGGGGGGGGGAAGGGGTAAAAAAACAATTGGTGCAAATGAGGGGCTCTCAGCCGGCTGATCTAGAATTGATGAGGGGAGGGGGGAAGATGGGGTGGGGGAGTGGTGGGGTGGGGGGGGGGGGAGTACGGGGTACAGGCAACCTCGTTCCCGGGGGAAATCAGTGCGGCGTGGCCAACCTCATTCCCCAAGCTATTACGCCAAGGTTTATGGGGCTTGAAATTTCTCGACTCGCGCTTAATAAATCGCCCACGCACTGCTGATCCATTAAGGCTAAACAGGCTAAGGGGAGTGTAGGGTTGCTGTTTGTTTGTTTGTTTGTTTGAGGGGGAGAAAACAGCACTCCACAAATGTGCATGCACAGCAAGCGTGAATGTGCACATATCTAATAGAATAGGCTGCAAACTTGTGTATACACATGTACACGACTACACATTTGGTACACGTACGGTACATGTACAGGGGTACAGTGTAACTTACAGTACTGCCATTGCATTTGTGTAAAACATGTATGTATGTGAACAGGGCGCAAATCTAGTGCCTTATGGAGACCTAGTCCAATAGGTTGAATTTCCCACCATCCACTGGGAAATTGGAAAGGTGTATAGGTCTCCACAAGGTTTTCAGTTTTCACGAAACTGGTATTTGGAAATAACTCAAAATGGGAAATTTGTGATCCATGGGTAAGACTCTGTCGCAAATTGTGTTATACATGTATTAAGGAAGATACAGTCCAGATTTCTACCCAGGAATGTGGTTGAAATGGGAGCATTTTAAACATCGTTTCTCACTCGGTTGTATACTGCACAAGAACAAAGCAATGTCTCCACAAGGATACACAAATGAGTATGTGTGTACTGTACTGTACATGCATGTACGGTAAGTACACAATGTACAGTATTCATGGTATACAACTAAACATACAAGTGGCTGGCTGGCTGAACATCATCATAAGATAAGACACATGCACCCACATCCCCCCACGCATACACAACTCCGTCATTAAATCTTTCACGCCCCCTCTCATCAATACGGCCAATTTCACACCCGCCGGGGGGGGGGGGGGGGGTAAGGAAGGGAGAGGAGAGAGAGAGACACAAGTCAGTCAATTGCCGGTTGCCGAGCAGCCGTTGCCCGGCAACGCCTTCCCACTCGCCCCGCACCTGCCCCACATTCTGCCGCTTTTTGAGAAAGAAGGGAGAAACATCTGGCACCCGGCC
>OX465121.1:6048773-6211273 GCA_949987565.1 Luidia sarsii
GGGGAGGGGGAGGAATAGGATGGGGAGGAGGAGGGAGGAGGATATGGAGGAGGAGGGGAGGAGGAGGAGGGAGAGGGGGAGGAGGAGGAAGAGGAGGAGGAGTAGGAGGAGGGGAAAACTTATACAATTTCAGTATTTTTCTGAAATAATACAAAACCCATCTCATGTTTGTCTTACAATTTGGTTGAATAAAACCTTAAATTATCAAAAACAAATATTCACAGTACTGTTGTTAATCAATAGTATGGGGGGTTCTGAACAATACTTGAAGCAAATTATGACCTCGTCTACTTTTATCTTATCCATTAAAACAAGACTACGTTGCTCCTAAAACACGTACGTCACTTCTTGGGCCCAAAGCAGCCCGTACTTACAAAGGGCTTCCTTTAGTAAGCGTTCTAAATGCAATATAGAATCTACCAGTGCCCAAAAGAGTCGATAACGTCGGAAGTTTACTTGCCTTGTCGATCGCACTGATGGCGTGAAAAAAAGAAGAAGATAATACCGAATTGCAATTCTCTCTGACGAGTTTCTCCGCGACCTTCTTGTTTAAAATTGCCCTGTTTCTGTTCCCCTTGCTCACCAGAGGGTCGCTGTTTGCTTTCCAAATATTCATCTTTCACGGGAGAGGGTTCTGAGATCGATCTTGGAGAGAGTGAGCGAGCGAGCGAGCGAGGCGGAGATCGCGGGATCCTACAGCGCGTGGCAGAGAGGGTATATAGTCCTACACGACCACACGCTGCCCCAAGCGTTTCAAACGCAGCTAGGCCGTGGCACGCGTGATTTCAGCTCATCGCCCGAATTACGATCCGAAATGCAGCAGCCATGCAGCCGATTTTAATAAAATAGGCAGAGGGGATCGTTTCTGCGGCGGGTCGAACAAGGAGTGACGTGGCGAGGTAATGGCTAGGGAATCACAGGCTCGTCTATTACCGCCCTGGCAACCGGCCTTTGCTCGAGAGCAGAGATAGAGATGACTATAGGTGGACATTGAGCATCTTACTCCGTAATATCACTCAAGAAGCAATTGATGGAGTGGTTAATTTATAAGTAACGTTGTTGTATTTGGACATATTAGCAAAGTGCAATACCTATAGACGGTCAAACGGGTGTTTTGGCAGCCCATATAAGGATACTGAAGACGTCATCACACGTCATCACATGAGGGTCATTACCATTGATCTCCATAATAAAGACTGGATAGGACACCGCGCGTTGCTCGTGCACAAAATACGCGGTCGAACAATGGCGGCGCGCAACGCTTCAGGAGGGTAGAGTAATTGTGTGTGTTGGTTAGAGCATCTTGCTCTATGGTTGAAGTTCACTCGCTTGGCTTTGGATGAATTCAGTGGCTACCTTGTAGTTGTAGGAACGAGTAATTAAGGTGCCGGAAATAATTTGTATATCCTCTTAATTTAGGCCGAAGTATGAATAATTCACGGTGCTTTTAACCTTGCCTATATATAGGAACGAGCATGACGCACTCACACGCTTTAAAAATATATATATATATTTTCTTGAATAGCCCTATTATTTTGTTTAGCCTATAACTGTCTCTGCATCTGCATAATAGGTAATTCTCATTTAGCTCATCGAATCCGCGTTTGAATCGGCCACGGCTACACATTGGTTGCTGGTGTTTATTTTAACTTTTCTGAGCAACTCCAGGAAAAAAAAGAAAAAAAATACTGCCGGAGGAACATTTTTTCATTCATTCAACGCTTGCACAATTTATTGCAAATTGACAAAAAGCAATGCAGATTTATTTTTTGTAAAAGATTTGCACATGGTTATAAGGCTATAGTCACCAGTGATATCCAAGGCCCCACCTACCAAAATACCAACAACCATTATCACAATGATTTCACCCAGATCAACAAAGCCAATCATCTTCTCATAGCTTGGTCGAATGTCGAATGGTCGCACTCAACAAACTTACGAATGCATCATTATCTAACGTAATTGAGGAGAATTTATATTTATGGTAGTAATCTTGAACCTTGGAGCCTTGGAAGTTTGGAACCTTGTTGAGATAATCCTGGCTTCCCGTCAATTCCATAAAACAATCTGTGAAAAACATAAAAGGAAAATTAGTAGGCTAGCTATTAGTACAATCATGTAGTAGTAGCACTATCTCAAACTTATTTGGATACTGTTACCTAATCATTCTTTTTTCAAGGGTTGGATTCAGCTTTTGCGTGACCCAATTAACAGCAGTTGTCAATGATTACTTAAGTTAATAAAGTTGTTCAGTCATTATTCTTCATCCGAAGTTGGTAAATGGTGATAAGAACCGTAGCCTAAGTAAATGGTAGGCCAGTGGCTATGCGGGAAGGGGGATAGGTTTGGCCTTCTCCCGGAAAAAAAATCATTCTTTGAAGATGATTTTTGGGCCTATAATGTTAATGATTTTTTTTACCACTGCTGGAACAACAGAGGTCATAGTTATGCCATAAATTGAAAATCTCAGTCATCAATAATTATAAGCATTATGTAGTACTAAAGCCATAAAGGAGTCCATCTGGGCTAACTAACAACTTACTAACAACTTACGGCTCACTTTCCCGTCTCTCTCCGAGCAATTCACTGCTGCGCACACTTTGCCCATAGTACTTTGCGAATTTTCCTATTTTATTCGTGTATGTTCACTTTTCTTCAAAAGATGACTGTTTGAAGGGAAAAATGCGTCCACTTCTTTGAGATGTCCATTCTAATGTGTACGCGCAACAAAACGACACGTTCGTTTTTTACCCTCTTGACAAAACGCACACGCGGACGCGCATTTGACGCAGTGTCCTATCCAGTCTTTATTATGGAGATAAATGGTCATCACACACACACCAACCCTTTGTCTACCCACAACAGGTGACCGAATACAATTGGCAGACAAAGAGGCTAACCAACCAACAGAAAGACAGACCAAGGATTTTTGTCTCCTTTTCGGCTCTTAAAGCAACTCACGGTTCGTTGATAATATCACCTACAATGTATATCTATAATATAGCCTCAGTTTGTACACATCACGTAGACTGACGACCGCGGAGTACCCAGCGATGGCATTCCCTCGCAATAAAACCACGGTGTCCCAACATTGTATCTCTTAGGTTTCCCCAGACCTCGCCAAATCAACGTCGGTACAATGATTCACGACCCCTGGGACGATGTCAGCTAATCAAGAGATAGCGGGTTCGTGCGCAGGGTAAAGGGTTGTTTAAAACCATCCCCCCCCCCACAGTACCTTCCGAATGCAGTGCCTCCGCCCTGCACGGTCTCTCTAAACATCTGCCCGCCATGTATTTACTCAAGGGACTTGGCCAAACATAAATGTTTCCAGTAACACCGCCTTCCTTGTCATCTTTGGTAATTGTTCGGCTGACAAGGCAGCGGTCGTCCCGGCCTAAGTGCAGGACTCGTGGGAACTCGGCAGGGATAGAGAGTTCGTTTAAGGCGCTGTTTTTCCAGCAACTCTTGTAAGGCAAAGTTTTAATGTGAACGAGTTAGACAAATAAAGGGTGGGTACCTGAAAAGGGTACTAATGTTTGATATTATTATATGTGATTTTTGAAAATGTCCAGGCGCCTTACGGAAAGTCATTCTGGCACTCCAACTTGTCTCTGTTCATCCCTCTCATAATATAATCATCATCGCCATTATCCTCATCAAAATAATTCTTAACATCCACATCACCATCTTCTAATCACTAGCCCCACCAGCACCATGACAACGCCATCCGTGCGCGCGTCCGTCCATCCATCCATCTGACCTTTAACCTCTAGTAGATCTTCAAGGGATGGGTAGGATACAGCCAGACTTCTCTTCGACAACTTCTGCCAAAGCAATTATACCACCTCCCCCCTCAATGTCCATCTCGATATCTTGGCCTATACACTAGCCCAGTCCCAACCTAATCTGGCCGATTTGGGCGAATGGCATGAGCAATCAATGGGGCGGGACCAATGGGCCAGAAGAGGCAGCCACGCTTTATATAACACGACCTACATTCGCGCAGGCAGCTTGGTAGAAGGATATTAGCCCGTATCCTATAGTTGCAGAAGTGGCAACGTCACGCCCAAAGTGACACATTGTATATAATCGGCCTACATGTCGGCATACACGCGCATACAATCATTCCTTGGCTTATCTAGCCTGGTTCCCGGCACACTGTAAAAAGCATATCACATTTCGTTGATGTCAGGCGTGCCATTTTGAAAATAATAAAAAACGGTTGGATATAAGAAGTGCTTTTCTTAAAGGAAACTTTGTGACAATATGCAGGCAGTTTATGAAAATCTGGGAATAGCAAACGCATAAGGAACAATAATTTCAAAAACAAAAATGTATGAAAGATAAAAACGCAGACATACATAAAAACAAAAATAAAACACAAATAAAAAAAACATCACAAAAAGGTAAAGTAACTCAATGGCAATTAGGACCAACGTTTAATAAAAAAGTAGAAACACAAAACAACAGAAAAAAAATAATTCAGACAAAATAAATTGAAATATAATTATATTCACATGTATTTTCATAAAACATCAACTCAACAATAAACTAAACAATACTTTTAAGACTTCCATCTAACAGTATTGAAAAAAAAGCCATCAAATTGATGATTCAAAGGTTTGACTATTGTTTCCATAAATGTGTCTGAAACAAATTAACTGGCCGATCTCACAAAGCTGCCACCGACAGGCACATGTACTTATGATGACAAGTACGAAAGAGAACAAGCGTGTGATGCTTATTGCTTGGCACATATCCTCTATCCACGTTTATCTTATCTGACCTCCACACATGGCTATTGACCGATCAAGCGATCGTATTAGCTTTTCTTTGAGCTTCAGCAAGTTGTGTTGCTCAGACAACTGTAAGACCTCGGCCCACGAGCTAAAGGATTTCAATCATATCTCACGTGCGTGTGTTGTACAGCATGCATGGGCAGGCGGTGCTGTATTTACGGCAGCCACACCTTCATCTGGATGCGATTATTAAATAACGGATCATTAGGAGTCAAGTGATCACGCGGTAGAACGTTGGACGGACACAGGGTCGGGAATAGGGCGAACAAACAGATGGGATAGAGATCACATCTACCACCGAGCAACCTTGGGGTATCTGAGGCGATTATATGTAGCCAGGAAAGGGGGGTTGGACACGCTTTGGTAAGGCGGCAGGTTGAAGTCGCTCGACACAAGACGGCTACTTTCTAACTAAGAAAGAGTCAAGAGCTCAGAAAGGTGAGCTGTGTGTGAGGACCAGATAGCCCTAATGGTCAACTTGTGGTAATATACGCCCAAATGATAACCAGCACCATGTATGTCCGTGTAATAAAGTATAGGCACCGGACTGTTTGCCTGCATACAGCCTCGCCTTTGTCGACAAGGCTTTGAGGGGAAAGGAAAAGCACGATGACTGCGCCGTTCTAAATAAGTATCAATCGAGTAACGGCGCTACTGCAATCTGACACGACATATACAGCGTTACAAAACTCCAAGTTATACGCTTGCATTTCAGTAAAATGGTTAATTCCCAGTACAGCGTCAATATGACTCGGACTAGTCGTACACAGGGTGGGTGCATGGATGTCCCGTGGAAAGGTGAACAATGCGGGCCTTTTGGGGGGCAGAGGGGAGAGCAGAACAGGAGAAGGATTGGATTTCGCGAACCGATAGGTGGGCGAGTTGCTTCTACCTAATCAGCGTGACGACCTACGCCGGGCTAGGCGGACAGGCTCGCGCAGAACCCAGGTACTCACACCGTACCCATGCACAGTGGCCCGCTAGAGAACTTGCTCAGGCTACAAAATGCAATTACGATCCCGACTGCAAAGCTGAAGGCTCTATAGGGAGCGCACAATGGCTTGTTTGCTGGCCCTTCCCTTGGAAATACCGTCCGGTCAAGAAGAGAAAAAAAAGGCTTGACGGTATGACTGTATCAGGAACCTTCTCTAATCGGAAATAGGGGAGCAATTGCGTAGGGGGTAGAATCACTAAATGGCTTGTCTGAGCAGTGGAAAATTTATTGTCAGATTGACAAGCGTTGTGAACACGCTGTGACAACATAATAGCAGCGAGTGTACCTGTATCGCGGTACCTCTGCTCTTCAGTCTCTCTATACAAGGACTATACTACCGATTGACCCCTAGACATGACGTCATTTCAGTAGGGCGCCCTCTAGAAGAGGTTGACAAGGACGTATCTGATTGGTCCATTCCATGAGCGTACAGTACTGAGTGTTCTGTAGCTGTAGGGTCATTGATGAGTGGCTACAAGTTCAATCCACCAAAGTCTATAAGACTTTGTGGTATAAGTCATTGGCTCTGACTCCAGATTTTACTGAAACTAATTCGACCCTACCTGACCCACTTTCAAGAAATCAGAGGCTTGGGAATGGCCCCCTTGCTCAAGGCCGCCACCGTCCCTGCCCCACTGCACTGCGTGCGACCAGAGACAACTTCGTACTTAACCTTTAAGAGCGATCATTAGTTCCGCATTGTGCACCGGCCCGTATACCGCGCCCCAAATCGTTTTCCATCTCGCTAAATTAGCCTCGGATTTTCGGCTGAAATTGACCGTGAATATGCGTTCCCCCCTTATCGTAATTAATTCGATGAAAATGAGCCAGGGCTATCAGATTGGCTCGCCCTCCGACGTGGAAAATATTATTTTCACACATGTACATGGATAATTAGATAGCATCAAACTAATAACACAGTGGCTCCGTAACTATGGCAACTCGTTTGTTTATTACCGTTGGGAAGTCCGAGGTGGTGACGTCAGAGGGATGCAGTCGGCCGTCACGTGGTTTGAATGTTATTCTTAAGTCTCAGATACTGCGTGGAAAAGATAAAAAAAACACATACACATATTATTTTTAAAATCCAGTGTTATGTTACTGTGACAAACGTTGGGACAATTCTGATATCTTCATGTAATGCTACGGTTATTGCTACCCGCGATTCGCCAGTTGACCATGTGCACAGGACGTAATAGGTATGAGAAGTGCACCTATTCCATAGGACCAATGGTGCGTGCTGCATGTTTATAGCTTTCCCTTTCCATCGTCAATTTAACCCTTAGGGCTGCGTCACAGTCATGTTGAGGACAGACCAGAATAGATCCGTTGCCCAATAATTGGTAACACGCAGAGACGATGTATCGGCAACCCCTGATCTGACACGGCCCAAAATGGCGCCTGGTGACGTCAATGAGATCAAAGGTCATGTCCCGCTCCGTCGCTATAGCTTCAGATTACATCTGGCGACTGCAGCCCTGCTATGCCAATGGACCCGTGTACTATTTCTAGAAGTGACAACATGAGAATTTGACACGGCCCAGAGTGATCGTGTACAATTTGAGGCCATTTCAATGGACCTTTCCCATGAAATATGCAAATAAGAGCTGGCGCATGCGCTTTACTAAATTGGTGGGCAAACGAGTGCGCGATGCGTGCAGGTTTTGAAATACGCGCGCAGGAGACGCTGAATAGCCAATGACCGCACGCCAAACTGTTAGTGAGAAGGAACGCGCGCACGCCCGTGGAAAACTATGATTGGTTGGCAGCCCGCTTGCCCACCAATTTAGTTAAGCGCATGCGCTAGGTCTAATTTGCATATTTCATGGGAAAGGTCCATTATGGATAACTCCTTCATGCGCGCGTCGCTAGGGGCGCAGTGCGCAGGCGCTTGTCCTCGTTCCCGATTGGTCAAGAGTGGAGGGAGCGCTTAGCGACAGCGCGTGCGCAAGGCCCGCGACGCGGACATGATTGAAGGGCCGCCGCTAGCAGGATCTTATTACAGGGCAAATGTCAATCAATCAGTTGATGTAGAAATGTTATCAAATTGACAAGGCGTCCTTGAATTACCGAGTATACGTCACCTGGCACAGTTTAGCCGTTGGAAAGGCGCTCGTCTTACACCCGACTCTTAACCAAACGGCAATCGGCAAATTGGCGGCAACATAACCAACCACCATGACCCCCGCGAGGCGGTTTACTTCACTTGTCAGTGCACCTCCTGACACATATGACCCATTTATGGGCAGGGTGGCGAATGAGTTCTTCAATGGCCCGTGCAATCTCGTTCCCCGGGTAGCACTCGGACCGCTCTCCAAAGGAACAAGGGTCATGCCGGTGAGTTATGGGCGCCGTACATGTACGTGATTGCAAGTACCGTTTGGCGCGAGTGGCAAGTAAGAGGCAAAGCGGGGGGAACGGTCGAGCTGTCTCTGATAGGAAAATAAATGGAAATCAATTCTCTAGTGCAGACGTTCACCATGGTCCATATGCTCTTATATGCCCTTCCTACTCGTCTTCCTCCTCACTTTGCTTATTCGTCATCCTCATTTCTCTTCCTCCTCCTATTCCTCCTCCTTTACCCCTCCTCCCCTTCTTCCTCCTTCTCCTCTTCCTCCTCATCCCTCTTTCTCCCTCCTCCCATTTCTTCTCCTTCTTTTTCTCCTCCTTCTTCTCCTCCTTCCCCGTTTCTTCTTCTTTTTCTCCTCCTCCTTCTTCTCCTCCTTATTCTCCTTCTTTTTCTCCCCTTCTCCTTCTCCTCCTCCTTTTTCTCCTCCTCCTTCTCCTCATTCTCCTTCTTTTTCTCCCCTTCTACTTCTCTTACTTCTTTTTCTCTCCTTCTCCTTCTCCTCCTTCTTCTCCTCCTCTTTCTCCTTCTCCTCCTCCTTCCTCTGTCTCTGGAAGTCTGTTTCTTTCTCCCTCTCCCCACTCTCCCCTGCCGTAAGACCTTCTTGTCCTCGTCTTCCTCTCCGTCTCACCCTACTTAGATCACGACCCCGTGTCCATAGGACTCACTCTCCCTCTCTCTCTCTTAGTGAGAGGAGATGAGGCGACTGTCTCCTAACAAATCACCTATCCTGTCCTACAAGGCCACGGTCCATCGAAGTGCGGATACACTTTCCCCAGCTGTGGAGCAAGGAGGCAAAAGTATCGCTACACGGCGCACGGCGTCTTCATTAAACCTGAAAGCATTTTGCCTCCGAGTCCAATCAGAGAGCCGGGTACGACGGCTCCGTGATGCGCCGAGCGCACGAGACACGGACCACAATCGACACTTTCTCATTAATTATGGGACTTAGCACATTCAATCCGGCGTCTGTCAATGTGCGCGGGTGGAAGGCCAAGTGGGATGAGGTTGACAGCGGAGAGGAGGGGGAGGAGGATGGTAGACGGTCACGTGGGAGCGTGGTGGGGATGAGTTGAGACCAACAGCCTTTAATAATTGGCGCTAATGATGAACGAACGGTAAACAGAGCGTGCAGAACACCCGGCAACACCATATCGGTCACACATTACTTAGTGCAAATGCTGCTTAACCTTTCCAATTCATTTTCCGGGGATTTTTTCTTGGCCCATCTTGAATCGGCATCTGAGATGGATCTTGCACAACAGATCCTTTAAGAAGGAGAGGACAGTTGGGATGCGTTCGGACGCAATGGGACAGAGGGGGAGACGTACTCATGAGACAGGTCCCACGGGTCTCATCAACCTTTTAGAGGAAGCTCTGGTGGAAGCAACCAAGAAGATGCAAGGAAGAAGGACGATGAGGACAAATAAAGATGGGTTTCCGGAAAACTGCTTTATAGTCTGAATCTCAAGGCTTATCTTTGAATCGTCTGGAATAGGACTCGAAAACAGGACTGCATGGAATTCAGTCTGGTTTCGGACTCCATCATGCACAGGTATATTGTGATGATAGTTTTATCTCTGAATCGTCTGGAATAGGACTCGAACACAGGACTGCATGGGATTCAGTCTGGTTTCGGACTCCAGCATGCACCGGTATATTGTGATGATAGTTCGGTTTTTAAAAAAGGTATAACATGATGTTTGTGCCGAGGAGAATATAATTCATTGAGGGTTTGCCTTGCTCGACGTGATAAACACTGCTTTGCCCGATGCCTGATGAAAAAAACCCACATAAGGCAGCGCGGGCGGGATTCGAACCCGTGACTATCGCTTTCTAGTGCAGACGTAGTTGCATTTTCTTGATTTTTTGGAGTGTTTGTTTTTTTACAAGACGGATGCGGAGATGAAGCCAAATCCGTAGCGTTGGCAACGACAGGACCTCCCCCCACCCCGTGAACTTCACAGTCCACCGATCGGCATGGCGAGAGGCGGGCAGCGTTATTTAGATCTCCGGTGGTCGGAGCTAGCACTGGGCGAGTGCGACAGGGTGGCAAATGGAGCTAACAGCTGTGCCTGCATGCATGGTGGCATTAATGGGCTTGACGAGATGGACTCCATGGAGAGACCGATAATGGGGCCCTGCACTCACTCCCAGGGACTGGTAGCTTGGAGATACCTGGAGAGAGTGGAGAGTGACGGTTCTCCCCTCTAGTAATTCCCCGTTAATGAGGCCGGGGACCGGCTAATACGGGAGCTGAAGCTCAATGAGAGAAGACCAAGAATTAGAAAACAGTGCCTCGATAGTGGAAAATTCATGATCTCATTCAATAAAATCACGCAGAATGGAATTCCCAGGAAGCTATATCGAGGACCGGTACATCTAGATCATACCTGAATGCGTATTTCTTTCAATAGATCATCCTTAAAAAAGGCCAGAGTTTAGGTAAAGCCGGGGGTTAAGGTCAAAGAAAGTGCAGACTACAAAAACATTTCCTCAGTAATTAAATATATGGATGGTGGCTTCAATAATGAAACAGATGATAACTGATACTGAATGCATTGTCTTGTCTTGTATTGGTTACGACTGGGTGTGACACACGAGTGTATGTGACACGGCTGAAGCCTCTGGCTATGGCTTGGGTAGATTCCGGTGTAACTGGGAGCCGCTCACGAGCTATGACTACGACATTGGTAAGACTATTAAATAACACGTATGGGCTACTGTACCTTGAGACAGCTACCTATCAAAAAAACTGAGTTGAGTGTGTCTGTCCACTCTGTCATATCCCTAATATAAAAATGTTTTCATCAAGACTTCTCACTCCTTTGGGACCAACGGTATATACTGTCTTTGCCCGAAACAGGTAAGTATTGCAGAACAAAATAATAGGCTTCTTATGTTTCACATTGGAAGAGGGATGAGGTAGAGAATGCATTAGGCTTAATTTGGGGGCGATGGAGTAAGGAGTAGATGTCTAGCTTAGGGCAAGGTCTCGTACTGTGCATGCTTTTATGATGGGATTATTGCCACAATGCTACAGGAAAACCCTGAAGATTGCATGTGGGTGGAGAACTGGGGATTACTGAGTTTGGTGACGGACTGTAAAGAAGGCCGAGTAGGAGTAGGGAGTGGAAGGAGGGAGGGAGGGGGAGGGAGGGAGGGGAAGGAGGGAGGGAGGCAGGCAGGCAGGCAGGCAGGCAGGCAGGCAGGCAGGCAGGCAGGCAGGGAGGCAGGCAGGCAGGGAGGGAGGGGAAGGAGGGAGGGAGGGGAAGGAGGGAGGGAGGCAGGCAGGCAGGCAGGCAGGCAGGCAGGCAGGCAGGGAGGGAGGGAGGGAGGGAGGGAGGGAGGGAGGGGAGGGAGGGGAGGGAGGGAGGGAGGGAGGGAGGGAGGGATGCAGGCAGGCAGGCAGGCAGGCAGGCAGGCAGGCAGGCAGGCAGGCAGGCAGGGAGGGAGGGAGGGAGGGAGGGAGGGAGGGAGGGGTGCAGGCGGGGAGGGAGGAAGGCAGGGAGGAATGGAGGCAGGGAGGGATGGAGGCAGGGAGGGAGGGAGGGATGGAGGGAGGGAGGGAGGGGGAGGGAGGGAGGGAGGGAGGGGGAGGGAGGGGGAGGGAGGGGGAGGGAGGGGGAGGGAGGGGGAGGGAGGGGTTACTCTTGGACGGCCACTCACCTTCTTACGGCTGTCTATTGCTTGCTGGATCCACATAATCTCCATGGCAACGCCACTGCGCATTGCTTCAAGCTCCGCAATGCCTGATGGGTAATCTTCCTCTGTCATCTCTGATCAAGAAATCGTTCAAAAACAAAAAAAACAACATTTCCCTCATTCAAATTGACCTATTAATTTAAAACCCTATACATCTTCTAGTGTCGATAGAGTGATAGCAAAGAAGGGTTCCAAACTGCATACTCTCGTAAAGCCCCTACACAACATTGGTCGAGGTCAAAGAATAGTATCCATACGTTGTCTGATCCAACATATGCATGAAATAGCACACCTATGAAAATTTCAGCTCAATCCGCCAACCGAGTCTCGTTAAATCGAGAAAACTGCTTCATTTGTTTCGCGAAAATGCAGCATTCAACGTCGTACTGTTCCGAAAAATAGTCGGTGAGACGTAAACTATTTCTTTTACTCATTTCTACCAAAATACAACATTTTAGGCAGAAACATTTCATTTAGAGGTTTCTACTATAACCATCTTCAAACTGTATAAGTTTCATGTAAAACTGTGAACATTTGTTTTTCGATCTTACCAATGTTGTGTAGGGGCTTTTAGTGACACAACTTTGAAGACGATAATACAGGGTACATACTGCATTCATCCTCGCTGTTTTTAACGGGCCTCTTTCTTTCAGGAAGTATCTTTTCTTACGTAATAGCGACCTTGTCTAGTAATTTACAAAACGGATAAGTCTGGTTGAGTAGAACGGCATGGATTAAACGGGATGGTGACATACTACGGACTGTTTATGTCCGTGTGTTGGTGGGTTTACTTCAATACTCTGACATAGTTCTCAGAGAAGAAAGGGTTTCATCTGTTCCCGCAGGCAACAGATATCGGCTAGTATCCGAGTTCATAATACACCCGGCGGGAACCACGCTGTAATGCAATACCGGAGTGCTTGACATCGACAGAGCTAGTAGTAGCCTGTAGGGTTAGGTGACACTGCCTGACCCATTATAGAAGGACCGCTGGAGGACGGGGAGGAGTTGAGCCGACACTTGCAGGTATTTGGGACGGTTCGCTGGACGATAATGCAATCACACCCGTTACCTTGTCCGATGGCTGACCGTTCCAAACGCCACATGGCCTCGTGGCTATACACCGCACGCTTATAGAAGACACCCAGTATACATAAACAAGGTCTTGTTTGGTTTACAGTCCATCAAACCCCGTGCAGAAAGATTTACATCAAGGCACCGTCCGTTCAAATGCAATCTAATTGCTTCTACCTGACCAGGTGCATTTATGACCGGGAATTTGTTCGTAGTTGTGCCGGTGGAGACGGCGATGGATCTCGTTTTTCACGCCGAGCGTCAGCCACAGTAACAAAGTGATCCAGCATTTCAATCCTTTAGCGTCCCGAACGGCTGGCAGTGTATCGTATCGGGTTTCAGTCAGGGCCGGTACTCGGTAGACTTAATGGTCTGCTTTTATTCAATCCATGGGCAAATCTAATGGCTAAATGGGCTTTCTTTATTAGGAATAAATCAGGTTTGGTAACCCCTTCAATAAAGCATGGCAAATCTACTGTTCTAATAAATATTATTTGAAATGTCCAAGTCTGTTTCTCTCTTCTTCGTAATTCTGATGATTGAATGAAATTACACGAAAGTCAAAAATTAGAAGGGCTTGACGTTTCGATCCTAGCAGGACCTTTCTTAAAGGCAGATATTATACGAAGGTAAGCATGATATTTGCAAAGCAATCAATTAATATTAGTACACATGATTGTATCATAATGACAGGTTATACATTGTGGATGCAAATGTAGACAGTGTTACTGCACTGGCATGGGACGGATCTTACCAGCATGGAGCTCAATGGATAAAATGAAATGCCACCAATTCTTTCAACACTACTGCCGTACTTCACACTTACTACTAGCGCACAGACCCACGCCACGTGGTGTCTAAATTACTCGACAAGCCCTGCACTCCAGACTAAATCCCTGCCACCACGGGCTAGTCTAATATTCTGACCCCGCTGTGCGCGTCACGGCACGTCACGCCGAGCGACCAATCACTTTTGGAGGACGACCTGAGACGCGCGCGTGGGATGCAAATGAGGCGCGCGCGCGTGTGCGCGCGTGGATTCTGCGCAGTCGTGCCATCAGATTGGACCATTGATTGATCTCCATATAAATAAAGACTTTATTATGGAGATCAATGGATTGGACGCACACTGTGTGCCTATCGTGTAAACAATGTCATCGCAATCTACAAATTTGTTGAAAGTCTGCATAGGTTATCTTGGAGACGAGACGCAGAAATGGCGGTATAAAACTCGAGATTTCGTCGGTAATTGTACGCAGTCAGAATCAAAAAGCATCTATTTGAGATGGCATGTATCTTTCGGATGCCCGACTATTCTGAGATGCAGTGATAGGCCTACTATAGCTCATACGTAATTCAAAGGTGGTATCGGCTGGGGTCCAATTTCCGAAGCGCCTTAGGCACTGAGTGAAGGGGGGAAATACAATAATCCAAAAAAGTTGGTGGGAATTTAGAGCGATGCCTTGCATACTTTTGTTCATCGTGTTTATGTGGGAATTCTGCGGCGGGAACATTCCTGCTTCAGAAAGGAATGGTGCTCGCTTGGAATTTTTCTCTCTCTTTTTTTATTTTTTTTTTGGGGGGGGAAGATGGGTCTGTTTATAGTTGCACGTGTTTAAGACTCGAAATGCACAGTGGAGGCGGGGTGGTATCACTCAAGATGCCTTCTCTTGATGAGGGTGAACTGCGAAATAAGGGATGATTTATCGTAGGGGCGAGATAGGGGTGATGCATTGGCACGCTCCGTGTGTACGGCTGTCATTTTTTTCCCTCGTGGGATTTGAGAGAGGGAAAAAAAAAAAACGGGGAGAAATATGGTGGCCGCGGATTCTGTGTTCTGGATGGGCAGATGTTTGGGTAAACATGTCAATGTTAAGGGCTGCCGTACGGTGGGGCTGGGAGGTCGCGTTTACGTTTAAAGAGACACGGGCGATTGGACTAAATATACCACATAATGTTACATACACCACAGCAATGTGTGAGGATTGGGATCACATTACAGGGACAATCAATTTTCGCTCCCCCCCAAAAAAATAAACAATAATAATAACGAATAAAATAAAAATGAAAAACAAATAAAAAATTAACAATAAACAATAAACAATAAAAAATGGAGAAAAAAAAAAAAGAAAAAAAAAAAAATCGTGTTTGATCAAAAGATATTGTGTGAAAATCTATGCAGAATTGCATCCTGGAAATAGTTGGAGTTAAGAGTTATGAAAATGGTTGTCTTTTCTGGTTTTACTATGAGTTGCTTATATGGTTCTTATACTGTGGATTTAAAGTCGCATCACACAGCCGTTTGCTCACATCATTAATACATCGAGGGGATTGAGACAGTGTGTCTTCAGAATGTGGCGTGCAGCAGAGCAAGAACTCATGACACGCGTCTGCGAGTTAACTGATTAATATTATTCATGTATGTTTTATCTTTGCAGAGTTTAGGCGGGAGAGCGATATTGGTGAAGTGCTCGGGGCTTTTTTGTGACGGCAGAATTGACGGGTCCCCGGTCTGGCAGAGCTGAAGGGGGGGGGTTGTGCTAGGGAGAGAATGGGCAGGAATCGCAAATATTTCACGGGCCGACAGGGTCAGGATTTAGCCTGGATGGTTGGAGGGGCTGTCGCAGTTTAGATTTCAAGATGGCATCCGTTCGACATCCGTTCGGCACAAGCCATCCAATGGATTATTTCGTCGCAACTAGTGCCACGTGCACGTACTGTGATTCACGCGTCTTGGCGGTATAACATGTATCTTTATTTGACTGGTTTACTGAGGGTTTCTTTGTGGGGGTAGAAGTTGCCAGTGAACAAGAACTTAATGCACTGCGTCATCTGGGCATATTAAGAGTGACATCTGAGATTGATTGATAAACAGCATTGCAGACGATTCTATTTCTGATTCAAATCTGGTTTATTCATGCCATTTGTCGGACTAATGTGGGGTTTTTTTCTCGGTATAATTTGGGTCCAGGAATCTTAGGACACTCGCCTGGGGATGTTGTTGATGTTTGAACTAAAAAAGTAGACGATCGCCAAATAAGTTGGTTTGGCAAAGGGGAGTTAAGAAAAAGAAATCCTCTCCCTTTTTTTAAAATCAAAAGATCTCATCCCTCTCCGGGGAAAAAAAAGACAATAATTCGAAAATTAAATCCGAGTATGGATAGTAGAATTGTCGTCAAAACTGTGACAATCGGTGGGGAAATCTGAAAATTAATTTACTGTCTTCTGAGCGTGTGAGAGACGGTCAGGGATTCTCGCAGATTCCTTCTGGGGAATCGTCCTTAAGCCCCGATGGAAGATTGATACCCGCGCGGCTGTGGGTAACAGCTGATGCAGGCCTTAACCCCTTGGTGGACAGTTGGCAAAGTGGCGGGTCCCAGTGCGATAATTACTTTCCCTCAAACTGTCGTAAAATAACTCCCTCTCCTTGGATCACACATGGTGTCCCGTGTCATTTACATAAATGGATAAATTGGTGATAAGTAAGTCTACAATAAATTAAATGTCTTGGGAAGTGAAGTCTAAGGTGAGATGGGTGGGCCTTTATATTTTGTATTAATAGCAAGGGAAATATGAGCTGAAAAGCCAGTTTATTTTGGAAAACAGATGTCTTAGAGATGGTGCTCGTTTTGTTATTAATGTCCAACAGTTGAGAAACTGATTTCAAGGAACCGACAAGTAACAGGTAAACTATGACATCCAATGTTTGCGATACGATAAAAATACACCGCGATGATAAATGATAGGAGATTGCTGAGCAGGCAGCGTCTGGGGCAAAGACACACGACAGGCCAGATTATACCAGCCCCCCGGAAACCAAGCCATGGAGAGGTTTATAGAAAGGAGGAAGTCGGCTGTGTGTAATCGTAAGATGGAGAAGTGACATTACGGAATGTAGTCTGAAAGACCCAGCCTCTCAGCTAGAACGGTATTTGGCTGACCTTAAGAAACTGACTATACCCAAAAGCCATTTGAAAACACACACACGGCGGCGTAGCAATAAACGGTGCACGCTTGACAGGCAATATCAATCTCCCTAATGTGCCTATACTATTTTCCGTCTTATTCCTCTCCATCGCTCTCTTCCTCTCGCTCTCCAGACGGGATTTAGCCCCCCCCCCCTCCACTAGTGTTGACTCTTCAAACAGAAACGTCAGTGAAGGGAACCGGGTTTTTTTTGGTCTTGTTTCAGGGCGATGGTATCCCGGCGCGATGGTTGTGTTGGTCAGCTGGCAGGCTACACGCCTGATGTTTATTATTCATACATCATATTCAGCTAACCCTGCTAGGTCCTGGGCCATGACTGGTCCACCTGAAGGCTTCCTACGGAAGCTCTTCTCTTTTTTTGTGCCCATCTCTTTGATTGCTTAAGCATCGCATACATTTTTCCGGAATTTGTTCACCTCTGGGCCCAAGACAAGACAAGCATTGCCGCATTGCTTGGACAAGTCATTGACATGTAACTAAAGAAAAGTAAGTTACACCAATATTGCATTGATAATATTAGTATTTTATAACATCAGACGCTGTGTAAACACGGTATGCAAATTGCGGTGATTGCACCCGACATGGTGAGTCAATGTTTGCACTTTGCTTTGGGGGGATAATTTCAAGTCGCTCAACACCGTGAAATAATGACCAAATGATGGATGGTGAGGGAAGCCATAGCTCCAATGGTGCATGAACCCTTTGGTGTGCAATGCAATAAGTCAGACAAACTCCACAGAAAAAAACGATAGGCAACAGCTAGATATGAGTAGATTATGAAAAAAAAAATTATGAAAGCAGCCTAAAAAAGTCTGATATTAAACAAAGAAAAACCATTCTGTCTTTGATAAAGGTCCCGCAGGTTTGGAAAGGTCAAGCCCTCTAACATTTCAATTTGAAATGAAGGCCCGAAGAAAAAGGATAGACTAGTGCACGTTAGTTGATTGGTAGGATGCATGTGGGAAAGCCCATATGCATTGTACTTTAGTCAAGTGCACCAATATGTCTGTACTTTACAGACGCCCAAGCCCATAGGACCCTTTGGTCATAATCAGGGAGTGCAGGAAATCTTGCCGGCACAGAAGATGCACATGTGCAATGGTCATCAGATTAATTATGATGACTGTAGATGATTGCCCGCATATGAGAGGAAAGAGACTGCAACGAATCGCCAGTGACACCAGGGAGTATCAGCACTCTCTATTTTTGGATATTTTGAATTTTTTTTTACATACATTTTGTGAGGTCTCATACATGTACATGTAGAATTGTAGATACTGTTTCATAAATTCATATTTATTTTGATTTTCATTAATTGATATCAGAAATTAGGAGGGCCTGATGTTTCGATACTAGCCTTTTCTCAAAGACAGAAAGGTCCTGCTAGGATCGCACGGCTCTATTAATGGAAAATTAAATTGATCTTTCCATTCTAGCAATTGTTAGTCAGAAAGCAGTTTTCATTACGATACCTGGTTTGGGAAGTCTTGAACAAAAGAGGGCGCTGTTCACAAACCTCCACTCCACTGTGAATTAGGTCAGGGTGCGGAGATTCGATCCCCCCCCCATTCAGCCAAATAGCCCCAGTTAGGACTATCGCATTCTCTTTACGTTGTCTTAAAAATCTGCTACTGGCATTAGACCGTAAACAAGCGACCGAGATCACTCATAACAGTCTCCATGTCAAAATTGGCGGGATGGTCTCCGACTCAAGTTTCAAACTGAGGCCACTCCTGTCAAGTGGGCAAGCGAGTAACCACATCCGCACTTGTAGGATGCTGGTTTTAGGTCAAGCAGGGGGGGATGGATCTCTGCCAAGGCGATAGAGTTCGGGTGTTTGGACTCGGGGAAAACACTTGGGAAGAGCCGCGCGGGTCTTACCCTCAACCCCCTCATAAACTGGCCAGTCAGGCCACCTCAGGGAACTCTCAGGTGGCCCAACGGGATTCCTTGGAGGTGCAGAGCTTACAACTAACTTTTAACGTGAGAGATGGAGTTGAGACTGTGTTTGTGCATGTACTCAAGATATTCACAATGGATTGATATCCTGAATGATCAACACATCCTTGCTAATGGTCTTCACCTGCTCGGATGTCAGGACGTTACCATGCCAACAAACAACTTCCGGCGGCCCAGGCACAAGCCTCAGTTTCATTACATTACAAAGCGTCTTCATCAAGGGGCTCAGGTTTACTGACAGAAAATAGATGGGGCCAGGACTCAAGAGGGCGCTCTCACCTGCCACAGTGTCCTCATGGCTCCATATGGAGGTCATGTCTGCTGCTGCAAAGGTGTCCCACTCGTGTCCACCCTTGTCTCTTGAGGGCGCTCTCCAAGTCTCCTCACCTCCACCCTCGCCGTCTCCTCGACAACCAGAGATGGCAGGCTGGTCAGACGAGGGCGCCGCAGTGTCTGTACGTTCACCCGGTGAATCCTGTCCTTCCTGAAGCAGCCCATTTGGGCACGGCTCTGCCTGGTCCTCATTGATGCTTCCCTCATCTCTGAATGATGATTGCATCCCTAAAATATCAAATCGAATCAAAATTCAAAAATACACTGACAGAAATGACCACACCTAACCTTTATCCTTTTTTGAAAAAAAAAAAACGTACTGATAATTAATTTAAAAATGAACAAAGGAAAAACTGACTGGGAACATTTGAACAAATTGAAAAATTAACAAAGAAAACTTTGACTGAACCGGGTTCAAGTCCCAGTCCAGTCAAAGTTTTCTTTGCCAATTTTTCAATTTGATAATTTATTAAAATTTTGTGGGCCAGACGTTTCGATCCTAGCAGGACCTTTCTCAAAGGCAGAGATTAATTTATGTCAAATACAGCTGTAAAGTTTGAATTAGTCACATCCAACTAAGATGTAAATAAATAAAAGGTTATTCCTTCTTTGAAACATGATTAATTTTGAACAATACCTGGATTATTCTGCAGAGGACCTTGTGCTCCAGTGGCAGTATCTGATAGAAGGTGTTTCTCCTCAGCTTCAGATAGAGAGTCTGTTCTGTTGGACATGGCAGGTGCTTGGCATGGGTGCAGGAGGTCTTCTGGTGTCCTGTCATCCTCTCTGCTGGGAGGCTCAGCATCGTTGCGGCCGGCAGAGGGCTCGCTGTCTCTAATCAATGACAGCAGGTGCTCAACGGATTCTCCTTCATCTTGGAGGCTCGCTCCTTCCGATGAGTCCTCCTCACGGCTCCTCATCCCATCTGGAGTGAGGATGGCCTGACTGTCTGCGATGGCGTTGATAGACACTGCGGCGTCAGGATTCTTAAGGACCACACCCTTCTCTTCCTCTCTGTCTGAATCGGGACGATGGGAGGCTGTCGTGCTGCTGCAAGACTCAAAATCCATTGTGTACTCGACGCTGGAAGCGGGCGAGTCTTGACGGTTGTCGTGGTTACTAGATGAAGCAGACAACAATTTAGAGCATACTCCTGATTCTTCAAATGGTTCCACTTTCTCGGAGGATGTACTGATTTGGTTCGGCTGAAGAGCACGTGTAGAATCCAGTTGAACAGCTCTCCCATTTTGAGATTTGCTCTCGTCCTTGCAAGAGTCGCTAGAATTGGATTCTTTAGACAGAGTCTGATGCTGAGATGGAGTTGGAGAGTAGCTGGAGGTATCCTGAGACCCGGAGAGACTGATCCTAGCTGCTAGCTCACCGTAACTATCTCCAGTCCTCTGCAGATAGTCACTGCCAGGTTCCGACATATGATCCTCATCTTGACCTCTGACACCTGCTTCTGAGATGCTGTCCTTTGACCTTGAGGAGTCTGGGGCCTGTTGACTGGCTGCATTACCCCCCTCAAGGTCGGTTGAAGATATTTGGGATGCGATGGCCTGAATTCGTCTCTGTTCCACGGATGGCAACTTGCTGGGCTGAAAAAATTAAAGCATTTAAAGAAAATGGTCAAACTGACATAGCAATAGTTGATGTTGATGCAATTTCATCAAATGAGTGTGGCAAATCTTACCGCAAACATTGGCAGGATTCACACATCAAAAAAATTACACAACATCAAATCCATCCCGGTGGTAAAGCGGTTGAGAGGATTGCTCAGAAAGCAGGAGTCACAGGTTCAAATTCTGCCAAACCTGCGTTTTATTCTTAGTCAAGCAGGCAATTAAATAAAAATAACACTGACAATTAAAGTGCTACATGTTGCAGTTGGGTAATACAAACCCTAATTGAATTAATTTTCTTTTTTAAACAGCAATATTTTGTGCTTTGGATAGATCATTCTCCCGAGGAAAGTATGCTTACTTACATTCATCAGAATCATAGGTCTGCATGGAAGGTGTGTCTTCCAATGGACAGTGCCATGTTTACTGGAAACATCCAAATCTCCTTCAACGTCGGTCACTATCTCTTCATATAACTTCCTGATTTGTTGGAATTTCCTGCGTATTAGAAAGCCCCTGATGTTTGCCTGTAGAGAAATGTAGGGAAAAGAACACAAATATTATAAAGTAGTGGGCAAATATGAGAGACTCGCTGACAATTAAAGTTGAATTTGAAATGGTCAGGTGATTTAATTACCTACTGTTGAAGATAAACTTGTAAGTTATAGGTTCTCAAAAGGAGGTAAAGAGCAAGACAGATGTATCAACCACAAGTGCAACCTTGCACGTTCAATAGGGAAACCCAGGCACCCTGGAAAGAATGGCGCTATTAATAATAGTATTATCTTAAAAGTATTGTAGCGGCGTGGAATCAGTGTTTTCTCGGGATCCCTTATTGAACGTGCAAGGTTGCTGTGTTGTGGTTGCGCTTCATATGTCTGTCCTGTAAGTGTAACTTATATAGTTATACAATAGTTACACAACACTTTGACTTACTAACCAGTAAGTAGAAAGAGTTTGAAGATGCTAGCACTGGCACTTGGCAGCTACATTCTTTTTCAGTATTTTTGCAGAATGATTAGGAAATGGATTACTTGTCCAGAATAACAAGTGGGGCTACATTTAATCAGTGCGGTGAATTTGTAAAGTGAATTTGTAATCTTAATTTTTTTTACAATTTACAAAAAGTTAGCTTTTTTAGTTTTTATAAATTATATCATTTTCCATTTATTTTATTTTATGTTTTGCTTTAATTTTAAATTAGTGTAATATTTTAAAGAACCATTTTAACATCCGGGAAGAGAACGTAAAACCAAACTAAAGAGCCGAGTGGGAAATGCGTCGGAATCTCTAATGAAAATTTCTAATAAAATTAGGCATCGTTCGAGCTTTCCCAGATAGAACTAGAAGGTACGCAACGAATTGCAGACTGAACTCCGACTCCGAACTGAGCGAAGTTCAATTTCAGTTTTCGAGTTTCACGACAAATTTGAATCCTTCAACGAGCACTAATTTCAAGACGGCTTCAATTTCTATCATCGCCTAAGAGCTCTCAAATGTTTCCCCAATTTGAAGCATTACCTGAATTCGGCAAACTGCCTCTTCTTCCTCAGAATTCGCGACGGGTTTTGTGCAGAACATATCGGCGAACTTGTTCATGCGTGCCGCCATCTTGACTTTGCTGAACTAGCGTTTTGATTGGTCAATTTTGGCCTCAACTTTTGAGGCACTTGTGGTTACTCATAAGGTAATAGCTACGACTTTAAATAATGCATAAAAGGATAGGTCTTGGCTGTAAGCTGCTAGATTACGACTTGTGCAAATTAGATAAGTAATTATGTAGCTAAGTAATTATGGCAGTGCCTACTTACTACCGTGTAAATCGAAGCCGCTAGGTAGACGGCTGGACCCAATCCAATAGCTACACGTATTATTTCCAGTCATAGCCATCCGACTCTGACGCGGCTGAGTCTGTCAATATTTAACCTAGAGAGGGCGCTATTTAGAATCGCCAAACCGGCCAGTTCGTAAACACTAAAAACAGTGTGATAATTAGTGACCGAAAATCACACGATTTCAAGCCTTTGCAAAGTTCCAAATCACTAGGAACAGCGTCTAGTGCAAGGAATTTCACCAGAGTCCAGCCGATCTTCAATGCATTTAGCCTACTCTAAGAGGTTATCCTTTAAATTGTCGTGATTCCAGTTGTTTACCAATTCTACGGTGACGTTTACTTTGTGATACATACATCATACATGTGATTACTATTGATTGTTTACATGTAAAATGATGTAGAAAACTAGAAATTGCAGGTATGCATGGTCAAAGTCAAGCTTGATTTATTGTTAACAAAAGCAAACTGCTGTTCGCTCCGCTCAGAAAATGGTGGTACAGAAAAGCATCGCCATCATCAGCCCTCCTAATTTTTGAGAATTCCAAGTCAGTAGCTTTGACTTGACAGAAGACTTCTGAGAAGTGCTTGCTCTATGGTAAGACCTACCTCCATGGTAAGACTAAGTGCTATGCCTATGACTGAGCGATGGAGTCGGATGGACCACTTGTCATTATGGCAGTCGGAGAGGCGGTCACTGTACAAGATGACCAATGTGTGCCTGTCATTCAAGATGACCCTGACATCAGGCAAGGACGGTCATTCCCAATGTCCAAGGCAAGAGGTGACCAGATGATGACAAGCGCTCAGGAATCCCAAGCTGCCGTCTTGAACACCGGTGAGGTCGTCGATCGGTCATCTACAACCCCCTCGGACTCCCCCCAATCGTCCCATCATCTTGATGCCAGCAAGTCTCGCCAAGGCCAGCTCTCGGCAAAGCGGAGGGACGGACAAGTGCCGACGACATGTGACCCCGTCCAAGGCCTGCCATTGGCCGAGCAGTCAACCAATGAGAGGGCTGCGATTCGTCCCCTGCCCTGGGTGGCGAGCTACGACAAAGTGGAAGAGGCCGTGCGAGAGTACGAGATCCAGACAACGTCGGCGTTTCTGGTAGCGATGCCAGACCGAGATTTTGGAAAAGCTTTTGGTGAGTCCACTATTCCAGTAATTTGTAGACCAGATCTGGTCTTGACAAGATGCAGCAGTGTGTGCATTCTGTGGGGATTCTGTGGACCCTAACCCTGCTGCACTCTGACGCAAGATGCAGCAGTGTGTGCATTCTGTGGGGATTCTGTGGACCTTAACCCTGCTTCACTCTGGCACAAGATGCAGCAGTGTGTGCATTCTGTGGGGATTCTGTTGACCCTAACCCTGCTTCACTCTGGCACAAGATGCAGCAGTGTGTGCATTCTGTGGGGATTCTGTGGACCCTAACCCTGCTGCACTCTGACACAAGATGCAGCAGTGTGTGCATTCTGCGAGGATTCTGTGGACCCTAACCCTGCTTCACTCTGACATAAGATGCAGCAGTGTGTGCATTCTGTGGGATTCTGTGGACACTAACCCTGCTTCACTCTGACACAAGATGCAGCAGTGTTTGCATTCTGTGGGATTCTGTGGACCCTAACCCTGTGATCTTGTCTTTCAGATGAATGCAAGCACAGACACCACATTCATCTGGACAGTGAGGGTTTTGGTTCAGTGCAATCTCCAAGGCTATCTCTGGCAGGCATCCCATACATCATGATGGGGAACAGACGTCTCATCTGCCATCACGGGAAGCCTCATCCCAACTCCAGCAGAAAGGTGACTGACCAGCAGTGACCTTTCTTCATTTGGTTTTTTCCTCCAAGCAGACAATCGGGCAAAGCACTGAGCCGGCATTCAGTGCCATTCATACGAAGAGTAGGGTGAATCTCTAACTGAAGCACATCCTCACAGACACCAACCACTTGATTGTGATTCCACTTGATTGTGATTCCACTTGATTGTGATTTAGTTCACGTTTGGTAGTCCGTCAAAGCTGTTGCTATTGCATTTGTATTGTGTTGTCATTGCTTGTTCTTGTTGATGCCTTCAGAAACAATAAATTAAATTTGGCAATTGGGCAAAGCACTGAGCATTCAGTACTAACTGCATGTCATGAAAGGCCAAACCTTGATTGAATTACACTCTTGAGTCTTGACAAATAATACCTATCATTATTCGATCATTCAATGTTTCCTTGTCTCAGGTTTGTTCAGGCAAGCACAGGCAGAGTAACCAGGCATCCAAGAAAGTCGGATGTCCCTCCCATATCATCATCAGGCACGTCATCTTGCTTCCGGACTTTAAGGTAGGGGGTAACACTGACTGACACTAGCTGGTGCTCTCTGACCCCAGCACAGATCACCTTATCCATCAAGAGTATCGCACCTCCATTAAAGGTCTCCCCGACTCTACATAGGCATGCAACTTTTCCGCGGATCCGCAGATTTCCGCGTTTTTTTTTATTCGGTCATAAAAAAAAAAATCTGTAAAAAAAAAGAAGGGATATTTCTTCTCCCTAACTATTATTTAAAACATATGCTGAGATCAGGTTAAAATCTTTGATGTTTACTTTTCATTTTGTGTAAACAAAACTTCAATTTTCTGGGTGTATGCCTTGAAAAAGGTTAAAATCTGTCACTCAGCTTAAAGTCATAAGTGGTCAAAAACTACTCAGAATGCACCACAGAGCATCTAGAATCCAAAATTTTCAGGGGCCCTTAAGCGGGCCCCAAACCCCACGCTGTAAGGGCTTCGTGCTTCACGCTCGCAGTTTCATTCGGACATTTTCCTCTTTTGTTTTTACAATTCAACAGTTGCATGCCTGTAGGGAAAAGAGTCACGTGAGCTTATCAGCTGTTATCTGACCCCCGTCAGCCTTAATTCACCATCGAGTACTTTCCTTGACCCATCTTGTAAACATAGTCCTGGTTTCTGTCTATAGTTTGATGTTGCTGTGATGACGATGCACAGACGCAGGGAGCTCTCCAAATTCATCAAAGCAAAGTGGAGAGAGAAAGGCGTCAGCACCGAGTCCAGATTCTACCTGGAGTTCCCTGAAGCTAGCAGCCACAGGAACCACCCGCTGGGAGAGGTCAGCCACACAAACGAGTCATTTCTCTCCTGTGGATATCCCCCCCCCCCTCCCCGAAAAAAAAGTAGAAAACTACAAAGAGATTGCTTATGCTCACAGGAACGAATCATGTCCAATATTGACAGAGAGATTGAACAGAGACTTGTATTGAATGTACTGAATGGCCTGTACATATACGATGTACAGTCAGAGTGCTTGCAGTGAGAACGTGTGCGTTATGTGGCTCTGCGAAGAGCCGGTCGCTCATTGCACCTCCCGCACAGGACACACACTGTTTACCGCAATTTACCATAGTACCCACAGGGGTGTAGGCTCACATACCACAGGTCACCACAACAACCCTGCTGTGGAATGTCCTTGTGCATGGCCCTTATCCTCCCACAGGAAAAACTATGTGTGGTTAGTTGTGGTTTCCATGCCATAGGGTTGGCAGTGGGCGAGTCTTTTCAAGAGATGATACTTCAGGCTGTCCGTGGTTAAGGTAGCATTTCAAGATGAGTACGTGCTTGCCTCGTGCACAGTGGATCTCTCTGGAGTGTGTGTGTGTGGCTCTGAGAGGAACTGAGGGACAAAGCATTTGTGACCCGGCACAGCACAATGAGAAATAACCCCACTTTTGAGATTTTGAGGTTTTCTAATGATGTGAAAGAGTATACCATTAGCTTTCAAATGATATCAAAATATAATATCCTCTAATACTTAAAATTTCCGAAAACACAAAAAAAAAAAAAATGATTTGTAATCAAATTGTGAAGATACTTTAACTTCAGGCGTTGTTTACTCAAAAAGGGTTTTGGTGGGATATTCCTCATGTCGTTGTGCCGGGTCACATTTGGGGAAACGGTGTGCGCTGTCCGTCGTTCATGATTGATGATTGAAGTGGCACTCGACATGGGCCGTTCATTGTGTGTGTTTGGTTTGCAGGCTGACGGTGTTCGGCAACCCATAGACAAGAGAGTCAACGAGAGGATGCTGTCCCTCATCGGCGATGGCGTGAGGTCGGTGCCGGCCATCGAGAGAGCCATTGGGGACTTTGTCAGAGACGAACTGTTCAGAGGCAGTCCGTGCCCGGCTGGATCCAACCGACGCTTCTACCCGACTCAGAAGGACATCGCTAACAGAGTCTTCAAGTTCTCCTTGGCTAGCTCCCCCCAACCCACGGCCAGACTGCACCGGGGTGAGGTGAAGATGTTGGCTACAAGGCTTGCCGAGGAGTCGGAAGGACGAGACCTGGTCCAATTTAGGGAGAGCGCCCTCGGTGTTCGTGGTTGCCGAATCGATTCAAGGACCGATTTGTTGTCTGCCGGTGAGCGGAATGAGGGATTGTTTTTCATCTATCAGAGCCAGCACCAGCAGAAGCTCCTTGTTCGCTACGGCAACGCCCTGACATTCCTGGATCCGGCCCACCGGGTTACCGGCTACCCACTGCCCCTGTACCTTCTCCTGGTACCCACTAACTGTGACTGTCACGTCGTCGCTGTCGTTGCCTTGGAACGGGACTCGCCCTCCGACCTCCAGGAGGCGCTGGGCGTCATCCGGGAGGCCAACCCAGACTGGAAACCTCGCCAGCTCTTGATCGATGGCTCCGAGGTGGAGAGGAATGTGCTCCACACCTTGTTCTCTGGTGAGGCTGAAATCAAAATGACATTCATGACCTGTGTAGCACGATACTATGGCTCAAATCATTGCAAGTCAATGTGATACAAAAGTCTTCATATGCTGTAACTGGTGCTGCCTGGGAAACAAAAATAAAAATTAGGTTCAATGTTTCACATCTAGCAGGGCCTTCCTCAAAGGTGCAAAGACATCTCCAGATTCTACAGTGATTCACATGATACCTGTAGACACATTTGAAGATTTGCTTTGAAGTATTGACAGATACGAAAACGCTGATGTCCTAAGATTTGGGGTCTTTGGAAATCCATCTCAGACTCCAGGGTCTTCCTCAGCGATGTCCGTCGCCAGGAAGCTTGGGATCAGTGGCTAGCGTCGCAGGGGAACGGCGTCGCTGCCCAACAGACACGGCCGCTGCGGGCAGCCATGGAGTCCGTCGCCCTCGCTCGCTCGCAGGAGAAGCACCAGGCGGCTCTAGTCGGCCTCGAAGGGCTGTGGTCTCATCCGGACCTTGAACGAACCAGGGCGTGGTTCCAAGGAGAATGGATGCCCACTGTACAGGTAAATGCACCTGTGAGGTGCACATTGCTGCCCAAATAGATCAGAGAGAAGTCTTCTTGCTCATATTATCTCTCTGTTACCTTTGACTTTGTTTAGAAGAAAAGAAAGTGACAGGTTGAGTTTTAATTATTTTTGTATGAGGGCAAAGACAATCAATCTGGTTCAATTTGGTTTGTTCATTTTTTGTTTGAATGTAGGTTCATCAGTTTATACTTCCATTCAATCACAGACTCATTTACTTGTTCTGTCTTGCATTTTGTCGATCTTTCATTCCTGCGTTCCTCTATTCCTTTCCACTTCATTTTCCCATTCTTTCCTTTCCTCCTTTCTTCTTTTTCGCGGTTCCTGAACGTCTCCATTCCTCTCTTTTGGGATGTGACCTGTGCAACAGAGGTGGGCCCATGTCTGTCGCCAGCCAGAGCAGATATGGCCGCTGCTTCTCAACAGAGGGATGGAACGACAGAGGGAAGCCATGGGATACCCGTACATCGTTGGTAATAACCACCTTCCCCTGCACAAGGTCCTCAAGTTGCTGATCCAAGACGTCTTCCCCGAGATGTGGGCAAGGTAACCATTCAACTGCGAAGACTTCTTCAGAGATGACAGCTAGGATTCAAGTCAGTCCATGGCATGAGTATCATTCTCAGCCCAGACTTATCGCAGAAAACAAATTGTTGGGCATCTGATAAAAGTGTATCAGTACATTGTATCATCAACCTTAGAAACTTTGAGGAAAGCAGAACCTTTCTCAAAGGCTTAGAGATTTTTATCATTTCATGACATTATTTTTATTTAAGTAAAAGCTCATTGTAGGTGTTGAAAGAGTTGTGTTGTGGACAAAATAGGATGAACAAAAAAAGGGATGCAACTTGACAGTCAAAAGGAGCAAGAGCAAGGATTGGGGAAAGATCGCAATGTGAAATTGTCATTTATCTGTAACCTTTCCTTGTCTTTGGTAGGTATGTCCACACCAACGAGACATGGTTATCACTTTCAAGCCCCGCCCTTCCAACATGGCTGCACCATCGACCACTCCCTTTTGTGGAACATTGCCAGCAAGGACTGGCCCTGTTAGGGAAAGTGCCACGCCCGTCTATTGAACAGATGGCTTTGAACACGTACCAGGTCTTGGGCTACCCGGCAGACAGCGTGAGCCAGGTGGATGCGAGTGGTGCAATCTGCTCTTGTGAGGAGTTTACGAACACCGGTTATCCCTGCCTGCATCTGATGACGTGCATCGCCAGCAAGGACGGCGATGGGATCGTTAACTGGCAGCGACTCCCATCGGCGTACCTAGCCTGCCCTCTCTTGGCGGTGGACGGAGAGGTGGGCGGAGTCGGCGGTCCCATGGGTGGGACAGGAGACGGACCACACCCACTCAGGGAGGACAGTGCCGATAACGATGACAGCCCAGCTCATGTCAGTGACCTTCAAAATGAAGAGGAGGCGACGTCTAGCTTAGAAGGTAAGCCATGTATTCATCCTTAGCCAAGAGCTGCTTGAGTAGCAAGTTAAAAGTTTACCGTCTGAATGTGGAGTACTTGTGGTGACACCATGTGCATCAATCTCTTTTGAGTGTGGCTCTGAGAAGAGCCACACTTAAAGAAGTCTACCTTCTGCTTTTGAGGAAGGTCCTGCTGTGATTCTCCAAATATTTGAGCTTGCCTGGAACCAAACCTCAGTGGTTCGTCCAAGAAAAAACAGCTTAGCACAGTTACGTGTGAAATAAAACAACCGATTCTTTGAATGATGATACATTGTTCTTATGATTCTTGAATTGAGCCCATTTTTAATTGGTCATTTTTGGGTGGTTTTATTTGGACAGCGATCCTTGCAGCAGTCGAGGCTCAGTCAGTGACAGAAACGACCGACCATCTGACCTCTGACCCCGGGGTGATGACCCCGGATGACCCCACCCCCGAGCCTGGCAGTGAGGCATCACGTTGCCAGGCCGTTGCCAGGGAACTCCTGGCTCTCAGCCACGTCGTCATGGACGCTGCGGCGCTGGCGCACGCACGCAGGCAAATGGAAAGCGCCCTCGCTCTGCTGCGAGATGCCATGCCCGAACGCGAGCTTCCCGTGTGTCCTCAGGAGATTCCTGGTGCCGTTGCTGGGGCACACCTAGTGGACACGCCCGGCGGCCACGCCTATAGGCTCCGCCCTGCTAGGAGACTCTCTCACGCACCCACCTCGCCCGCCTCTTGCGTCCATACCTCGGACCAGCCTCCCATCGCCATCATCGGGGCGGAAACCTCGGTGGAGGTTTATGAAGAGGACCCGAAAAATGGCAACGAGAGCATCGTCACGGAAACCATTGACCTCCAGCAGGGCGCGGTCTTCATCTTAGAGACGTCGGATGTCATCCAGAACTTTGACATGACTGAGGCCCCGCCCTTAACGCAGGCAATAGGATCGGCTATTTTGAAAGGCTGAAAGAATATCTTCCGCTATGAAATTAACTCCACTCCATAATTTGTAAATTCTTGTATATTGAATAAATTGGAATAAATTATGAGCTGATACAATACATTTAAAGTGCCAAGAATTGTCTTTGAAATAAATTATATTTCTATCACTCATTGTCGGTTTTTAGACCGTCGTTTACTGCTTTGGTACATGAAACAGTCGTCTGCTAATATTTACATGTACATGAAACAGTCGTCCGCCTATATTAACACGTACATCAAACAGTCGCTTGACGATATTAATACAAACATAAAACAGTCGTCTGCAAAGACACTAGAAATAGACTGGCGCCCTTTGTGTGTTTTGTGGTTGACTGTAGAAGAAAGGTAAGGGTACATGTCGTATAAGTCTGTTTACTTGTGAGATAAATATTTCCGACTATTGTGCAACTGCAAGTGATTCTTGGCGAAAAAATACTCACGAACAAGTCGACAAATCCGCCAGCGATCTCGATAAAATCTTGAAAGGAGAGATCAATCATAGATTACCGAGGGTGTTTGCTGATCGAATCGACGGGAATAGCTGGAAACGATGGCGGAGGACGAGGCATCGGCGGACAAGGCTGCGGCCGCTCTGCACGAGACCGCTCTGGATGACGACAGCGTGGCTCCGTGGATGATGAACCGTGAGGAGGAGCAGATGCACGGCGGGCTGCCTTGGCAGGGACCCGCTCTCGACACCTCGGAGTGGAATGACATCCCTGAAGGGGCCAAATTCGAGTGTGAGTTCGCACAGATCTTATCATCACACCCACGAATGAAGTCAGTCAGAAACCAACAGCTTTCCAACAATAAGTACCTGGTATTTTGTTCAGTCTCAGAACTAAATAATTATAGTGCAGAATAGTCCGAGCATGGAGGAATTCCTCCATGGTCCGAGTTAGTGCGAGAATGGAGGTACCTCCATGGTCCGAGTAACTTGGACCCAACAAGTCACCCTTTTTGTATCGAATTTTACCGAATCTCAAAATTCGATAAAAAAGGGTGACTTGTCGGGTCCAAGTTACTCGGACTACATAATTATTAAAAATTACTATGAATGAAATGTTTGTATTATTATTAAGAATATTAATTATTATAATATTATTATTAATGATTTTCCAATGTTGTTTTGGTTGTAGTTTTGGACCACACAGCAGACGTACAGTAAGTACAAGTGATGTTTACTTTGTCAAATAGTTGCGGTAACCGTAACCCTCATCCTCCCGAAGGTCGGAGACCTGAGGTCTCCGACCTTCGGGAGGATGAGGGTTACGGTTACCGCAACTATTTGTCAACAAGAATAATTATGACAAGTTATTGTTAATTTTCTTGTTTGTTAATATTAGAAAATGCTGTGTTGTCAATGTCACTTGTCAGTGCCAATTGTTTGGCTGCTAAAAAAAGTGCTATTATTTTTAATACAAGAACGAAGTAGGCCTAATTATTTTTTAAAGTAACTTTCTCTTTTGTTTTGTTCTTTCTTTTCAGGCTGCATTCTTGTATCCTTTGAAATTGAAAACATTTCTGACCAATGATTGTTAACAAGGTCACGTATTTATCTTAGTTGCGGTGACCGTAACTCTCATTCTCCTGCCAAGTATTTATCTAAGTGCACCATTTCATTTCCAGCTTCTCAAGTATTTTCAAGAATTTATTTATAAGTGTGGACATTCAGAAGAAATGTTTTACGTAAAAACAATATCTTTTGAGTATTTGTTTACTTGTTTACTTTTCAACCCGAGACTTCTGGATTAATGTACCAGCGCTCTTACCATCTCAGCTACCAGCCCTTAGATGATGGCCATCCCTAATAATACTGGTCAACTAGTCTTTGCTGGGGTGGGGGCGCCAGTCAGAAGTATTTTAACCCTTGTAGGTTTTGTGTATAATGTGGAACTTATTTGTGGTGTCACTCCAAATTATTCCTGAAATTCAAAACAAGCTTGTGAATCATTTGATGAAAGAAGTGTGCAGGAGTCCTTAACGATTCCCATCAGGGGGAGACACTTTGGAGGAATCATTCGAGCAGGTTGCTACGGCCATGTTTGCCTACATGACGGAGATTGAGAAAGTGGAAAAGTTGACGACGATCTCCATCGAAGCAGAAGGTATAGCCTACATCTCATTTGGGGACAGACTCGAACTCAGTTAAGATTAGGGTAGAGGGCGAGTTTGTGAGGATGAGTGAAGTTGGACAAAGGAAAGAGTGGGAATAGAGATAGACAAAGAGGAACGAACCAACAGATCAAAGAATGAGATTGGAAGGTTTGCATGGTGAGAATATCAGGATAAATAGGTTTGCGGAGACACCATGTAAATGGAATCCAGCATTCTCCTGAAGACGAGCAGAGTACACTGTTCGAAACGTCGAGTTCCTCCGGTTCTTTTCAGAACCACACTTACTCACAAAAGAGAATTTACATGGTGTCTCCGCAAATATATTTATCCAGATCAAAGAATGTAAACAAATATTCAGGAAGAGAAGTGAGAAGGCCTGACGTTTCGATCCTAGCAGGACCTTTCTCAAAGGCAAAGTGACAAGGACAAACATAGACAGTCAGGGGAAGGAAAGCCCCGACACACATGACAGAGGACGGACAAAAGGGAAGGGAGTGGGATGCATGTACACTGAGGGAGGGGAGATCAAAGGGAAAACAAACAAAAGGGTGGGTAGGATCAAAGTGACAGGAGGGAGGTGGGAGATCAAAGGGGGGAACCATGTTTTAACCATGTTAGGACTATATATCATTTATATTCTCTGCATTCTTGATTTATATTTCATTTTCTTGGCAGCTTATGAAGATTGTTGAGTGAATGTTGGACTTATGTTTTGCAGGGGACGATATTCTGTCCTTGGTCTTCCACTACTTGGATGAGTTTCTCTTCGTATTCTCAGCAGAACCATTTTTTATTCCGAGGGTGAGTCTGCCAAAAGCCGCGTTTCCACTGGACTCAAATTGAACAAAGACGATGGTTAAATTTCTAATGGTCAAATTTGACCATCGTTCCCACCTGGAATTTTGAGTCAGTCAAATTTAATCGAGACGATGGTTAAAGTAACTGAGCTGGCAATATAACGGCTCATTAAGGTCAAGTGTCAGGCGGATACACAATGTATGTGTGTACATCTAGGCGTGCAACATGAAACAGACGCTGTGCACAGTGCATGTACATGTTACGTCATAGGCCCGATGTGGTTTTTTACCGAGTCGCGTTTAACCGAGTGGTGCGTTTCCACTGGACTAATCGGCTCGGTTAAACTTACCTGGTCACTTTTCCTGGGCAGAGGTTACTCGGTAAAAGTAACCATTGGACTTGGTTAAAGTAACCGAGAGAAATTTGACTGGGCCGTTTCCGCTGGACTTATTTTGGTCAAAGTAACCATCGTCTCGGTTACTTGAACCAAAATAAGTCCAGTTGAAACGCGGCTTAAGAAAACAAAACAATCTTGAGGAAAGAATTAAGTATAAATTTGTCAAAAAGCATAAATGTATTGAGCCTTTTGATTTGTTTGTCTTTCATAATTTCTTTGCAGGAAGTCAAAATTGATAAATTAGATTTGGAGAATTTCACCATCAAGGCAACAGGGTGAGGAAAAGTGGACTGTTTTTTTCTTTTTTTACTGCTGAATGAGTGTTACTAAAACAAAAATATAAAGACATTTGGAGATTTCAGAATCATCCACTGTTGCCCCGATGCATTGACATTGGAGAACATGTTTGCGAACTTTTTCAAGCTCAGTCTATCGCCAGTCAAAATAGAGCCCATTCTTGCAAATCTCTGGATCAATATTTGATGTCTAGCTTCAGATGTTGTCTAAGAGATTGTGCGGATGGGTGAGCAATAGGACCACAGGATTGGGTAAACAAAAATGATCCGCTGTTGTTGAAACAACATTCAATTGTGGCGTGTAGGCGTTCCAGATATTCCCTGCGCCTATCCAAGCAAAGGGCTTTGTGTTTGCATGAATGTAAACTCGAAGTTAGTATCAGACTGCGATTTAAACTTGTATTCATGGTTTAGCCTTGAGTGACTGTCTGTTTCTTTCAGGGGGGGGGGGGTTGTTCATCTGTAGCAAACAGTCAAAAGGAAGGATAGTGATGTAATTTCTCATCAATGAATTAGGCAAAGATAATTTGACTGGACTTGGGGGGGGGGGACAGGGATGTGGACCTGAGACCTCTGGTTTAACGTACCAGGGCTCTTAACCACCTGAGCTTATCCAGCCCCTAGGCTGGGGTCTTCCCAAAATAGTTGGCCTTCTTTGCTGGTGTTTGGGCACAAATTCGATGGGTTTTTTTCTCTCGTTTTTGTTTTGTTTTGATTCAGATATGGAGAGACATTTGACCTGATGAAGCATCCGCAGGTATGGAGAAGGGCGTGGCTTGGGGATGGACAGGAGTGGTGTTAGGGTGTGGCATTGCGGGGGTGTGGCATAGCTTGGGACAGTGCGTGGGCGGGGTGGGGTGTGACATCAGGCGTGGCAGGGGCGTGGTAGGGGTGCAGCAGGTGGCATTATGGAGTGGGCGTGGCATGGTGTGATGTGGCATTGTACAGGGTAGTGCATGGGCGTGGTGGGGTGTGACATCGGGCGTGGCAGGGGTGCAGCAGGTGGCATTATGGAGTGGGCGTGGCACGGTGTGATGTGGCATTGTACAGGGTAGTGCATGGGTGTGGTGGGGTGTGACATCGGGCGTGGCAGGGGTGTAGCAGGTGGCATTATGGAGTAGGCATGGCATGGTGTGATGTGGTATAGTACAGGGCAGTGCATGGGCGTGGTGGGGTGTGATGGCGTGGCATGGGTGTGCTATAAGCGTGGCAAGTAATACTCATCAGAACATGGGACTTTACAACTAAACTGATCTATACTTTAAAAATATAGAGGGCTTGATATTTGGACCCTACAGATCTATTCTCCGTGTCATTTTGGTTTGTCCAGGGAACAGAAGTGAAGGCCATCACATACAGCAACATGCAAGTGCACCAAGACAAAGACACCAATGACATCTATGTCATCATTGACATCTGAAGGACTACGACAAGTCGACCTTCAACAGCAGACCATAGTTCAACTATGGGGGCAGAAAGACTCTTGGCAATTACTCATAAAGGACTGGGTCAAGTCTACTTGTATAAAATACACTGTGTATATAAAGAGTTCATTTCGGCAGCACTGCCTAGGATGCTGCAAAGAGCAGGAGGTACCCATGGCCGTCAGTGTGTGAAGGACTTGGGCAAGTCTACTGGTCATTTACTCACCGCAGTAAGTCATCGGCAAGATGGCTGCCTGTCCCAGCTGTGACCCCTGAACTCCGGAGCCTTCAAATTTCTGGACTCTTCGGAGGAAACACGAACTTGAGCCAAGCGATCCTTCTTGTCAAAGGACCATTTTGTCTCAGATAATCTGTTTTCGGGATTGAGGAATTATACACTCATGAGCACACAGGCAATTTGGTCACCACTTAATCACCCCTGTTGGCATTTTTTTTTAAAATCAACAAAAAGATTAATTCAGCTGTACCAGTGTAGTTTTTGGTCGTAATTTTTGTTGTTCAATGTCCCCATGAATTTCACCTGTAAGTCTTCAGACAAGACTCGATCTGGATGAGCCCCTTTTTACACTGGAAATAAGTTTTAAAAGCCATTTAAAATGTTTATAATTATTTGGCCCATTTCAAGTTAGTCTGAATTGAACCGTCCAAAGTACATTCAGTTGGGTAAAGGTTTACCAGAAATTATTTTTTTATCATTTTACAAATGGTTGTGCAATTTTGAAGTTCACATTACAGCTATTCAGATGATCCTGCTTACATTCTTTGGATCTTGGTCCAGTGTCGTGGGCTGGTTTTGAATCAAGATGAAGGAAAATGTCACTGTGCATGAAAGTCAAACATTTAGCAAGAAATGTGGGCAGTTGCGCATACATGCATGCCATAAATATCAGTACCAAGTCCATAGCTTTGCTTATAGAGAATGTGCAAAAATTGTGTGGCATACTGTATATACTCTCACAACTACCAATCTTAATGGACTTTAATAACTCGTTTTAAGTTTCAGTAAGTCGTGCTACCTGGTAACTCAACCATATGTATATTTCTCTTCTTTCCACTCAAAAATTCCCTTATGAAGTTCAAATGTGTGCCTTGCTCTGTACAGTAACACCATTGTCTGTTTTCCTTTTACATTAAAACCCAAGTCCAAATTTATTGTAACCGTCAGCTGAAATGGAGAATTCATACGACTAACTTGATTTAATGAGTGGTTATTGAGAGTTAATTACATAGATATCGACCTCTGCAACCAGCCTATCTAGAGTGGGGGATTTTTGTTTGAATAAAATCTTTTTTTTAATTTAACTATAACAGTTGCAACCTACTTTGTCATACTTAAGTTTGTATTGGTTTGCACTGGTCTCATTCTGACAAGTTGTAACAATCGCGTCATAAATACTGTGCTGGCTTGCTTAAAATCGCCCCAATTTGGAAGACGACTTGAACCAGCAACATAGAAAGACTGCTATGGGACTACCCAAGTATTTATTGGGAAATGAAAGTATCTTCCGATGCTGGACTTATCTTCTGATAATGGTCCTGTGAAGCATGAAATTGAAGGTGAAATTTGTCATAAAAAAGGCAAAAATGTTGATAAACAGACACATATTATGTACTTGTACATACATGTGTATCGTAAAAATACATGTATATATATACACACAATGTGTACTGTATACAGAGTATGCATTTACATGCATGTATAATAATAATGATACTCATTGGAATTACCTTAAAACTGGTTTAAAAAACACCGCGATAAAATAAAAATAAAAACTCCGCGATAAAATTCACTGCGATAAAAAAAAAGGCAAAATAAAGTCAACATAAGAAAATAAAAACAAAGGAAAGCTGAACGAACTGTTTAAAACATTTTCTTCTTTTTTCATACAAAATATGCAAATTTCACAAAGTCAATAGAATAACGGGATACTTTATAAATGAGGGAGACTGACAGGGATTTGATGATCAATAATAGTGGATTCAATGCAGACACGAATGAAAGCAAAACAACTAAGCAAATAAATAGAATCTTACTGGAAATGGGGAAATATCTTTTGCAGCGATTTCATGATTCTTTGCATCTTGAGGGAAATTCATTTCCAACTCCGCAACCAGATTCCACAATAGAGGGCTGGTTGTAACGCATGCTAATACATAAATTAACCTTTAGATTATAATTCCATTGTTGCGTTTTTAGTTTTTTCACTTCAGAAATTCATTGGATGGTAAAAACAAAAATTGGCACATCGATATTTACCGGTATATGGTTCAATTTGTTGCATCGACTTTTCAACGAAGTCAGCTGTTTTGGGGGTTTTTTTTTACTCACTTTGCATTTTGCTCGACTTGCTGAATATAACCTTTCAAGCTGGGGGCATGGGGACTTGATGAATCTGGGTTGCAAACTTGACATGAGGTCATATTCGTGAAACTAGAGAAGCAGATTCTGCACAGGTTCATCGAGGGGAAAGATTGAAACATAGGATATCTACAATGCAGCGATCAACTCCCAAACTGAAAACTCTCCCCATCTGAGGAGAAACCCCCCCCCCCCCGAAATTGCAATATTAATTATTACATTTCTAATTTACATGAATTAAATAGCAATTCCTCCCTATACACAATAAACATGGTTTAAAGCTTAATCCCAGAGTTGGCACGTTCATGTGAATAATGTGTCAGCTGACTGACTGGATGTGGCGTTTGGGGGGTTTTTTCTTCAGTGTTCCCCTCTGGGATAAAGTAAGAGCTAAGCACAGTTGGCAAAGGGAAGTGCCATTCCAGAGGGGGGGGGGCAGATGCACATTCCTCACACAGCAGCCAGAAGTGCAAGCAGTCAAAGGTGTTGCAGTTCTCTTCCCAGGAGAAGGAAGTGCAGCAAGCTGTGAGGCTGTTGTTTTTCCATAGCGGGTAAAAAATCAAAAACTGTTTTCACACAGACTCGCATGACCCAGGTAACACGCAACGACTCAACAATAACGACATTCTCATTCCAGGAGGGGGTGGCGTGACTTTAAGGAACACTTAGACAGGCGACGGACCGGCAACCCCTTCATCTGGAGAAGGCTCCAGTGGAAGAACTGAGAATTGGCACAAGATGACACGATCCGATGTCCAGTCTTGAAAGAGATGCTAGCAGCACTCCCCAGCTCTGCATGGGTACTGACGGCGTTTACTGAATGACGACGGAGGACAGGCCCAAGAATCCTTGGTGCGACTGGACAAGGCTGAGACGCGCTGTTGCTTTTGATAGATGCGGCCTCTTCAAAATAACAAAGGTCAGATCTCAGGATCTCAGTCAGGATTTTGACCAGAGACGACAAGGCCGCATCACCTGGCAAAGCAAAGTTGCCACGGATCCAGTCAAAGGTGTTGCAGTTCTCTTCCAGGGGAAGGAAGTGCAGCAAGCTGTGAGGCTGTTGTTTTCCCATAGTGGGTAAAAAATCAAAAACTGTTTTCACACAGACTCGCATGATTATTATTTGTACAGTAGAACGTTGCTATAACAAATGCCGATATACCGAATATGCGACTAACGAACATGCCCTTTGGCTCCCGATTTTACGCCCGTGGATATGCGGCCACAACTGCTATAACAAACGACCGCTATACCAAACAATTTTCATGGATCCCCGGATGTTTGTTACAGCGACGTTCCACTGCATTGCAATTTGTTGAACTGTCTTTCCCAGGAAGGTCCAACCTTATCTGCATCACACTCTCACTGCCACAAATCATTACACCTCTGTGGCTGTCGTCCGGGAGCTGGTCAAAAGTTCAGTTTGCTGAAGACAAAAACAACAACCCTAAACCCGAGAGAAGCTGCTGCTTTGAGAAAACTGTTCACCAGCCAGTGACCTGGGTCTGCTGCAGGTAACCAAACCACTGTCACCTGCTCAGGCTGTGGGATTTACGTAGCGGCGAGTGTAACCTCTGATGGGACTGAAGATCGTCAAAGAAGGGATGGTCCAGGGCCTCCTGCAGATCCATACGGCGGCTGGGGTCGTACTCCAGCATGAGTTCTATCAGATCAAAGAGGAGAAGATGCTCCTCCGAGCCCCAGACCGATCGCATGTAATGCCGGAGAGGCCGACAGTTCTCGCGGACGTAGCGACCCGACGAACTATTCCGATCCCAGTCCACGTTGCTCCGGTAGAAGTACTTCTGCTTCCTACGACAAGAACCAGTCAATTCCACACAGGTGATGAAATCGGTCAGCTATGCAATCCATGGAAACATGATAAGAAAGGTCCTGCTAGGATCAAAACGTCAGGCCCACTAAAGTTTTAGATTTGCATTTTGGTAATTTTAGTCAGTAAGCAGTTTGCAACATTTTTGTAGATATCACTTTGAAACATGATAAAACTCGAAGGTTTGCATGGTGGAAATACTAAGTGGAAGGTTTGCGGAGACACCATGTAGCACTTCCCTTTCAAGAAGGAGTGTGGCTCTTTTCAGAGCCACTTTCAGAGCCACACTCCTGTGCAAAGGATCGATGGATCATTCAAAGCTAGTCTTGCTGCACATACCTTGTCTTCTTGATCATAGATGAAGGAATTGGCCCAAGAATAGCCTCCATCATTGCCAGATGCTCCCGGTTGTCGTGAGTCTGAGGGAGAAGCACGGAGGTTAAGACTTAAGTCAGGTTGGAACGCCTGTTAATCATTACTTTGAGGTTCTCATAACCTTGATAGCTATTTCAAAGTCCAGTTCGATTTGAAGATTTGAAGGTTTGCATGGTGGACGTACAAAGTGGACGGGTTGCGGTGACACCATGTACATCATTGCTTGCGAGGTGGAGTGTGGTTCTGAAAAGAGCCGGTAACTCAACGTTACGGGCAGTGTGTACTCTGCCTATCAGTCCGAGTACACACTGCCCGAAACATTGAGTTACCGGCTCTTTTCAGAACCACAGTCCAGTTGACAAATTGCCAAGCTAGATAACACTGACGCCAGTCACACGGCTAGCCATCTGACGTTAAGAAGGATTAATCTTGTGTCTGGCTGTCGATGTTACTTTGACTCACCTGGAACAAGGTAAACCCTGTGTAGAGCTCAAACATGATGGCTCCAATACTCCATACATCACACGCTTGATTCCATCCTAGCTCTGCACCACCAAGACAAGAGCAGAAGACATTCCACAAATTATGAGTTTTTGGTTTTTTTAACTAGCCCACCGGGCTAGTAAATTTAGATTTTTGCTAGCCCGCAGCAAGTTTTACTAGGCCTGTATAAATTATTATTGAATTTAACACAAGGTTATTAGGTCAAGTATGAAACAAATGATTAGTTTCTACTTTCTCATCTCCGCCCGCATTGTTTTTTGCCACCACACCGCTGCCTACTTTTTACTAGTCCGCCGGGCTAGCAAAGTGGGTCATTTTACTAGCCCGCAGCTGTTTTTACTAGACAATGACTGCCGGGCTAGTGCTAAGGTCGAGTCCTGGCTTGATGTTGCAGGATTTATGCTTGACATTGTTTTAACATAAAGTAAGCCAGAGACTTACAAGCTGCTGTAATGAAGGACTCGTTGACGGTAAGCTACATAAGTGCCCGTAATTGGGCGATGAAAAGTCTCCAGTCCTGAAGTACCTTTGTGATATCTCAACACGGTCTGCCTATCTGTCGTGACCAACACTGTGAGACTCACCTAGTAATATCTCTAATGCCCTGTAGTGTCTGGTGGATACAATAGTGCTGTGGTGCTCGTGCTCAAAGGTTGCTGAGCCAAAGTCGATCAGACGGATGCTCGAGTTACGGACAATCCTCTCATCACGTTTCTGGATAGGAAATCACAAAAAGTAGTTATTCAACTTCACATCAGATTGGGGGTCAGATATCGGATTGGTCAAGATCACAAACAAGGCTAGATAAGATGTCCAATAGATCAGAATTAAGACAGACATTATTAGCTTACAGATTAGATTACATTAGACAGATCGATGATCGGATACATAAGATTTGAAGACAAGACCAATCTGACATAAGCAGTTAAATTTCAATAAAAACTCGGTTTCGTATAATGTCAGTTTGCAAGGGATGACAGAGTTTGCTTGAGGAACACAAGATGATTCACGGAAAAGACTGAGGAAGGTAAAATGATGGTAATCAGACTAAATACCTTGGAAGAGTTGTAGCGGATGTCATAATCTGAGTTGACAAAGAGGATGTTCTCTGGTTTGAGATCCGTGTGAGACAGCTTCATGTCATGCATGACTAGACGCAAGAAAAAACAAACAAATCAGACACAAGAATGGGTTACAGACAAAGCAAAACATGCTTCAACCTACTACTTAAAATGACCGGAAATGTACACATTTTTAGTGTAAGGTTGTAGCAATGGTTTTTAGTAACTCACATTTGACAGCATAAGACAGCTGGTAGGATATATGTCTCACTTGATCCATAGGGTAGGGCAGGTAGTCATTGTCTTTCTGTACAGGCGGACAAAAATAAAACCAAACCGAAAATTAATCATTCAAAAGGCGGCGAAGACTTTCAAAAAGTTTAACACTGAAATTTAACAACATTCTATAACTATTCACTGACTGAAATGTTCAAGTGGCAGTCCTAAAATTGTGTCAATCCTAGCAGGACCTTTCTCAAAGGCAGAATGACAGGGACAAATAGAACATGGACAACAGAAAACGAACAAAAATGTTGCAAATTGGTAAACCGACTCAAATGACCCAATGTATATCCTTGGAGTAAGGTCGAGCGAGGATCAAGAATATCAGGCCGGCTGAAAGCTTCTTTAATTAACCCTAACCGGCATTGAAACCACAATTAACCACACATGGTTTTTCCTGTGGGAGGATAATGGCCATACACCACGACATACCAAAGCATGGTTTTTGTGGTATCCTGTGGTATCCTGTGGTAAATTGCTGTATACAGTGCGTGTCCTGTGCGGGAGGCGGTAGGGTTAACAGAATGAAATCCACGGAGCTCACTTGCTTACCAGAAAGTCGAAGACGCTGAGGCCCAGCACTTCAAAGGCCAGACACATGTGTCCGTGGTAGTCAAACCAGTCCAGCATGCGCACACACAGACTGTCAAGAGGCGATAGAGGAAGCAAGGGAAGGGATGTAATGTCATCACTCATCCATGACTCACACAGAAGAGGAATACCGCACGGGCTATCCGTGGAATACAACAGCACAGATGCTTATGTAAAACAACTGTCTTCCAATACGGGGAATTGCTAAATCCTTAAGCCTACTCAATCTTCCAGCAACCTCCAGGCTGATCGGGGCCAATTTTCATTTGGAATTGAGAAAGAACGGCAAAGATTCTACAACTGCCATGGGTTCCTTCACTTTTCTTCTCATCAAAGTAAAAATTTGAACCAAAGAACAAACGAGGAAAAGTGCACTGCACTGCTAGATGATAATACAAAAACTCAAATAAAATAAGAGTTGGAGGACTGAAGCAGGATACAAACTTTCAAGGAAAATTCTTAGCAAATATCCAAGGTTTTGGAACAGCTGAGAATGACGTCTACATTCAGGTAATCTTTCATCTTTCCATCTTGTTTTTTTTTTCTTCTGAGGTTCAAGGTCTGAGGCGAAGTGGCAAAATATAAGATTTTTGAAAGGCTGAGAATTGACACAAATTGGACAGAGGTCATATTTTATACCCCGATCCTTTTGTCTTCTTCACGTCTAAGATGTTGAAGGCAGGCTGGGACCTTACCTCTTGCCATCAGGGTCTCTGTGAAGCAGCTTAGTCAAGACATTGATTTCCAGTTTGGCAGCTTCTGTGTACTTCTCAATGTTCTTGATAACCTTCAGGGCCACATGGTTACTGCTTGGAAGAGAATGATAAAGCCTCTCTTAGTACAGGGTTACATACATCATTGGTTTCTCTCAGTGTAGCGTATGCTTACGTGTTAATAAGTTAATACAAAAAACTGTTGCAAACTGCTCACTGACTAAAATGAGCTGCAACATATATCTCAAAAGTTAGATGGCCTGACGTTTCGATCCTAGCAGGACCTTTCTCAAAGGCAAAGAGAAAGGTCCTTTGCCTTCGAGAAAGGTCCTGCTAAGATCGAAACGTCAGGCCCTCTAACGTTTGAGATTTAATCTGATAATAGCTATCAGGGACTGCAGAAGACAATCTTAGTGGTTCGACGTGTACTTACACTGAGTGGACATCTTTGCATTCAATCACTTTCCCAAACGTTCCTTCGCCGAGTGTTCCAATTATCTCATCTGTTCAGACATCAGGGGAGGGAGGGGGAGAAGAGGAGAGAAGTGGATTAGACGCTTCCTCGTTCAGACTAGAACCCCTTCAGAAACAACAGGATGGAGCGGAGTAGGACACAAAGAAACCAGGGATTATGAGAGAGACACACTCGATGGAAGGATGGACTAGCCCATGCCATGAACTGCTCAAGCAACAAGGAATGCCCGACAATCCAAAAACATCTCCTCACTGTCAGCGCACCACCAGCTAAACGCACACTCAATGTATAGATTTCAATTTGGTTACCAACAAACCTTTTCATTTTCTGTCCACACACTGGGTTAAGATGATTCATGCATCCTCAATCACAATATATTATTACAGTAAATCCCAATTAAAATCTATACATTTTGTGACTCACTGATGATAAAACAACTTTTTTTTCCCAGGAGTTAAAATTGTTTTTACTTTTTTTTTTAGTGCTGCCTGATGACCTTAGCTCTGCATATGAAACTGTATCACATGCACAGGGCAGGAGTATTCAAGCGTCATCTCAACAACAAAAACACCAAGCATATGTTATGTGTGATCAACTGATCATAAACATGAATATCAAATCTACTGTGTTCAAGGGTTGGAATTCTAATGCTTTGTGAACTTGGCTAAAAAAACAAATTTCTCGCAGTACATAATGCCATGAACGCTCGTTATAAATTTTAAAAAATCAACATAATCTGCAAACAGAAAAAAAAATGCCAGGATGGATAGAGTAATAAAAATATTGTGTCATCACTTCTGCAAGTTTAATCACACAATAATCCAGCTTTGAAAAAATAAAAACGTGGCTGGATTGAAAAAAATGTAAAAAAATGTAAAAAAAAACGCTTAAAAAACTAGCCCCCTGAAATATAAGCATTTTAGGGGGTCAGTGGGTTGATAAGGGACTGGTTTGTCGGTGGGTGTGTTTGTTTGTTTGTTTGTAGAGGGACGTTAAGGCACTAGGTAAAAAAATGGATTACGAAGCATGGGAGACTGTACATCTTGCTTGCAGGATGTCCCCTTGATGATAGACTAGATGTCCATCCTCATCATCAATCACGCCGCGACCTTTGCCCTCCTCCCTCCTCCGACTCCGCCCCTCTCCGCGGGCACTCCGCCTCTCGTCCCTTCGACTTCTCTGTACGAGCCAGAACCCCCGCGGGAAAGCACAGACAGGAAGCGGCGTGAAGACAGCCCACCATCAGCGGCGAGGGAAGATGCAGCGGGTTCATCGCGGCGTGATGGAAGGGGGGTACGGCACAGCCCAGGTAACGTCGGTTGTAGGTGTTGGGGCAGCAGCAGTCGCAGCAGCAGTAGGTGAACAGCGGTGGGTTTTAGACAGGGCCAAACGGCGAGGCAGGCCAAAGATTCGGAGGGCAGTAGTACCACACGTCGGTTTCAAGCGTGTATTGCGCCCGACAATCGGACGGTTGTGGTACATAATATGAGAAATAAGACAAGGATGCAAAACGGCACACAAAATCTTTGTCAATCCAGTGATTATGTGCAGGATCAGACAATGGGCCATCATAAAAAGTGAATCAATCAAAAACATCAAAATCCTGGAGAAAAAAAAAAATCTTGCACCTGTTGGGGCGCCATTTCAGATCGGATGAATATCTCAAGTACTCAACATCCCCCAAAATAAATGCATGTGAATAAATCAACCACCAAAAAATGAAAAAAAATTGTGGAAACAAAATCAAATCAGAGGATATCCCCCAAAATAAAAAATTGATATTTCTAGGCTTTCTGTCCCACTTGAATTGTGACAGATTTCTGAGCAAAGGGAAAATGTAGTCAATATAATTTCATTAAACAAAAAATCATTATAAAGGATAAAAAAAATCCTTCGTAGCCAAAGCAAAAAGTAAAAACCAAAAATAGGTTTGTCAGTCGAATTGCACAGTCACGTCCTAACCGTCGCACACAACGTTCTTACCACAAGTCTTCAATTGGGAATGGCAAAAACACTGTCACCGTTTATTTCAAAAGCATTTCAGAGGAAGTGCTGTTTCAAAATTGGATCTGAAGTGAAATGCTTTCTGAAAATCCTTTTGAAAAAATTATCTTTAATTTCCCCCTTGACCAACTGGTTCCGAGCATCCATTTGCGAGCAGCATAAGCTGTTTGTCCCCCAAAACTTTGAGTTTTCGAATATACGTCCACTGCAGTCCATTTATCAATAGATACAAGTTCAGAGAGATGCAAATTTATGCGAATCATACAGAAAGCATTCCCGCAATCAACATTATCAAGAACCGTTCACTGACCAAAAAAATAGACAGCTTTCTTCCACGGGAACAAAAAGAGGTAACCTGCTTGTATCTTTTAAGGCATCTACAAAAGAGCTTTTTTAAGACGTTTCCTGCAAGCAAAAATGTATTGGTTTTTTTTACATGGTGATGTAGAGAAAAATTAAATGGAACTCAGCATGGTGTGTGCTGATAAATTTTCGTTTTCTTCCACCAAAGTTGAAAGGTAAGAATGAGCCATACTGAGACATCAATGTCCGCAGGAAGGGTGAGACGTCTTACGGGGAGACAGATGGGTCTGTAGGGCACAGCAGGCTTGTTGAAACCAATCCACTTCTCTTGGTGCAAGCCTCTGACTTAGAAACCATTTCCAAGCTTTCAATGGTGAGCAAATGATCTTCAAAATACACTTTATTTCCGACTGATTTCGAGTTGTTCGACATTTCAACGTTCTTTTTGCTCCATATCAGGAAGCTTTTGAAATAAATAATGAGATAATGAGGGTAAACGAAAGGTTTCCAAGTCAAAGAAACTGCATTTGTGAAGCAGCATACATGTAAAATTTCGCGAAGAGGTCACAGATGCATGAAAAAACAAACATGCAACAGTCACCTGGCTTTGAGTTCTTCACAATTGCAGCACTCGTACCACACACGTGGACATCTTAGGCAAAAGATTGTGAGAGGGCATACTACGACTGTTTCGTGTCTGATACTAACCCCTGAGGATTTGCTGCGGGTGTGTTGACGTCGGTGCTTCCTGTGCCGATGGCTGCGGCGGTAGTTGTTGCTGCTGCGGTAATCGCTGCTAGGCTCTTCTCGTTCCCGGGAGACGTAGTACTCCTCCTCTTCATAGTACACGCCCCCTCTGGGCACAGAGTCCCTGCAGTCGTACTCGTGGTGGTAAGCCTCGTAGTAATGTTGCCGGCGCGATGAAGGGGAAGGTGATCGTTCTCTCCTCCGTTCCCGACTAAAAAGTAAAAGTAAAAGCAACAAACAAAAACTAAAATGTCTGGGCTTTCATTTGAGATAACAATGAATGTACGGTACTCACTCATCAGACAGACACAGAATTTTGAAGAAAAAAACAAAAAACAAGAAGGGTCTTCAATGATCAGTGTCAAGTCAATCTATAATCATAGGCTCATATTTGCTTGAAATCAAATTTGTTATCACCAAACTGCCGAGTAAACATTGTAATCAGCTCTTGGCAGTTTCTAATCATAATTCAGTCACAATCAGTCTGTGCATATGGTGTCACAGCAAACCTCTTGCATTGTGAGCCCATCATGCAAACCAATGTGTGATAGGCATTAAGCAGACCATATGGTAACAATTTCAGTGTTGATGGAAGAGATTTTCCATGCATATGGATAGCAATCCTGCAAGCAAAAATGACAAAATCTGAAAAACACAGATGAAAGAGGACAAACAAACACGCGACATTCATTCCACATTTTACCCTAAAAACAACAAAAGGACTATGTCTGAAATGAATCACTCACCAAGTGAAACCATAAGAGGACAACCTTGAAATAAAAGAATTTATAATTCAACCAGTTGAACTTGAAGTACTGCAATAAAGTGGGTTTTTAAGAATATGCGATTGTAAGTTCTAACCTTACTGCTTGTACAGTACACTGTAGGCCTACATGTAGTACACTACAGGTACATGTAACTTTTTTTTTTACAACTGAATGGCCCGGTATGCCAGTACTACAATACATGTTGCCAATAGCTTACAAACTTTGCATCTGTCATTTTGATCACAGCAGCACAGTTCTAAAGAGTCAGAAAAGTGAAGGTCTTCAATACCTTTTTTGACTGTGGAGTTTGGGTGTTGCATGGTTGCACCATTTGCTGGAGCGTAAGTTATGTACAGTACATGTATGACGCACTACAAACATACAGTGCGCACATCAGCATACATGTACATATGTATGTCTGGAATGTGACAGCATGGCAACCCCTAAGGGAAAAGCTAGGAGTAGGACTGGTGTACTGACAGGAAAACAGTAACTTCCCTTTCACTAAATCTGCACCGCATTAGATGAATGAGAATGAGATGTGTAGTGTACAGTGTTATCTACCGGACTCCCGCCCAAGCTTTAGCTGCCTGTATTTTTTTTTCAGCAGGCAGTCTGGCAAAGCACTGAGCATAGTACAGTGTACATTGTTTTAATTACACATTGCGAAGGCCAAAACCCTTGAAGTAGGCCAATGTACATTCTCCTTGACACAAAATCATACATTTATCCACAGTGTACATGTACATACTGTACAGTGTATGAATTCACTGGATGTGGTCCACTGATGTGATTGTGCATGTCTGTACTCTGTAGTACCGGTACGGGTATACCATAATTATTGTCTAAAGCCTAAGGAAAGCACTGCAAGAGAAACATGTTTTACAAGTTTAAGTCTTACGTACATACATGTACAATCTACGTAGATGTTCCAACTGTTCTGCTGTTCAAACTTACAAGAAGAATGAAACCCAGAGAAAAATGTTGGCTATCTGATTGGACATTAAAAACAACCTACAATTACCTATGTGCTACTCACGGGCCCATGGGGGAGTTGTCCGTCATTATGTCATACCCCCCGCAGTGACTGGCTGGCCTTTCGAAAAGATGGCAGTTTGCGGAAATGCGAATACGACTACCGAATTTCATGATTTTTCCCTCTTTATGAAACTCGTACATGTAGGTGAGTAGCACATAGGTAATTGTAGGTTGTTTTTAACACCCAATCAGATAAGCCAACATTTTTCTCTGGGTTTCATTCCTCTTTAAAAGATTGAATGTTGGATTGCCAACGTAACATTTTGTGTCAAATTATTTATTTCACAAGGAGACAGACAATGTTTCTTTCACAGTCTCACGTTTCAATTGAATATCCTCTATTTTTGCTTGATTCAAATAGGACCATACTTGGGGCTATTGGGACCACAGTAAAAATCAAATCTTTGAAAACATTTGTGAAGATCTAAATGTAACATTTCTGGTACCGAGATTAACATTTTTATGGAAAGAAATTTAAATGCAAATAAGTTCTAAAACTAAATGAATTATGTTTTGGAAATACTCTTCACATTAACAATGTATATTATGTACATCATAACATATACAGTACGCGTCATGTATTTGTGGGAAATTATGTATGTTTCTTATTTTTTCATTTCACAGATGTCGCTATCAGTCCTGTGACTTTTAGCTAAATGTCACGAGTGAATGCACATCCAATTCCCTCTGATGCATTTGTCGGATCTCCAGGCACAGCAAACAGCTGGCTCATAGTCATAGTGTGTACTCTGTGGCAGTCTGTTGATCGAATCTATCCATATTTTATTTAACAGTCCCTGTGAAAAATCTCAATTTCACAAATATCTGGAAGAATTTGATTATTCTTTCTTTTCAATTTCAAGCATATACGCAATTGGTTTAAATACAGAACGCAGTGGCTATTGTTACGGCAGCCGTAACGCAGTTTCCATTTTCTATAGTTACGGCACTGCAACTGCGCAAGTGCGAGGACATCGATGCATGGGGTATAAATCCCACATGCGCAGGCAGCGTCGTCTCAAGCTCAGTACAGGCAAGAAACATGGGAAATTCTCTGGCTGTAGGCACATAATATGCTTGTCTTGAAGCAATATCCCTGTAATTATCGGAATAGGAAAAGGCGTCTTTTACAATCATATATAAGAAACTCTCACACGGTGAGATCGGCCCAAAAACGAACAAACTACGATGTCGACTTTGCGTGCGTGCATGTGGCAGCAGAAAATACGAGAAAGTCATTCAATTTAGGGAGGTTTAAAAGACCAACGTTGTAATCTTCATAATGACGAATGTATCATGCAAATGCAACAAATCAAGATCAAGCACGCCGGCCGGACGGGAGCGTCGCCAGCTAGCTTCACTGCAATGGTTCAATCGGCTATTAATATTATGTCATTGCATCGCATCGCGCTTCCAAAGTCAGTGCACATGCCACGGCCGGCGGGCCAGAAGCACTTGCTTCGTGGTTCGATCTGGCATTGTGTCCTCGCGCTTGCGCAGTTGCGGCGCCGTAACTATAGAGAATGGAAACTGCGCTACGGCTGCCGTAACAATAGCCAATGCGAATACAGAAACCTGGCAAAATACTTGAGTCCAACGTACCTCCTCGAGCGATATCTGTGTGACCCATAGTCTTCAGAGTAGTAATGTCCGGAAGGGGACTGTCGTCTGGAGGGGGATTGTCTTCGCCGTTTGTGTCTATAATGATTGGAATATTGGCTGGTGGATCGCTGCCGGCGACGAGAACGAGGCATCTGAAAGGTTCAAGGGGAAAGAAAAACGGTTTTCAGAAAGAATCTTCTCCGCACAGACTGAAGGGTTCTACGTAGGGCCAATGTTCAAAAGACTACAAATTGTTTATAAAATAACTGAAATTTATAAAATGAGAATGCTTCTGCCTTTGAGTAAGGTCCTGCTAGTAAGATCAACACATCACGCCCTCAGTCATAATTCATAAGAATGCTACGGAGTTCAAGTTGATTAAATTTACAAGCTGATTAAATTGATTTCAAATTCAATGACCACAACCGAGCTCCACCACTACCACTACCACAGTAGTCCGAGTAACTTGGACCCGACAAGTCAGATTTTTTTTATACAATTTTGAAATTTGGAGGGACGGGTGACTGTAGGGTCCAAGGATCATGGCTATGCATTGTGGTCAGCGTCGGAAATACACGGGGGCGACGGGCGATTTCGCCCCGCAAAATCACTGAATAGCCCCCTAAAATTCCAAAATAACACTTTCGGGGACGACCATTTTTTTTACAGTCGCCCCCAATGTATAATCCTACTTTAGTCATTTGAGGTTGAGGTTTATATTCCGCTTTTCTGGTCATCGCCCTTTTCGAGCAAAATGTTGCTGGCCTAGCTTGGCAGTCACAGTGGCATGCATGCTGAACGCAATGAACGGCTGTCCGTCCGCCGTACACGAATGCAGAGCTATGTGGTAAAAGTAGGGCCGTAGTTCAAATACACGATTAGTCTTGGTTCAAGACGTTATTGATTGAAATACTCTAATGCCCGACGGGCGGTGGTTCAACCGCGTGATGAATACAGTACCGCGTGTATACACTGAGGATCACGATCGGCTATCCAAACCAAGAACGTCTTGAACCAAGATTAATACACGATTTGCACACACATTCAGTTACGTGTACCGTACCTGTGTATGCTGTGGATAGGCAACTGCGTTCGTGCCCTTTCACACGTACAGTTCAAACTACACTGTCATGTACATTGTACAGTCCATCAGTGCATACTTTATACACATGTACTGTACGCTCAAAATACGGAGGCAGGACGAAATTAAATGTGCATTAAGTGCCGCGCGCTGAGCTCAGCCACTGCTCTTCTGCAATAAAGTTCCGTGGACATCATCTTGGGTCTGTGCTAAGTAATCTGTGCGACACAGTGCAGTGAAAGGCACAAGCACATGATCGTACTGTATTGTACTGTACATGTAGAGTACAGTAGTTCTAGCGCTGATTTGAAACATCGCGCTTAATGGGACCTTTAGCGACTTAACGTCAAGTCTATATCGACGAAGTCACTCGTTGCATATGCAGCACACGTGTTTGATGCTTGTCAAACTTTTTTTTTCAATCGATCATCAACTAGCTGAGCGCGCGGAATCCAAAATCAGTCTGAGATATAAAATAATGAGCAATTATGTAGGCCTATATGAACAGTTGAGCACAGATATTGTAGTGCAGGGTCTACCAGTTCACTGAAGCTGTTCTTGAGCTATCATAACATGGAAAACTTTTTGGATCAGACAAGGGGATATCTGATGATTAAAACTGCGCCGCATCATCATCATCATCAAGCATCCATCGTGTTTAGTCTTTAGTGCAAGCATCCATCGTGTTTAGTGCATAAAAACTGCATATTATGTGCACAATGAATGTTTTACCCATCAACATAAGCTTTACTCGTAAAGGTAGCCCCATAGTATCAAAAATAGCCCCCACATTTCTGAAATAGCCCCCCAAAATTTTGAGGCTTTCAAAAAAGTAGCCCCCTAAAAAAAAAAAATTTCTACCCTCATTGTGGTAATGTCATCTTGATGATGACATTACCACATTTCATAGCCACTGTGCTTAGACCCTACAATCACCCGTCCCTCAAAATTTCAAAATGCGATAAAAAAATGGTGACTTGTCAGTTGTCGGGTCCAAGTTACTGGGACTTACCCAAGTATTTGTATCCGAGTAACTTGGACCCGACAAGTCACCCTTTTTTTTTATCAAATTTTGAAATTTTGAGATTCGGGTGACTGTAGGGTCACTCCAAGGATTGTGGCTGTGCATATATGCTACTTCGTCGTCTGAAATTTCTGTAATGTCATCTTTGAAAAATACCCCCGACCGAAATCTACAAATCTTCCCCCCAAAACACCCGTGAAACTGTCCCATGCGCTTATTATTGAGGATTCAGTGAGAATTATAGATTCCATTAGGCAATACTGGTCATTTTGTTTTACTCACGTTTGGGAAAAGGGAGAAAATTCCCTTCAGTTGACCGGACCTGGTGACGTCATCCAGTTTTCAAATTCAAGATGGCCACCCCAACTCGGCTCGTCGACCCGTTCTCGGTCAACTGAGGGGAATATTTTCTACCTTTTCCCAAACGTGAGTATAAGTTATAACAAAATGACCAGTATTCAGTAATGGAATCTGTAATTCTCACTGAATACTCAATGGGCGCATGGGACGGTTTTACGGGTGTTTTGGGGGGTAAATCTGGGGATTTCGGTCGGGGTATTTTTCAAAGATGACATAACAGTGATTTCAGACGATGCAGGAGCATATGCATAGCCACGATCCTTGGACCCTACAGTCACCCGTCCCTCCAAATGTCAAACTTCTATAAAAAAGGGTGACTTGTCGGGTCCAAGTTACTCGGACTATGAGTATGACTAACCCAAGTATAGCCAGGTTTCTATCTATCAGTCAAACAGACAATAAGTATCACAATATGCGCCTATCCCGATAAAATCTGCCAAACAAGTCTACCCGAATTTGAGGACAAAAAAATAATAATAATAAATAATATGGCGGTATGATGAAATATTTTGAATGAAAAACCCACATTAATTTTCAACAAGCATTGCCACAAAGCACGCCTGACGGCATGACCATCGATTCCCCACGCCAAACAAGGAGGAGAATTCACGGCTCATGCTGGGCGTGAGTAAGGCTGAGGGCAGGACTTACCGTTGCCGTGAGGAAATCCCTCACTTTGCCGAGTAAAAACTCCACCGTGTGAGTAAATTTTGGCCGATTCTGAGAGAGGGCAAACGTTCAGCCTCACTCGGTTCGACGTCATGCACAGCGGGCGGCACGAAGACCCCGCCAAGCGCTCACTAAGGAGCTCCTCGATTGGCTACGAATATTGGCTCCATCGATCACGCCTGACATTGCATCGTCCAATCAGCGAGGTCGTCTGAAAACGCAATGATCAGGCATTTCATATCAACCGGTGCAATGTAATTTGGAATATTTGAATCTATTTTTCTTCGATTTATCGTATAAACGATTACTCCTTTCAGATACATATGCATTACACTTTATCCACTTCATGTAACGATTCAAAGGAATGTGGATGAAGCGAATTGTAAATAGAAATCTTTGAGTTGTGCAATAATTGGCTCTTCTTTTGCCGGCAGGAGTACAAACAATTTCTGTCCAACGATATGAAATCGGCGGTCTATATGACAAATACACACCGAGTTGCCATTTCAAGAAGACGAAGTGGGAAAAGTATGATAATTGAACTTAATAATATGCTGCTATACTTTCTGGTAGTCATTTCACAAGCCACGAAATGTGTTAAACATGACAGCGAACGAAACTCCAAGGTAGGGAAGGAATCCAAACTGAAGAGGGCGCCCTAGCACTTAGAAGCCAAATTGCAGAGGGCGCCCTAGCGTTCGGAACCAAATTATAGAGGGCGCTATAGCGCCCTACTGATAGCCGACATCGATACACAGAGCTATAGACCGAGTTTGAGGTCGTTATTCTAAACCTCAAGCTTGGTCCAAGTTGCGACTTCGGTTTAATTACTGGCATTCACATTAAAAGAAAACACAGTGTTTAATTAGAATTTTAAAAAATCCCGATTAAACAGGATATACATCATGTAAATTGTAACTCACAAACATTTTATTTCAAAGAAAGTATTATTACATGCATGCAAAAATGTTGCAAACTGCTTACTAAAAATAACCACAATACAAAATAGGAAGACCTTAAGTTTCGATCCAAGCAGGGGTCTTCTCCAAGAAAAATGAAAAAGGCAGAATTGTGAAATACTTGCAGTAAAATAATGACGAATCAGGAGACGTGGATACTTGCATTAACGGGTGAACTGTTTGATGACATAACGTCCGTGGAGATTATGAGACTATGGCACTGTTAGCTGCATCGGCATAGACTTGGGATTTAAGATGCCAGTTAACGGAAATGTTCCATTGATTTGAGATGTAAAATCCTTACTGTTTGTGAATAAAATTAATGAAGTTGAATGTACATGTACAATCTAAATATTCCCATAAATTATGCATCTTGCAAATGAAAATTCAATTACTGGCTGATTTCAGCTTTCCTATTTTACATTAGTGTTAGAATTTAAGTTTTATGTGCCAATGGAAAAAATAAATATCTATGAACATGTAACCAACGATAAGTTCTTTCGACAAAAAACTGTTTGAAGGTCACGAGGTATATCTCGACACCAGATGGTTGCCATGTTCGTCTGCTGGGACGCAAGGTTGGAGATACTGTAGTGAAATCCTGCATTATTTTAGTCATTGCTTGTCCCTCCACCGTAAAATCAATCTGGCGCCCTCTAGTGGTACGTATATGTTTGTCTCAGGCGGTGTCACGATCCTGTTGTAACCGGACTAAGACAATGTCTATGAGCATGACGACCACGGCGAGGAATTGTACGAGTGCAAACATGATGAATGTGGTGATGAAGCTACCCGTCACTTCGAAGAACCACCCTGAGGATGTCAAAGAAATGTGGAAAGTGTTCCTGTAGAGGGCTTTGACTTGTAGTCATGACAATTAAGCAGGTAGCACCCTTGTTCACACTATCATACCATCTTCATCATCCTTACCACCACCACCAGCAGCCTAAGGACGTGTCATGGGCTGTCCTCGTCCGTAAAGTCCGTTGTCATTGTGACTGCAGTTGTCTTTGTCAACATGCATGGCTGTCATGGGCTGTTTTCGTCCGTAAAGTCCGCGATCATTGTCACTGTCGTTGTCTTTGTCGACATGGCTGTCATGGTCTGTCCTTGTCCATAAAGTCCGGTGTCATTGTCACTGTCGTTGTGTTTGTCGACATGGTTGTCATGGGCTTTCCTCGTCCGTAAAGTCGTAGCGTCGTCCCTTTTTTGGAAGATTGAAATGTTTTACCTGAGGCAAATCCAGCTACGATCTGACACAGTCCAACCAGAATTCCCTGCCAGCAGTAGACGGCAAGCACACGGTCTGTTGTGGTGATCTCTCGGAATAGGTTGACCTTGGCGGCAATGCACGAGCCGTTACCAATCCCTATGGCCAGGCTTGTGAGTAGCAGACCATGGTACGAGGCAAGGAAAGGATCCAAGCCGAAGGAGACGGAAGCCAGGAGAGAGCCCGCCACTAGAACCCAGCGGTTGCCAACCAGCCCACTCTGCACCAGGAGTACCACCGTGACCTTACCGACGACGTTGCCCAGGCCGAAGGCGGTAGGGAGAAAGGAGGCCTGTGCTTCGCTCAGACCCTGGTTGATGCCATGTGGCACCACGAACACGGCCCAGCCCACGAAGACAAAGGCTATGATACCCCCGGCTAGGGTCAGCATGACAAAATGGACGTCTTTGAAGATGGCAGTATCAAAGGCGGCCAAACATTGCGAGCACCGACTCTTCACAGGCTGCTCGTTAGTTGCAGAATGATCTTCAGGCTGGGTAGACTGTGGAACGCTCTCATATCGACTTTTGTTTTTACGGCTTGCGACTGAAGGCAAGGCTACGGCTGCTACGGGAACCAGATGAAAACTCCAGGCAGCCATCAGCATCATTGTGCCTCGCCACCCGTAGGTATCGAGCAGCAACTGAGTCAGAGGACCCATGACTAAGGTGCCCAAGGACATACCCAGACTGGAAATGACGGTGGTTAGAGGGTAATACTTCTTGAAGTAGGTGGCCAACAGCGAGAGGAGTGGATACACGAAAAAACCCGAGGGAAAACCTTGAAACATTAAAACAAAGAAAAAAATTGATAACATTTTAAAGGAAAGGCTGACTTGAATTAGTTTAACACATGTTGAAATGCCCAATATGATTATTATTTTTTTTTTAATTTTGTTAATTTTTTGAATGTGAAAATGCTTTTACCTGAGAGCAAGATGATTCCAATGCTCCAAACTGCGAAGGTTTTTGCGAAGGCAGCTACAATGTAGCCTGCTGTTACCATGATTGCACACAGGAGCATGACGGGACGGTGCCCAAACCTTCGCATCAACGGTGGTACAAGTGGCCCTGAAAACGAACGACAGAATGATTAGTACACTCACCACATTTTCGTCCAACTCTAACACGCGGAAATTCCTGCTCCTGCTTAACAAGACAGGACACGACAGGACACAACATGACACGACAGAACAGGACTGGGCAGGACAGGACTGGACAAGACAGGACACGACAGGACAAGGCAGAACAGGACATGAAAGAACAGGTCAGGACAGGACAGGACACGACAGGACACGACAGGACACGACAGGACACAACAGGGCACGTCAGAACATGACATGACAGGACACGACACGAGAGGACACAACGTACAGGGCAGGGCAGGACAGGGCAGGACAGGACAGGACAGGACAGGGCAGGACAGGGCAGGGCAGGGCAGGACAGGACAGGACAGGACAGGACAGGGCAGGACAGGATAGGGCAGGGCAGGACTTACCCATCAAATACTTCGAAGCCAAAGTCAACGACACCATCCATCCCGTCAGCCATATATCTGTGTCAAAGTGCTGGGACACATGCGTAACAATGACACCCAGTGCTTTGAGGTTGCCATAGATGATGAAATCAGACGTAAAAGCGGCAGCTAGGATAACTATACCCCATCCACCCTCCTCGTAATCGGAACTCGCTGTCCCTCTTCCATCGCTCTCTTTTCTTGTAACCCTGAAGTTAACAAGGTAACAGTGGGCAGTATAGTTTACTACATTACTCTATGTACTGACAGGAAGAAAAACGTACATTTTATGGAGCTTTATTGGAAATATGTGACCCGGTACAGCATAATGACTGAGGAATAACCCCCACTTTTCAGATTGTGAGATTTTCTGATGATAAGAAAGAGTATACCATTACCTTTCAAATGATATCAAAATTATTTCCGTGTGAACTTTGTTGCAAATAGTACAGGGGGACTTCGCTCGTTCATTTTGTTCCAGATACAATATCGCAGCGCCATTCTAACTCCTCAAAAGCGGCCATTCAAAAAGGCAGGAACTTTACATTTTCATGAAAACAGTACACAAACACTCTCCCGAAATCATCGTTTTTTAACATTATTTTAGAGACGGATTTCGGTAAATCCTTTGGACATTATATTCTCCAAAACAGTAACTTTCCGAAAATACAAAAAAACATTTTTATTTTGTTTTCGAATTGAGACTATACTTTGACTTCAGGCGTTGTTTACTCGAAAAGTGTTTTGGTGGGATATTCCTCATGTCGCTGTGCCGGGGGTCACATATCTGTCACCGAGCAATAACATGTTTGTAACTGTACGAACTCAATTTTTCAAAGGTAAGTTTTGTAAGGTTAGATTCAACCGAGGCGTCGATCACTTCATATTCAGCTTTTCTGGCACATAGGGTGAGTGTCCACCAGGTGTCGAGAAGCCACTGCGTACAATTACAACCATACACAAAGCTAGCGTTTGCTTCTTGTAGCGCAAATAATTATATTCACGACTAGACGTGAATAGTTTGTGTCCCTTCAGGGCCACCATAGCTAAGTCCGTTGAACCTTGATTGAACCAAGGACGTATCATATGGAACGCCGTTACTGCCTTCGCTCTGCATTATGTATTTTATGTCTCTTTCTATTACACCATTGTGGTTTTATCATTTCATTGCCATTTCATTATGTCGTGCTTTCTTGCCGTTACGCGGATTCGTCATTTCATTTTCATTTTGGTCTTTCCTTTTTGTGGTGTCACCAATTCGTTGTCCACGAAAACAAATACATGTAATTGTACATATCAATTAATATTTATTTGTTTTAATAAACATCTAAATTGTATTCACAATTCTTCCACTGGCGGCGAGGAGTAGGCCTAGAGTTTAAATTAAAAAAACATTCATAATGATGGTGTAACGGAATGAGACATAAAAATACCGAATACAGAGCGAAGACAGTCATGGCGTTCCATATACATGCACAAGGCTGCAAGGCTGCACATGTAGAAAGCCATGCCGATGTACTGTACAGTCACTACAATGACAGCGCTGACATGATGAGAGCACAGTCAGAGTTGACTAAGTACAACCCTGCAGTGGGTTGATCCAGGAAAAGGGTGAATTCTATTGATCATGCTACAATAATAATCACAGACTTGTAATACATATCGTTGGAATACATTGTACAGGAGACGCATCACGAGGAATATCGGACACATAAGGTTGTTGAGACCGACTGGTGTAGTTAGTAGTCGTACACAGAGGGGATCTGTGCATCGGGTAAAACATGGTTTAGCATGGAGCTGGTAGTTACTCGCCATTCAGTTTAACGTTTACATAATAATTAAGGCCACAAATAGTGTTCGTGTATGATTAAGTGTCTGACGTATCGATCACTGCATGGTCCCTTTACTTAGACAAGATGTTGCTGCGTTGGAAGACCACAATATGAAGCGATTACGAATGGCCACAAATCTCAGGACAGGGTCGACTCGAAATTCAATGGAGATGAGGAGGAGTAGCCACGCACAGACAGTGTATGCCACACTTACCTCGAGTTTGACATGCTGTCCGTACCATATGAAGCTATAATTACTATGAATTAGGCCGTATTAACTCCGCAACGCTGACAGCACGGCACAGTCTACGGTGTTCCTGTTATCATAAAACTGATAAGTGATGATCATACGTTTCCAACGTTCGTTCTGACCTGCACTGTGAAACAGGGTAACTAGGCAGTGCCCTGGTCCTGTATTCTAATTCAATTGGTTTGTCCTTCAGTTCGAAAGGTCACCCCAGTGACCTGCAAGGACTTGACTACAACTCACAAGGGGCTACAAGCTGCAGTACGTGGCATGCGAAGGCGCTATGAGACAAGAGCCGGCAGGGCGTTCAACGTGTTTTTGCTAAAATTTGAATCAGAGTCCCCGGCTGCAGAGTTTGGTCTGTAAATACCTCGCTAGCTCACCGATCACTGCACCCGTACGTGTATTAATGACCATATACATGCAGTCGTTCAATCTGCCAGTCTGCAATTGTCCCTGTGCGTGCAAGTGTCAGGGACAATGAAGTCATTGTTCATAGAAAACGAAAATCGCTTTTCAGAAATGAACTTTAAGAGCTACATTACAAATACGACCATGATATTCATCAGCATAATTATAATATCATTTCATCGTTGACCATTTGAAGATCAATTGCTGAGTTTTTTAATTAATTGTTCTTTCATTGTGTGAAATAATTGGTCTAATCTCGTAAGTTTATGAGCAAGATCCTGCTACTTAGTGCTAGGGAAATGTGTAAAAAATTCTTGTAAACATTTGGGGGGGGGAGGGTTTCTGGGTGAAATTATAGCAGACACTCCAAAATTTAAAAGAAACCGAGAGATAGTGAAGGGTCAAATCAATATCGATTATAGAAAACCATCGCCAAATGGTTACAAATACGACTATGCATATTAATTAACACTCCTATAATTTCGTCGTTGCGAGGAATGTCCATTTTAAGACTTTCTGTGTTTTGAAAACAAGGATTAATTGCCGAGTTCTTTGTTCTTGAATTGGTATTATTGTCTCGATCGTCATTATTTGATCTACAAATCTCGAAACTCTATAAGCATAATACTGTAGTTTAAAACCCATAACACCCGTATGATAAATACACAATTATGGTTATATTTATTGTCAATCTATGAAGAAAAACCCCCCCAGTTATTCAGTAAAAAAGGTAGTTGGTTCAACTTAAAACTTTTAGTCATTGCTTGTCCCTCCACCGTAAAATCAATCTGGGGCCCTCTAGTGGTACGTATATGTTTGGTCTCAGGCGGTGTCACGATCCTGTTGTAACCGGACTAAGACAATGTCTATGAGCATGACGACCACGGCGAGGAATTGTACAAGTGCAAACATGATGAATGTGGTGATGAAGCTACCCGTCACTTCGAAGAACCACCCTGAGGATGTCAAAGAAAGGTGGACAGAGTTCCTGTAGAGGGCTTTGACTTGTAGTCATGACAAGGAGTAGCATCCTTGGTCACACTATCATACCATCTTCATCATCCTTACCACCACCATCACCAGCCTAAGGACGTGTCATGGGCTGTCCTCGTCCGTAAAGTCCGTTGTCATTGTCACTGCCGTTGTCTTTGTCAACATGGCTGTCATGGGCTGTTTTCGTCCGTAAAGTCCGTGGTCATTGTCACTGTCGTTGTCTTTGTCGACATGGCTGTCATGGTCTGTCCTTGTACATGAAGTCCGGTGTCATTGTCACTGTCGTTGTGTTTGTCAACGTGGTTGTCATGGGCTTTCCTCGTCCGTAAAGTCGTAGCGTCGTCCCTTTTTTTGAAGATTGAAATGTTTTACCTGAGGCAAATCCAGCTACGATCTGACACAGTCCAACCAGAATTCCCTGCCAGCAGTAGACGGCAAGCACACGGTCTTCGGTGGTGATCTCTCGGAATAGGTTGACCTTGGCGGCAATGCACGAGCCGTTACCAATCCCTATGACCAGGCTTGTGAGTAGCAGACCGTGGTACGAGGCAAGGAAAGGATCCAAGCCGGAGGAGACTGAAGCCAGGAGAGAGCCCGCCACTAGAACCCAGCGGTTGCCAACCAGCCCACTCTGCACCAGGAGTACCACCGTGATCTTACCGACGACGTTGCCCAGGCCGAAGGCAGTAGGGAGAAAGGAGGCCTGTGCTTCGCTCAGACCCTGGTTGATGCCATGTGGCACCACGAACACGGCCCAGCCCACGAAGACAAAGGCTATGATACCCCCGGCTAGGGTCAGCATGACAAAACGGACGTCTTTGAAGATGGCCACATCAAAGGCGGCCAAACACTGCGAGCAGCGACTCTCCACAGGCTGCTCGTCCGTTGCAGAATGATCTTCAGGCTGGGTAGACTGTGGAACGCTCTCATATCGACTTATGTTTTTACGGCTTGCGACTGCAGGCAAGGCTACGGCTGCTACGGGAACCAGATGAAAACTCCAGGCAGCCATCAGCATCATTGTGCCTTGCCACCCGTAGGTATCGAGCAGCAACTGAGTCAGAGGACCCATGACCAAGGTGCCCAAGGACATACCCAGACTGGAAATGACGGTGATGAGGAGGTAATTCTTCTTGAAGTAGGTGGCCAACAGCGAGAAGAGGGGATATATAAAAAAACCCGAGCCAAAACCTTGAAAGATTAAAACCAAACGAAAAGGGATACACTTGTAATGCATTGACTGACTAAGATGAACAATTAACTCCCCCCAAAAAATTCAGGGGTTGACGTTTCGATCCAAGCAGGACTTTAAAAAAAAAAATAGACAAATATGTGGTTACTTTTTGACAATGCACAACATAATTATTATTTTGTTTGTTCAGATATGTACATCAAAATAATTTATCGTGGAAATGCTTTTACCTGAGAGCAAGATGATTCCAATGCTCCAAACTGCGAAGGTTTTTGCGAAGGCAGCTACAATGTAGCCTGCTGTTACCATGGTTGCACACGGGAGCATGACGGGACGGTGCCCAAACCCTCGCATCAACGGTGGTACAAGTGGCCCTGAAAATGAACGAGAATGATTAGTACACTCACCGCATTTTCGTTTGACTCTAACACGGACAGGGCAGGACAGGACAGGGCAGGACAGGACAGGACAGGACAGGACAGGGCAGGGTAGGACAGGACAGGACAGGGCAGGACAGGGCAGGACAGGACAGGGCAGGACATGGCAGGACAGGACAGGACAGGGCAGGACAGGACAGGACATGCAGGGCGGGGCAGGGTAGGACAGGACAGGACAGGGCAGGACAGGACAGGACATGCAGGGCGGGGCAGGGTAGGACAGGACAGGACAGGGCAGGACAGGGCAGGACAGGACAGGACATGCAGGGCGGGGCAGGGTAGGACAGGACAGGACAGGGCAGGACAGGACAGGGCAGGACAGGGCAGGACAGGACAGGACATGCAGGGCGGGGCAGGGTAGGACAGGACAGGACAGGGCAGGACAGGACAGGGCAGGACAGGACAGGACAGGACAGGACAGGACAGGACAGGACAGGGCAGGACAGGGCAGGGCAGGACAGGACAGGGCGGGGCAGGACAGGGCAGGACAGGACAGGACATGCAGGGCGGGGCAGGGTAGGACAGGACAGGACAGGGCAGGACAGGACAGGGCAGGACAGGGCAGGACAGGACAGGACATGCAGGGCGGGGCAGGGTAGGACAGGACAGGACAGGGCAGGGCAGGACAGGACAGGGCGGGGCAGGACAGGGCAGGGCAGGACAGGACATGCAGGGCGGGGCAGGGTAGGACAGGACAGGACAGGACAGGACAGGACAGGGCAGGACAGGGCAGGACAGGACAGGACAGGACATGCAGGGCGGGGCAGGGTAGGACAGGACAGGACAGGGCAGGACAGGGCAGGACAGGGCAGGACAGGACAGGACAGGACAGGGCAGGGCAGGGCAGGACAGGGTGGGGCAGGGTAGGACAGGACAGGACAGGACAGGACAGGACAGGACAGTGCAGGGCAGGACAGGGAAAGGCAGGACAGGGAAAGGCAGGACAGGGCATGCAGGGCAAGGCAGGACAGGACACGGCATGACAGGACAGGACAGGACAGGACAGGTCATCTGACTTACCCATCAAACACTGCGCAGCCAAAGTCAACGACACCATCCATCCCGTCAGCCATATGTGTGTGTCAAAGTGGTCAGACACATGCGTGATAATGACACCCAGTGCTTTGAGGTTACCAAAGATGACAAACTCTGAGGTAAAAGCGGCAGCTAGGATAACTATACCCCATCCACCCTCCTCGTAATCGGAACTCGCTGTCCCTCTTCCATCGCTCTCTTTTCTTGTAACTCTGAATTTAACAAGGAAAATGTGGGCAGCATAGTTTACTACATTACTCCATGTACTGACAAGAAAATCTATAGCGCTCTGGGAACAAAAGCACAAAGAAATATCTGTCTTGGTTCAACCATGGTTCAGTTCAACCATGGTTGCTCCAAGGACTTATCAAAATCACGGGTAGACAGTAGCCGTTACCAAACTCAGCCCATTGGAATGAACGTTTATGTATGCCTATTAAGGATGCTAGGGCGTACATGTGCATGTTTTTCGAACTGTGAAAGCCTTGCCAATTAATGCATAGTCACTATGACAGGACTCGCATTATTTTATGGTTTGGTGAAAGCTGAAGATTGTCCCTCATGCAGGCATCAAGGTAATAATACGAGTGCACAGTCAGATTGAGACAGTGCAACTCTATACAATGGGTTGACCCTGGTCATGATCGCGCTTTCCTCCAGGGACCATCTCGAAAAACGACATTCGGGAAGGTTGAATTCGATGATCATGCTACAATAATCCGCGCATACGGTACGCGGTAGGTCTACGTGCATGACTGGTAATAAAATATCGTTGCATGGGATGCACAGCTAGGATACGCATCATGAGGCAGAATTGGATAAAAGGTTGTTCAGGCCAACTGGCTACATGTATACATGTACACTGTGCGGTTACGAGTCAGGTAACAAAAAATGATTTAGCACAGAGCTATACATGTCACTGACGTGGACGCGTTGCTGTTTTTGGTTGTTGTTTTTTTAAAACGCCTTGCCATTCATTTTTGTGCCCGACACAAACCAATCCAACACGACATTGGGATAGAGACCCAGCGGAGTGATCATGAACTTGTTCATGAATCATAACCAAGATCTAGCCATGTCTAATATGAACGTTTACAATCTAGTGATCGTGTATGATTGAGTGTCGCATATATTTATCACTGCCTGGTCCCTTTAGACAAGATGTCAATGTGTCAGTAGACTACAAGTGAAGCAGTTACGATCAGGACTACAAATCTCAGGAAAGGGTTGAATTACAAGGAGATGAAGCGAGGGACACACGCACAGAGTACATCAGGGTGTATAGCCACACTTACCTTGCGTTAGGCATGCTGTCCTACCATGCAGGCCGTGCTATAACTCCACAACGCTTGCACACAGTCTACAGTACTATCGATGCATAAGTAACTAAAAACTGGAATGTGAATTAGGCGCTATATAGAAGCGCCCAACGCCGGTCTTTTTGTTTGCCAGAATGGCCCACAAAGTTATGGACCCAATAGACCCTAGCTGTTATCGACCAATGCACCTGTGTTTAACCATCATACAATAATGCTATTGTGCAGTCAGCTTGTCGATGAAGGGAAGTGGGACCTGCGATGCGTGCATGCACTGCATGTGTAGTTGTCAGAAATAATGAAGTCATGTTTTACGGGGGAAAAAAATCGCTATTTGGCAACTGATTTTAGAGCTACATGTATTTACGAATACGACTATGACATTCATTCGATAGTTGACCATTAGGAGTGTTTCTGTGCTTTAAAAACAAGGATTAATTGCAGATTTCTTTGTTCTTGAATTGGTGTTATTGTCTCGATCGTCATTATTTGATCTACAAATCTCGAAACTCTGCATAATAGTTTAAAACCCATAACATCCGTATGATAGATACAAAATTAGGAGGATATTTCTTGTCAATTTATAAAGAAACACCCCCCCCCCCAGTTATTCAGCAAAAAAGGTAGTTGGTCCAACTTCAAACTTTTAGTCATTGCTTTTCCCTCCACCTTAAAATCAATCGAGCGCCCTCTAGTGGTACGTATATGTTTGGTCTCAGGTGGTGTCACGATCCTATTGTAACCGGACTAAGACAATGTCTATGAGCATGAGTGAAATTAGCAGACACTCCAAAATTTAAAAGAAACCGAGAAATAGTGAAGGGTCAAATCAATATCGAGTATACAAAACCATCGCTAAATGCTTACAAATACCAGTATGTATATTAATTAATATGCCTATAATACCATTTCGTCGATGCGAGGAATGTCCATTTTAAGACTTTCTGTGTTTTCAAAACAAGGATTAATTGCCGAGTTCTTTGTTCTTGAATTGGTATTATTGTCTCGATCGTCATTATTTGATCTACAAATCTCGAAACTCTATAAGCATAATACTGTAGTTTAAAACCCATAACACCCGTATGATAAATACAAAATTAGGGTTATATTTATTGTCAATCTATGAAAAAAAAACCAGTTATTCAGTAAAAAAGGTAGTTGGTTCAACTTACAACTTTTAGTCATTGCTTGTCCCTCCACCGTAAAATCAATCTGGCGCCCTCTAGTGGTACGTATATGTTTGGTCTCAGGCGGTGTCACGATCCTGTTGTAACCGGACTAAGACAATGTCTATGAGCATGACGACCACGGCGAGGAATTGTACGAGCGCAAACATGATGAATGTGGTGATGAAGCTACCCGTCACTTCGAAGAACCACCCTGAGGATGTCAAAGAAAGGTGAAAAGAGTTCCTGTAGAGGGCTTTGACTTGTAGTCATGACAAGGAGTAGCATCCTTGGTCACACTATCATACCATCTTCATCATCCTCACCACCACCATCACCAGCCTAAGGACGTGTCATGGGCTGTCCTCGTCCGTAAAGTCCGTTGTCATTGTCACTGCCGTTGTCTTTGTCAACATGGCTGTCATGGGCTGTCCTCGTCCGTAAAGTCCGTTGTCATTGTCACTATCGTTGTCTTCGTCGACATGGCTGCTGTCCTTGGCCGTAAAGTCCAATGTTAATACTGTCACTGTCGTTGTCTTTGTCGACAAAGCTGTCATGGGCTGTCCTTGTTCGTAAAGTCTGTTGTCCTTGTCACTGTCGTTATGTTTGTCGACATGTCTGTCATGGTCAGTCTTGTCCGTGAAGTTGTAAGGGTCCTCTTTTTTTGGCAGTAAAATGTTTTACCTGAGGCAAATCCAGAGACGATATGACATACTCCAATCAGAATTCCCTGCCAACAGTAGACGGCAAGCACACGGTCTTCGGTGGTGATCTCTCGGAATAGGTTGACCTTGGAAGCAGCGCATAAGCCATTACCGATCCCTATGGCCAGGCTTGTGAGTAGCAGACCGTGGTACGAGGCAAGGAAAGGATCCAAGCCGAAGGAGACGGAAGCCAGGAGAGAGCCCGCCACTAGAACCCAGCGGTTGCCAACCACCCCACTCTGCACCAGGAGAACCGCCACGACCTTACCAACGACGTTGCCCAGGCCGAAGGCAGTAGGGAGAAAGGAGGCCTGTGCTTCGCTCAGACCCTGGTTGATGCCATGTGGCACCACGAACACGGCCCAGCCCACGAAGACAAAGGCTATGATACCCCCGGCTAAGGTCAGCATGACAAAACGGACGTCTTTGAAGATGGCCACATCAAAGGCGGCCAAACATTGCGAGCAGCGACTCTCCACAGGCTGCTCGTCCGTTGCAGAATGATCGTCAGGCTGGGTAGACTGTGGAACGGTCTCATATCGACTCTGTCTTTTTTTACGGCTTGCGACTGAAGGCAAGGCTACGGCTGCTACGGGAACCAGATGAAAACTCCAGGCAGCCATCAGCATCATTGTGGCTCGCCACCCGTAGGTATCGAGCAGCAACTGAGTCAGAGGGCCCATGACCAAGGTGCCCAAGGACATACCCAGACTGGAAATGACGGTGGTTAGAGGGTAATACTTCTTGAAGTAGGTGGCCAACAGCGAGAAGAGGGGATACACGAAACAACTCGAGGGAAAACCTTGAAACGTTAAAACAAAACAGAAAATTGGTAACATGTTAATGCATTGACTGACTAAGTTTAACACACACCCACAAAAAATATGAAGTTTAAGGGTCAACATTTAATCCTACGGGCCATTTATTTGAAGAGCATCTGACAACATGTACCGTTCATCTAGAGTAGAAATGACCAATATGAATATTATATTGTTGTTAAATTTGTTTGTACACGAAAATAACTAAATGTGAAAATGCTTTTACCTGAGAGCACGATGATTCCAATGCTCCAAACTGCGAAGGTTTTTGCGAAGGCAGCTACAATGTAGCCTGCTGTTACCATGGTTGCACACGGGAGCATGACGGGACGGTGCCCAAACCCTCGCATCAACGGTGGTACAAGTGGCCCTGAAAATGAACGACAGAATGATTAGTACACTCACCGCATTTTCGTCAAACTCTGACACGCCAAAAATCCTGCTGTTGCTTAACAGGACAGGACAGGACAGGACAGGACAGGACAGGACAGGACAGGACAGGACAGGACAGGACAGGACAGGACAGGACAGGACAGGACAGGACAGGACAGGACAGGACAGGGCAGGACAGGACAGGACAGGACAGGACAGGACAGGACAGGACAGGACAGGACAGGACAGGACAGGACAGGACAGGACAGGACAGGACAGGACAGGACTGGATAGGACAGGACAGGACAGGGCAGGGCAGGGCAGGACAGGGCAGGGCAGGGCAGTGCAGGACAGGATAGGACAGGACAGGACAGGACAGGACAGGACAGGACAGGATAGGACTGGACAGGACAGGACAGGACAGGACAGGACGGGATAGGACAGGACAGGACAGGACAGGACAGGACAGGGCAGGGCAGGGCAGTGCAGTGCAGGGCAGGGCAGGGCAGGACAGGTTAGGATAGGACAGGACATGACAGGACAGGACATGGCAGGACTGGGTAGCGTAGGGCAGGGTAGGGCAACACATGGCAGGGCAGAACATTTATAGGATAAGACAGGATAGGGCAGGGCAGGACTTACCCATCAAATACTTCGCGGCCAAAGTCAACGACACCATCCATCCCGTCAGCCATATATCTGTGTCAAAGTGCTGGGACACATGCGTAACAATGACACCCAGTGCTTTGAGGTTTCCATAGATGATGAAATCAGACGTAAAAGCGGCAGCTAGGATAACTATACCCCATCCACCCTCCTCGTAATGGGAACTCGCTGTCCCTCTTCCATCGCTCTCTTTTCTTGTAACCCTGAAGTTAACAAGGAAACAGTGACATAACATTTGCACGGTAGGCCTATCCATGACTTGTAATAATCGTTGGGATACATACAGGATACGCGTTACGAGGCAGAATTGCATACAATTAACTGTGTATTGCCGACTAGCATAAGCAGTGGGGGTATGACTACATGGAAGTTACATCACATGAGCCATTCAGTTTAGAGTTCACATACTACCCATAACAATAATGATGATAGAAACCCAGCGGAGCGTATAATACTGACAGTCATGGGAATAAACCAGACATGAATTTGTTCATGAATCATGAACAAAATCTAGCCAAGTCTAATAAAATTATGAACGTTTACAAAATAGTGATCGTGTATGATTGAGTGTCGGACATATTGATCACTGCCTGGTCCCTTTAGACAAGATGTCAATGTGTCAGTAGACTACAAAGTGAAGCAGTTACGATCAGGACTACAAATCTCAGGAAAGGGTTGAATTACAAGGAGATGAAGCGAGGGACACACGCACAGAATACATCAGAGTGTATAGCCACACTTACCTTGCGTTAGGCATGCTGTCCTACCATGCAGGTCGTGCTATGACTCCACAACGCTGGCACACAGTCTACGGTACTAAAAGAGTCGTGCTGGTTTGCTCAAGGAGGTATACCTCATTGGTTTGCTTTCCAATGCACTCGTAGGCACTAACCTCATAAGGACACTGCAGTAGACCCCCCACAGTTATTTATCTGATCATGACAAGATAAGTCAATTACCAGTACAGACAGTGCTTGGTTCAGTCCTAATTAATCGTTCCCTGGGGCATTGCAACCACTACTAAAGTACTAGGGAAGCTATGAGTTGAAACATGACACTTTCGCTGAACGTACCCGTCCAGAGCCCACCAGGGTAGAACCAAGGACCTTGGTAGAACATTAGGCAGGGTAGAACCCACCGTACGTGTACATATGTACACGTACATGTAGAACCACATGGTGAACTGTGTATAATCCTTGCAATACACATACTGCACAGTACATGTACATGTACATCTACATGTACATGTACTGTACATGCACATGCATAGTAGATGTCACAGGAGCATAGAGGACGGGTGAATGCATGAATGCTGGATACCTAGCCTAGCTTCTTGTGCAAGATTGGTTACGGAATAATGAAATAACAGTTATACATCATGTACAGAGTACATATCATGTAATAATTATTACTGTGTGTAGACCTACAGTACGGTGTCAGTAACACTGTAAAGCATTACTATACCATGGGGAAAACCTGATGGGTCTGACCAAAATCCTGGATTCCCTGCTATTATTATTTTATGAAAATACTTATGACATCCATTGAGTGTAAATCAAAGTTAGTTCACGGGAAAATGTATTTTCTTTTAGGCCATTTGTAACCTGGGTTCGCTAAAAAAAAAAAAAATACCTTTGGACATAAATCCATGAAACTTTGGATCTAAAGGATAATAATATTATAAGACGCTGTTACTGTTAGGAAAATAGCAAAATTTGGGAATAAAAAAAAACACCAACAAAATCAACCAAAATACACAGCGTCAACAGAAGTCAATCAAAAGCAATACAAGAAATCAAAACTCGAACAGAATAAAACAACCAAAAAATACAGGAGAGGGAAAACAAGAGGACTTGGGAGGACTTGCCGACGGAACTGGGAACTCCACATTACTACTACTACTAGTGTAACACTTGGATTGTGCTAGGGTGTCTGAGATTTTGTTCTTTAATGGATGTTATTGTCCCATAATTACTGAATTTACCGTTATTTGGTCTAATATGAAAGGTTTATACGCATTTGAGTTGAGAAAGATCCTGCTATAGGAGCAAAATCCTTGCAGAAATTCGTCTTGGACGACTACACAAACAAATATTCTGTGGCTAAGATCACCAAAATTGAAAAGAAAATGAGAGATAAAGGTCCCACCTACAATTTGGGGTATAGTTACAAGACCTGAGAAACTTGTGGGAGTGGAATTTGTCACCTCGGAATTTACCGGAAGAGAGGGTTTTTGTACTGCATTCTATGGGAGCTTGATTTTAGTGTTCTGCACCCCTCCGGGTGCAGCACAGAAAATCCATCCAATCCATCCATGCTGATTATCATAAAGTGTGTACCCACAACTTTTTTTAATAAGGGGTCTTTGGAGGCTAATTAACTGATACATTGTAGAACAAGTGAAGCTTGAGACAACCTGGGGGTTCACTCTTCAATTTGGTATGTAATTTGGACCATATCTGTCTTTGAATGTGGCCCTATTTGGCTGTGGAAGTGGAGGGGTCCATCCCAAAGCCCTTGCAGACATTCGCCTTGGACGGCTACACATTTTGGGGGTGTTTTTTTTTCTGGGGGTAATTAGCAAAAAATCTAATTGGCTAAGAGCACTCAAATTTAAAAGAATCTGAGAGACGAAGGTCCAAACTACAATTTTAAGTATAGCTACAAGAACTGAAAGACTTTTGGGCATGGGATAATTGGCTTTGAAAGTGAGTGTTTTTTGTACAGTGTTCAATGGGAACTTGATTTTAGTGTTCTGCACCCCTCCTGGGTAAAGCCCGCCCTCTTATGCCACGATTTGTCCATCATCTTTTTCTAAATGGCACCGATGAGGGCGACATTCTGTTGGGACTATGCGGAAGTTTAGTCTGATACAGTACATGTACACAATGTTTTGGCTTCTGCATGCAGTCAGTTGGCGCATGGAGAAATAATGCCAATGGTGGCTCGAGCAGTTTACGGATTATTTTCAAGGTGTTGGTAGAGTGTTGGTTATCAGCTATTGTAAGTCAGGTCGATAAGGACTACAACTCACGAGTAGAGCAACTTCATACGAATGGAAATGACGGTTTCTCCAGCAACAGTTCGATGAACGACATTCAACATTGTAATTTGTAATGCAACTGCAAGTAAGTGCTACAACCCGACTTGACGCACTACAACGACTTTTAAAGAGACTACTTGTCGAATCGACATGAATTGAGTACTTTCCTACATCCTATCGATTAGGGTCAGAGCATGTCTTTTTTCGTTCAGTCGCGATCTTTAATTGCAAACCCAATAACATCCGTTATGAGTTTGCAATAGGCGGTAGACTGGTAGCCAGTCTAGGGGAAATTCCGGATGGTGTTGGCAAGCCCCACAGTAGCAGTACTAGGCAGTACTACCATGACTCATGAGATAATGCATGGATATAATGCTACAGTATTTTATGAGGATAATATTAATTATTATTCATTACACTATGAGTATGAAGGACTTATTTCTGTATATCATTCACGGCCACTGCCACGAATACCTCTAGGCTCTATATCGGTCCTTGTAAGTTGTAGGGACATTTCCATGGCATAAGGTCAACAAACTGTTGGTTTGAGCAAAGACACGTTTAGTTTTTCGATCCTAGCACGAGCAGGACCTTTCCCTGCATTTGAGAAAGGTCCTGCTTGATCGAAACGTCGGACCCATTAAATTTTGAGATTTGCATTTTGGTAATTTTAGTCAGTAAGCAGTTTGCAACATTTTTGTTTATTACTGATGATTTCACTTTGATGATCAAAAAAATTAAAAATACAATGTATTTGTTTGACGGTGCTGGCCATAGGTCCTACACTGCTGCCAGAGTGATTGATGTCCCCTCCAGCTACAAGAGTTTGGCTGTCCATCATTATGGCAGGTATGGTGAGCCAATCGGGCAAAAAACACAACTAAGATTTCGAGGAATTTTCACTGAACTCGTCTTAATGTAAATTCATCTTTGAGAGCACGTATTGAGAGGATTATTGATACCTTAGAAAGGGAATTATCAAAGTACAATACACGTACTTAATTTTTTTTGCAAAAGAACTTTGAATACAACAGACATTATGCTTCATAATTTCACATTCACATTCACTTTCAAATTTCACAATCTCAATGGCAATGCAGGTGTACTCCTGAAAGAGGCAGTTGGGAAATACAACTTCTTAGAAGGAGTTGTGTCGGAATACATGAAACATGAAGGTCAGGTAAGCAGAAGGAGCTTGTGCAAACAACTGAGCATCTCTCAAGAGCCCTGAGGGTCAATTTCTTAAAATACCAAGGAACTTTGACAAAGCACAGACTTGGGGATTTCATCTTCTCCGTCAACAAACAACAGCGAAATTTATACGGGTTAGGGTGATATCTTTGTTGAAATTGAAGCCCTTTTTCCAGGGTATGATATGATCTAAGAGCCTAAACTAAAGAACAAAGAACAACCTGGCACAGCGACATGAGGAATATCCCACCAAAACACTTTTCGAGTAAACAACGCCTGAAGTCAAAGTATCTTCTCAATTCGATACAAAAATAAATTTTTGTTTTGTATTTTCGGAAAGTTAATGTATTGGAGGATATTATGTCCAAAGGATTTTTCCGAAATCCGTCTCTAAATGTTGAAAAAACGAGGATTTCGGGGGAGTGTTTGTGAACTGTTTTTATGAAATTGTAAAGTTCCTTCCTTTTTGAATGGCCGCTTTCGAGGAGTTAGAATGACGCTGCTATATTGTGTCTGGTACCAGATGAACGAGCGAAGTCCCCTTGTACTATTTACAACAAAGTTCACACGGAAATAATTTTGATATCATTTGAAAGCTAAAGGTATACTCTTTCACATCATTAGAAAATCTCAAAATCTCAAAAGTGGGGGTTATTTTTCATTATGCTGTGCCGGGTCACATAAATTTGGATGGATTCTACTTGAAATCTGAAATCTGAAAAGACTGAAATGAAACCTAGGGAAGACATGGCATACACCATGTCCAAATCGATGACCTTACTTCAGATTACAGACCGCTTGAATGAATAATGTCTAATGCTGATGTCATTGGGGTGGTGATTTGACAGCTGGTGCTTGAGGGTCGAACCATTATCTACAATGCCAGAGTTCGTCCGCAAAGTTTCCCGCTCAGATATGATGCCACGGCGCGTGACGTGGCCACTGGATTATCGGACGCGGCCGAGAACGTCGACGATCCGCAGGAAGCTTACCACAGAGCGGTAAGACACGAGCCAGGGAGGCTGGGTGGGATACGAGGGAGTGTAAGGCCGTGTCTGAAACGGGCTTCCAGAGCTACGGCTAGGGCTGTTTGTCTTTGCATCTCCGTGTATTTCCAATAGGGGGGGAAGACCTAGCCCTCGCTCTAGACGCCCGTTTCCTAGATGCTGAAGGCAGAATACAGTCTGGACTTGAACAATCTCACTTTGATCACGGTCGAAGGCATTTAGTGAGTACAGCCATGATAAGTGAGGATAGGTCGTCCAACTGTCTCGGTCTTTAGTGATTCTACACAAAGATCTCTCTCTGTCTCCTTCGTGGTGTGATAGCAGCTTCAGTATACACCACTTCATCTCATTCTTCCGTCCGACGTGACGTCGTTACGTATATTGAAATGTTGCCAACCACCAGAGCTCGTGATTTGGTGTCTTTCTTCCAAGTGACGCAACTTTCCTATTTTGTGCATATTCATTGGAAGGTTGCCAACCTCCTGGCTTTGTTACGTCATCGAGGTCTGATAAAAGACCAGTCCGGGGCGGTGGAATCCGATTCTTCCCAGAGGGCGCCAGACACCGGACCGGTCCAGGTGGGGACGGGGGAGTTGGAGCCTGTCCGTCCGTCGCTCCCAGACGACAAGGCGAACCCAAGCCGGCCCCAGGACCAAGTGCGAGACCCAGAACCGAGCCCGTCGAGAATTCCAGGACAAGACGCTGCTCCACCGGATCCGAGCGAGGACGTCAGATCTGAGACGACTTCCGAAGATGAGTCCATCGTGGGTTGGGAGGGTGTCGATCCATCCGATCCAGTGCCGCCCATCGGTGCCGCCGAACCGATCGAAGAGATTCCACGCGGGGACGAAGAGGATGAGAAGGACAAGTCTGACAACGAGAGCTCCGTTCAAGATCAACTCAGTGAAATCGGTGGGTCAAGACTTGTAATCACTACAACGTCTAGAATGGTCATCGCTGTGCATTATACATGTATCTGAAAATCTTTTTTTTTCGAAACCGCCTCTGAGGTTCGGAATCCGATTACGTCTCTGTATTAAATAAGACTTAAGGCTTTGTATGGTGGCTGAATCAATATAGGAAGGTTTGCGGTGACACCATGTATAAGGTCTCTCAAAGGAAGAGGTGTGGTTCTGAAAAGAACCTGAGTGGTAACTCTGAGTTACCTCTCAGGTTCTTTTCAGAACCCCACCTCTTCCTTTAAGAGACCTTATACATGGTGTCACCGCAAACCTTCCTATCTCTGTATCATGTCTGACACTTTGTAGATAACAGGCATCAAGATGCACAAGCCTTTGGTCAAAATAAGATTGAATGTTGACGAAGTATACACAATTATTCGGATTCCTTTTTCAGGTGGGATTGAACGGACTATCCTTCTGTTTGTCGTCTGCACCTCAACTGCTATCCTAAAATGCCTTCAGGTATAGTGACTCTTTTGAAAATAAAATCCTACGCGAAATGTATCAAGTGCATTCTTGAACATTGTGGAAATGCGTTAAAAACGTGAGCCAGCAGACAAAACAATTGTTTACCCAGCTCTTTGAATTTTATTTTCAGAGTCTTGGTAGCAGGTTTGTGTTCATTTCGCTCGCACTGGCTCTTGCCATAGGAGGTGTTCATTATTTGGAAGGCCGAGGTTAGTAGATTTCTTTTCTTAGATGGCAAGAGAAGTCAGATATCAAAGACTTCCCTTTCTAGTGCTTCATGAAGCCTTTTTTATGCTGGGTGGCATTAAAGGAGCACCCTGCCCGAATGAAATTATTGTGTCTGACACCTCCACCCTATCAAAGACAGTAGACTTCTTGTCAAGACCACCATCTAAGGGCTACTTATGTGGTAGAGCGCTGGTCCGTTGAACCGTAGGCCTGGGTTCAAATCCAGCCCGAGTCAAACTGCCTGTTTCTTTTTGTTTCTCTGAGCTGAATTCTCGGTTGTGTCTCTCTCTAGGACTCGATGTCTTCGTGGCCTGCACCGCAGCGCTGACTGTCTGTCTGTTCATTCAATCTTCTCCCGCATTTCTTCGGGTAGGTTTTCTCGTATATGTCTACGGAAAATTGGATTCTTGGGCTTCGCAAGGGTCGATACAAACGTCTCTGTGTACCTTCAGAAGCTAGCGAAAATCCTTTCATATTAGTTTGTCTATTCTTGGTCTTATTTAGGCGATGTATCAGGGTGTTGTTGCTGTTCACGGTAAATTCAAACCATCAAAAGTGCCGCCTGCCCTAGAGCGAGGTAAGTACAAGTTATGGGTGCTGAACAAACTAAACCATCAAAATGATGAGCGAGCAAAATGCTGGAACCATAACCACTTCTGTCCGTGTACGATGCCTTTATTGTTATTGCTTTCCCCATACCGTCTTTGACGTCACAGAGGGAGTGTTGCTGGAGGTAAAGCCAGACTGCCAGGGTTCGTACAACGGCTACGTCATGCAGGCGGCTAAACCCACCGAAGACATGCTGTCACCCATTCACGTAAGCATCACCTACGCTAGGAGTCTCGCTGGTAACCAGGACGCACAATATATCGATGGTGTGTACAATAGGTGGATAGTACCAGCGAAGACAAAGAGAGCCAGCGAAAAAAGGGGTACCAGCGGAGAAAGATGGCTCCAGTTAATAAAGCATTATGGGCTAAAAAAAAACCCATAGAAACGTGGACTAGCGAAGAAAGGGGTTAACTATTGTTTCAGTTACGAAAACAACGAACAAAGAAGTAGACACAACAGCGAAGAGAAGGGTACCAGCGAAGAAAGAAAAACACCGACCTGGGAATTAGATGAATCCCTGCTAGATTTATCAACACACGTAATAAGGTTTGGTGAAATATTCGTCTTTACCTATACATGAACTCAAACTGCAAATTACAAAACAAACCATTAATGGTAATTAAACCATAGAGGCAGTTTGATAATGAGTAATACTGTCTCTTATGCAGACGTACAAGTTGTGGACCAAGTGCAAAGGGCTGGCCTACATTCTCAACAATAGGGACTTCGAGCACGGGCAGAGGCTGGGTTCAGAGATGGACATGAAGAATGTGGACCATCTCTTCAAGGAGCTCGGCTATGAGATAAGACGGCACAGCAACCTAACTGGCGAGGTGAGGAAACCACCCACGTATATACGTACAAGAGTACTCCACTCGTCATCAGCACATTGATTAAACTCGACATCTTATAAAAAAAACATGCCCGATCTGATCTGAACGGCTTCAAGATATTTGTTTATGTTAAGACAGCCCAAAAAAGGCTGAAAAGCCATTCAAGGTTAAGGGCTAGAGAAGGTAGAGGATAGACTCAGGAAGGTTGGAGATAGAAATTGACAATCCTTTTGAAAATGGCAAGATTGTAGGCAGGGGGAAAGCAAGAACCAGGAAGGGAATTCCAGAGAGAGGCAGAACGAGGGAAGAAGCCGTCCCGATGCTTCTCCGTTCAATACATATAGGGCTACAAGATCCAAACAAATCCGATGGATCAAGGAAATAGTACATTTCATTGCAAACACACATGTCGGCTTTAATTTATAGAAGTGCAGCATTTAAATCTAAACAGATCGCACTATTTCTAAGTACAGCAATATCCTCATACGGCGTGTGTATTACGACTCCATAATTTTCTTAACCGTCATTTTAGGAGATATTGAGCTCCTTCAAGTCGTTTGCCTCGATCTTCAACATAGAGGGCGCTGGTTACAACTCGGCCGTGCTGGTGCTGATGAGCCACGGAGACACGGGCGTCATTTTCGGCACAGATCTCGTCCAAGTGAAAATTCGAGATTTGCAGCGAGAATTGGAGGCCGAGAACTGTCCGGGTCTGAAGGGCAAACCCAAACTCTACTTCATCCAGGCCTGTAGAACGTGTACGTTGGACTCAAAACATTGATCAACCGTTCCATCCTGAGACCAACCTTACGTAATGACCGTCGTCACCATGACGTCACCATACCACCATTTTGTAATGCGTTCAATTGTAGTCCTTTAATCATGCATACCTGATCCCGTTTTTTTAATAGATTAGGTTTTTTTTATTTCGAAACCAACGCAGTACAATCCTTTAAACCAGTCCGATACTGCACATGTAAACCAGTCTATTTTTTTCCTAAACCTGTCCTGTACAGGAGCATGGTTTCTAACCAACTTTCAAGCGGGTCTTGAAGAAACATCGGAAGTAAACCCAACCGATGGGCGGAATGGGAGTGGGCAGAGGCGTACGTGGTGTATGTTATAACTGATCTCCGTTGAATCTTGGAACAGCTGCCGGTGCTACTCGTGTGGTAACAGACGATCCCACCAGTGAGAGAAACAGCACTGCTTCAGGCAGGATGGATCAGGCAGACACTCCCCAGGAACAGTCAGACACCCAGTACATCAGTAATATCAAGGACAAGACTGATGTCCACCTTGCCTTCGCCACAGTCGATGGTAAGTATTGACGGGCTACTTTAAAGTCAGACATTATGACTCAGCTCAATGACCGATGATGGCAATGGTGGTAACGATGACAATGAGGATGTTTCATTTTGTCTGCAGGCGACTGGGGTCTGAGGAGCGAGACAGTTGGCTCTTTCTTCGTGCAGGCTTTGTGCGAAGTGTTCTTCGCTTCCGCCCACCTGGACAATCTAGATACACTCATGAATAAGGTAAGACAATCTAGATACACTCATGAATAGGGCAAGACAATCTAGATAAACTCATGAATAGGGTAAGACAATCTAGATACACTCATGAATAGGGTAAGGCAATCTAGATACACTCATGAATAGGGTAAGACAATCTAGATACACATGAATAAGGTAAGACAATCTAGATACACTCATGAATAAGGTATTAAAGACAATCTAGATACACTCATGAATAAGGTAAGACAATCTAGATACACTCATGAATAAGGTATTAAAGACAATCAAGATACACTCATGAATGAGGTAAGACAATCTAGATACATTCATGAATAAGGTAAGACAATCCAGATACACCCATGAATGAGGTAAGACAATCTAGATACACTCATGAATAAGGTAAGACAATCTAGATACACTCATGAATAAGGTAAGACAATCTAGATACACTCATGAATAAGGTAAGACAATCTAGATACACTCATGAATAAGGTAAGACAATCTAGATACAATCATCAATAAGGTAAGACAATTTAGATACACTCATGAATAAGGTAAGACAATCTAGATACACTCACGAATAAGGTAAGACAATCTAGATACACTTATGAATAAGATATTAAAGACAATCTAGGTACACTCATGAATAAGGTAAGATAATCTAGATACACTCATGAATAAGGTAAGAATTTTAGAAACACGAAAAAAGGCAAGACAATCTTGGTACATTTATGAATAAGGTAAGGCAGTGATGAATCAACGTTACAATCTCTCTAGGTTCCTTGGCAACGATATAGACCGAAACTCTGTCCTTACTCATTTCTATGTGCTATTTGATCTCGCAGGTGACGGGCAGAGTTAACCGAATGCGAGGCTATCTCTATGACAACAACACCAAGCAGCTGGTCCTTGTCAACCAAACCCCTGAGTGTGTCAAGAGCATGCGCAAGGCCCTTTACTTCTTTCCCAAGTACGCCAAGAAAAAGTAGTTCGGCCGCGCTTACGCAATATCATCAAGTCGGTGAAAATAGAGCGAGCAGTCAGAGAGAAGAAAATGTTCAAATCCAAATTATTCCAAGGATTTCGCAAACTGCGACCCTAGACTCGTTGCCAGTCTTTCGTCCAAAACGACTTCCGTCCTGTCACAAAGATTAAAATCTCCCATAAAGCATTGAAAACTCATCTTCAGTTCAAACTTTTACCTTCTTTCCAAGATTAATATTCTTCCCATACATTTACAGCTATTGGTTGATTCCCTTATTTATTTGATTCAAATTGACTGTATTCCATGTATAGTAAATACATCACAAGCCATCGCAGACAGTTTCTAATTAAATGCGATAATTAATTCAAAGACGTTCACACCTCATTGATTAAGAAAACAGCAAAATAATGATGCCTACGATTCGGAATATTCTATTGCTTCTGATGCATTTGAAATGTTAGATTCATTGCTTTAGAAAAAAAAATCAAAACCATCTTGGAAGTATGATATTAACAAATGATTGCCTTTGTACCATACCTAATGAAATAAAGTTAATGTAATGGTTAATAAAATGATGCTTCAGTGACGTCAGATTGGGGATGTCAATGACGTCAATGTTAGATTGGGGATGACATCATAAATGAGTACATTGTCTGTTCCTTCTCTGTATATTGACGTGAGTGCGACTTTAAGCCAGGCACCCCCTGAATGACGTCACGACCCGGGAACCGCCATGATAGTTGTCAACTGCCAAGGCCAAAACAAGCGCTAGTAAGTTCTGAGTTCGTACATGGGTTTCACGGTGAGTAGGCACCGCCGGTGACGTCATGCACGGAGTACATGGCTCATAGGCCGTTTAAGAAAATGAAGGCTTAGGCTTGGGCTTAGGCTTCGGTCATATTTATCTTACTCGTTATATATAATATCACAGGCATCTAAAAACAAGCGTTTGGCCCCAGTTTATTGGGGAATACCCTATACCTGTCAAGCGAACAAAGCTTCATATTCGGAAACAAACCACAACCTGGATTTTCAGGTTTAGTTGTCAGACGGAGACGAAGCCTGAGCCCGAGCCTAAGCCTTCTTTTCGGAAAAGGCCATAGCCACGCTGTCACGAACGTATACTCGTCCATTTTGTTTTCAAGGTGTAGGGCGCCCTCTGCTGCTACAATTTCTGTTCCGACACTAGTATGGCAAGCCCGTTCCCAATAGCGTTGCCTTTGTTGCTCGTGCAGTTGGAATAAGGACATATGGACCTGGCTTTCAAAGACTCCAAGATGAAGACTCCAAGATTTCCGATTCACCGTCGCCGATAGAAGCAGACGAGTGACGTCATCTGCGTCCTGTAGTGCACATTGGCCGAAGCGTACAGGAATGGGTTGATGGCCGAATTGGCGTACATCACGTAGGAGACGGCCCAGAGCACGTGGTCGCTCACGTGACCGCCTAGGGAGTTGACGAAGACGACGACGAACCAGGGACACCAGCAGAGCAGGAATGCGGCGGTCATCAGACCCAGCATGAGGGCCGACTTCCTGTAGGCCGTGGCACCGGGTGAGAGACGGGCAGAGGACGGGGCGTCACCGGCACCAGACCCGCTGGAGGAGTCCTTACACTCGTCCGCGATGCGAACGGTTCCCGACTTCGTCTTGGCCCTCGATAGCAGCGCTCGTCTGATCTCCACAAAGACCAGGATGTTGAAGGTTGCTAAGAGACCAGCAGGCAGCAGGAACTCCAAGGTGAATGTCAGGAAGGCGTAGGATAAGTATTGCACGCCTTCACTCTCGCAGCTCAACGTGTAGTTGGTGTTGCTCTCCCCAGATAGCGCCTCCCAACCCACGTCCACGACGGAGACGAACGCGTACACTATGGTTGCCGTGGTGACGATGACGCAGGCGGCACGGCGCCTAGACTGGTGGTGGATGTAGAGCAAGGGCGCCCTCACCCAGAGGAAGCGATCCCAGCTGATCAGCACCAAGGCCAAACCCGATAGCATAGTGCAGGCGTAGACGCCTAGGAGCCAGACTTTACAGGCGGCTTTGCCGTATGGCCAGTGTCCGTGGTAGAGCATCATATTGCTCAACGGTATGGCCACAATGCCGATCAGCAAGTCTGCTATGGATAGGTTCAGGATGAAGTAGTTGGAGACCTTCTGGCGTATCTGACTGGCGCTGAAGAAAGCCGCAATGGCGAGTACGTTAGCCGCTATGGCTACGGCTGCCTCCAGCCACACAGCAAGGATGATGACGTGGAAACATGGAGGGCATGTCTCTCTGATATCCATGGATGCGTCTCCCGACGTCATGTCTAATAAGGACAAAGCACGCACATGAATATTACTTTGATGGAAACTCTTATTTTGAAAACAAAGATCATTATTTAAGTTTTGTTCTACAATAACTTAAAGACAAGGTTTTATCATTATCAAAATAAGTAGCAAAGGAGGCCACTACCAACTTATGGCAAAACCTCGAACAAGCTCGCGACTTCACAGAAGTGTATCGTCAATAGTTCCTCTACTCAAAGCGAAATAATTTTGAAGATAGAGAAATCCAGGTTGACTACCTTGTGAGATGACATCATTAGGACACTTGGCCAGAAAGGCGGTGATTTAAATTCCTCTCGAGTCAAGAAGCGTAAGATTGAACTACATAATTCAAAGTCTCTTTAGAAGATGTGTTCAACCTCTTACCTGTGTCTTATGATACCGATCACAGCTGCTCGTCGTCCCAACCAATATCAAGGATGCTAACAGACAGACGTAGACACGTCCGATGGCGTACAACCTATCACCTTGCAGTGTACACCATAGTGATCTGCATCCAACCTTAAAAGAATACGGATAGCTCGTTCCTTCGTAGAATGTAGAACCCCACCCCTAGTGGGTGAAAGCATTCTACATTAACCTTGCCTCATCAATCAGGGAAGAATTGGGAATCTTGTTACAAGGTTTGCAGGAAATGAAAGCAGCAAGCTCGAGGAAGGATGAAGTCGTGTACCCATTCAGGGAACCAACTGGTTTATCATTAAACTGCCCGCCAGTATCCTCTTGAACCAAATTCAGATCGCGCTGAGTAAACATGCCACGTATACGGGAAGTTCAACAACAAGTCACGGGGCATGTAGCGCACACGCACACTGACAAGTCGACGGATAAATTGTTATTTCGAAAGATTCTTTCGAAGAACGCTCGCATTGCCCATGCCTTGGGCGATCAGAAGTTACGACATTAAATGGCACTATGGGTGAATGTGCATTGTCAATAATGTGACCCGGCACAGCGACATGAGGAAAATCCCACAAAAAACACTTTTCGAGTAAACAACGCCTGAAGTCAAAGTATCTTCTCAATTCGATTAAAGAAAAAAAAAAATCCGAAATCCGTCTCTAAATGTTGAGAAAACGAGAATTTCGGGGAGTGTTTGTGTACTGTTTTCCTTAAAAATGTAAAGTTCCTGCCTTTTTGAATGGTCGCTTTCGAGGAGTTAGAATGGTGCTGCTATAATTGTGTCTGGTACCAAATGAACGAGCGAAGTCCTCTTTTACAACAAAATTCACACGGAAAAAATTTGATATCGTTTGAAAGCTAATGGTATACTCTTTCACATCATTAGAAAATCTCAAAATCTCAAAAGGGAGGGTTATTTCCCATTATGCTGTGCCGGGTCCCATATGACGAAACTTCTTGAAATGTGAACATCCACCCAATTCACGATTTTGCTGAATCAGTCATTTGAATATATATAAAAGGGTGCACAGGGTAATCCACAGGTTGAGGATAGGTGTCATCGTAGGATACAAGTCACGAATATTAACCGATTGTATAGCAGAAGACGGTGAAACTCCAGCGAGAGAGTGAATGACCTTTACTCTTGAATCTCCAAAGAAATGCATAGAGCACTAATTGGAGACGTACGTCCCGCATTGATAGATTACTGGGAAAGAAAAGGTTTAGTCATTACGTCTTAATTTGACTCGCAGTCGGTAGAAAGAAGGTCATTCATCTTGTGCTCGCTGTGGCTACAGAGACGATAGGGGGGAATTTTCAATTTAATTAAAAATCATGCAACAGCCGTCTAGGTTCCAATGTTCCTATTGACAATGCGACCTCGCAGGACGAAGGCTAATCATAGATCTATAAATAATCACAAATCAGCTTAGGGGCAAATGGTTGCCAGTGGTAACGTGAATCGTGAACCGGAGGCGATTTGCCCATCGCTATGATTACTTTAATCCAAACGGCACAGATGCACACTTTCACACTGTAATCTCCGGTGGACGCTAATGGGTGCAGCACACAAAATCCATCCAAGATGGCTCCGCCGAGCTGATTATCATAAAGTTTGTACCCACAACTTTTTTTTAATAAGGGGTCTTTGGAGGCTAATTAACTGATACATTGTAGAACAAGTGAAGCTCACTCTTCAATTTGGTATGTAATTTGGACCATATCTGGCTTTAAATGTAGCCCTATTTGGCTGTAGAAGTGGAGGGATCGATCCCAAAATCTTTGCAGAAATTCGGCTTGGACGGCTACACATTTTGGGGGGTGTTTTTTTCTAGGGGCAATTAGCAAAAAATCGAATCGGCTAAGAGCACTAAAATTGAAAATAATCTGAGAGATTAAGGTCCAAACTACAATTTTAAGAATAGCTACAAGAACTGAGAGACTTTTGGGCATGGGATAATTGGCTTTGAAAGTGAGTGTTTTTGTACAGTGTTCAATGGGAGCTCGATTTAGTGTTCAGCACTCTAGTAAGATAGCAACAGCGCCCTCTAACGCCCATTGCCAACGATTGCTCAAACAGCCACGGGTCATGGGGTGACCTTCAACCGAACGGTCACCACTACTGTGCAGAGAGCGCTCGAGTAGATTTTTGTTTTTGAAGGAATGAAAAGCAAGTTACAAACTGTTAAATTACTGAAATAACCTCAGTTAATTATGACAGGTTATATAGAGGAGCTAGCAGTGCTATCCTAGTACCTTGTCAAAAGTCACTATAGTTGCCCCGATTCATACAATTCTCAAGAGGAACGACAGACCCTGTTCTTTTATGACCAAAATCTCAAGGGCCCGACTTTCGATCCCCGCAGGACCTTTCTCAAAGGCAAAGGGATAAAAACGTCAGGTCCTCTAACTTTTGAGATTCACGTATTGCAGGTCATTTTAGTCAGTGAGCAGTTGCCAGCAGTTGTTTGTGTTTACTTCATATTTTTATCACCACTTAGAATTCTCTTTGTCCGTGTGGTTTTTATTTAGAATAATCCCCTGCTTTCCGTTTCTCCTTTGCCTTACTGTAAGATGATTAAGTCTTTATTCGCAGATAGCGATGGCTGAAGCAGAGATAAGCTGCATGGAAAACTCCTATAAAAGCCTGAGCATTTTGGCAGGGTGGGCATTACTTCTGTGGTAACCAACCAACCAACGAGCCATCATGCTGAAGTTCCTGGTCTTGTGTGCCCTCGCGGCCTCCGTATATGCAGGTCAGTATATACCAACCCTTCCACCACACGGCTTTCCTCGCCGGTTTTCCATTGCAACACTGTAGCTTCCATCTCGTTTCAGATAGCCACGTTAAATCGGTTTTCAGTTCTGGGGTTCGTATATGGACTCCCACTGAGACAAATATTCCTTTTTGAACAAGACACATCAATCTGAAAATTTAGTGGGCCTGGCGTTTCGATCCTAGCAGGACTTTTCTCAAAGGCAGAGGGACACATAAATGTTTCAAATTCGACGAGAAACCGAAAGGTCTAAGTTCAGAATGACAAATTAATATCGAGCCTAAGGAAAGGTTTCGAAACAACATCTACTCGCAATGAATACGTAACGAAGGTGAAGTGCTTACCTTTTTCGTTGTTGTATGCTCCTCGTCTGTGACCATCATTATCGGGACAGAGTGACCAGTCTACTCGCATCCTCGTTCTCGGTGTCTTTCCCCCCATTATAGACTGCGGTGTGCAGGTCATCAACCCCGTTCTGAACAAGATCGTGGGCGGGGACGAGGCTGTGCCCGGTTCGTGGCCGTGGCAGGTCATGTTCCGCAAGCGCTACTGGGGAGGAGACTACCAGTTCTGCGGCGGAACCCTGATCAGTGACGAGTGGGCCGTCTCGGCTGCTCACTGCTTCCAGTAAGCACACTACAAAAAGAACACATTCAAATCGCATCATTCAAAAGAAATTTTCCTTAGGCCTCTTGTCAAAAAGACCATCGGTTGGGTATCGGATGATTTAACCCGTCCGATGTCGCTTCCACCGGATAGCCATCGTGTATTTTTCACCCCAGAGTCCAGTACAATCGGCTTTTTTACCGTGGAAAATGTTATCGGTCGGGTGAATTCAACCGGCACTCAACCGATGATCTTTTTGACAAGAGACCTTATAATTAGTGAAATTATTATACCGAGCATGTCTCTGAAATTGTCAATTCAAAAGTTTATTTCGAAGAACGCTGGGATTTGGGATTACCCAGGTTTTGCACGATCAAAAGTTATGAAACGCACTATGGGTGAATGTGCATTCTCAACATGGCGGATCTTGGGGAAACGTGAACATCCCAAGAATTTACGAAATTATACTGAGCACGTCTGTCACTTTGGCCTCTCTCTCTCTCTCTCTCTCTCTCTCTCTCTCTCTCTCTCTCTCTCTCTCTCTCTCTCTCTCTCTCTCTCTCTCTCTCTCTCTCTCTCTCTCTCTCTCTCTCTCCCTCTCTCTCTCTCTCTCTCTCTCTCTCTCTCTTCATGCACTAAACATATTGAGATTTGAAGGTTTGCATGGTGAGAATAGCAGGATGATTAGGTTTGCAGAGACACCACTTTTGTGAGTAAGTGTGGTTCTGAAAAGAACCGGAGGAACTCTTACTTACAAAAGAGAATTGACATGGTGTCTCCGCAAACCTAATTATCCTACTTAACATATTGCAAAGGACTTACTGACATTGGGGACCACTATCAGAGCAGTGGACGGTCTAAGTTTTCAATTCTACCAAAAAAAATAAGGAAGTTTCTCAAAAGCAGATTCGTGATTTGAGAAATATCCATCTACATATTGCAACGTCGGGCTTGTTCAGCTCAGTTTCTGTATTAAAACTATACACCGATTTTGCAAACCAGATGCGCATGACCAATTAAGAGCAAAGATTATAAACTCGAGAAGATGAACTTTCGATGCTATGGAATGGTCTTTCTCCTCGGCAGAATTGGCGAGCAATTTCAATTTCGCTTATGGAAAGAATGGCATAGACTTGGGTCTCTTGTCAAAAAGATCATCGGTTGAGTGCCGGTTGAATTCATCCGACCGATAACATTTCCCCCGGTAGAAAGCCGACTGTACTAGACTCTGAGTGGGGTGAAAAATACACGACGGCTATCCGGTGGAAACGACATCGGACGGGTCAAATCATCCGATACCCAACCGATGATCTTTTTGACAAGAGGCCTTGCTGTATAGGAGACTGACCATGTTCCTCATCCAATCTCTATGACTGCAGTAACTACGGCAACATCAACCACTACACCACCGTGGTGGGCGCCCACGATCGTGACGCGGTCGACTCAACACAGACCGCCGTCGGCATGAGCAAGATCTTCGTGCATGAGGACTACGACACAGCCACCCTGGACAATGACATCGCCCTCATCAAGCTGGCCAGCCCCGTGTCCATGAGTGACTACGTCAACAGCATCTGCCTGCCCACTGCCGCCACGCCAGCCGGCACCGAGTGTGTCGTCACCGGATGGGGCGACCAGGAGAGTAAGTAGACACGGCTGTCTCTCCGTCGTTATTATTGACACAGACTTGTCATAATTATCTGTAGGGCGCCCTCTACCAGGGGTCAAAACGAATTAGTTCACTGGCTCAGGCCGTGTCCGAAACGGGCTTCCAGAGCTACGGCTGGGGCTATTGTCTTCGCATCTCCGTGTATTTCCAATAGGGGGAAGACCTAGACCTAGCTCTAGACGCCCGTTTCGGACACGGCTTTATCATGTGCGCAACGCGTGAACACACTGCGCATATCCGATTATTTCGTCATCGGTGTACCTTAAAAGTGACGTCATATTTCGGCCAATACCTTATTCTCTGCTCTATTTTCTTTACACGGGTCCAAATAAAATTTAATAGCAATTTTATTTTTAAGAGCAATGGAATCTAGTTATCTTCTTTAAACAAAATTCTACATGCTGAAGCCAGTCTATGTATGCCGTTGCTGGCAAGCGCGTTCTCTAATTCCTGATTGGTCAAAGTGAAAAAAAAACATGCAGCGCGTAGCAACCGCGCGCGTGAGCGTCAATATAATGACGTCATATCTGCCCATGCAATCACAGAATACAGTTGCTGACAAAAACCTGTGATTTGTGAAGGCTTTTGGGGGTGATTTTGTTTCGCTTTTGAGACATTTTCTTTTGCTCTTCTCCGTCGTCCAGCCGTGGTCGATGACTCTACCCTCCAGCAAGTCGTTGTCCCCGTCATCTCGACCAGTCAGTGCAACCGAGCCACGTGGTACGGAGGTGAGATCACTGACAACATGATCTGCGCTGGCTTCAAGGAGGGCGGCAAAGACTCCTGCCAGGTAAAGTGCCCGATCGGGAATGGACTAGATCTGACGTTGGTGGCAGCAGACAGAGCGACTCTGAGCACAGCAGGGGTGCAGAACACTAAATCGAGCTCCCATTGAACACTGTACAAAAACACTCGCTTTCAAAGCCAATTTTTCCACGCTCAGAAGTCTCTCAGTTCTTGTAGCTAAACTGACAATTGTAGTTTGGACTATTCTTCTTCGACTCTGAAGAGTTTGCAAGCTGATGAACTCTTGCAGAAAGTATTCTCTTTCACAGCCACTTTCTCCAATGGAAAAACAAATAAAGGCACATTTCAAGCCTGACTGCAAGCGACTGTCTGACTGCATGGGTTGCCAGTACTTATTACCACGGAATGAAGAAAAACAAGGAAAACAGGAAAACAAAGCCGGCGAGCTGACCGCTGGTGTTTGTTTACGTTTTAAGGGGTTAGACCAAGCATGGAGGTAGAGGTACTACCTCCTTGGTTGATGGTTTAGACAGACCAGGGCGAGCTGTCCTTGCCTGAGGCGATAACAAACAACTGGCTGGGTCGGTGATTGTGCGTGCGTGTTGGCATGGCTGCAGTCACACACGGCCTTGATATGCCCATATGCCCATGCTGTGTATAAAATAGTACTGGAGTACTGCGTAGCCGGGTACTTGCCTGTTACTGGTGCGGGAACTGTTCAAAGCGGTCTATAATCAAAAAGGCATAGGAAGTATTCTACCCCCTCTGTCAATTAATACATAATTAATTATGTTCCAAATATAATGACCCGGTCCTCATTACAAAGACATTTTACATGTCGGATATGACCAAGGGATAATTATATAAAGTTGATCTTAAAAGACGACTTGAATTATAAGCAAACCCTTGATTGATGGAAGTTTGACGATTTGAAGAAGAAAAAACAGATTCAAGATTAATTCAATATGTTGAATTTAACTTGATCTATCTTCCATGATGATGATGATAGAAGCTCTCCATGACACCATCAGGGTATTTTTGTTCCTGCCATGCATGATCTAAGCATGATGTAAGTAACGGTATTTGGGGTTTTTTCTCTCTCTCTCCGACGTTTGTTTGCAGGGTGATAGCGGCGGTCCGTTCGTCTGCCAGTCTGCCTCTGGGGCTTACGAGCTGGTCGGTGTGGTCAGCTGGGGCTACGGCTGTGCCGACGCTCGCAACCCAGGCGTCTACGCCAAGGTCCTCAACTACGTCTCCTGGATCAACAACCTGGTCGCCACCAACTAAACCATCGCCGACAGAACGAAATCATTCCAATAGAAACGCGGCTGCCTCCTATCTCAGATTGCAAACCGTATATAGGAGACGGCATGGTTGCTGTCAAGGTTGACTTATAATTCAGTTCACCGATGAGGCTCGCTTTTGAAGTGGATCAACTGATTAGTCTTAGTTCAGATTGTGAAATCCCTATAGCAGTCGGTAAGGTTGCTTTACAAAGGTTGGGTTATAATTAAAACCACGAGGCTCCGTGTGTTCGTATGGTTCAATGGTAGTTCATCCATAAACCATATGTTTAAAGCGACTGACTCGTCAGCATTATTTGGTTTATAAACGTGTCAAACTAAAGTGAAAACTGTTTAATTTTAGAATCCAATAAAAGAATGAAGTAATTTACATCGATGCAATGACTGTTGTCATTTTCTTAGGCCTCTTGTCAAAAAGATCATCGGTTTGGTATCGGATGATTTGACCCGTCCGATGTCGTTTCCACCGGATAGCCATCGTATTTTTCTCACCCCATGAGTTCAGAACAATCGGCTTTCTATCGGGGGAAAATGTATCGGTCGGATGAATTCAACCGGCACTCAACCGATGATCTTTTTGACAAGAGGCCTTACGAAGTCGCAGTGTGTGAAATGGAAAACCTCAAATAGATTGGAAAGTCGTGAATGGAGCCCTTTACTACTGGGCGAGAAGTGGAGGGGATTGTTCGAGTCTAGCTGTCCCGTACAAAGATAAAATTCCAGGCACGCTAACCGTCTATAGACGACAGCTGTGCGGAACACGGCAGATAGCACGCACAACTGGTTCAACCAAAGTCCATCCCAGCATTTCATTCCACCACCAATTCCCATGCAGCGCAGTACACTCTACTGCATGCAAAGACCAGACTCGTACCGTGTATACAATATACCGTCTACCAGGGATCTGGCACACAGAACGGGTCGCGCTAAGGATAGATGCAGTCGTCGGATCTGTGAGGGGATCTGGCTAATCCGTCCGGTTGTACGAGGTAAGCTTCTGTAATCCTGTCGTCTTACTTGGACCGTGGGGAGAGGGATGCTTTGATGGGAGGGGCGGGTAGAGTCTTGCTCTATGGGTAGCGTAACCAAGGAGGTATGTAACCGCCATGGTGTTACTGACTGGCGCGTGCCCAACCCAAGGTCACAATGTGTGGCAGGAATGTCAGACAGACAGACAGACAGACAGACAGTGCGACCTTTCAGCCTCACGTCAAACCGCATCCAAGGTGTCATTTGAATGAAGAGGATGAAGACACGGAATTCTTCAACAGTTACGAGTGACGACGATGACGAGCGAGCGAGAAGGTTGACGAGAACTAGACGGCCGTCAAACGGCTGTGCGCAAAACATCTCCGCAATCAAAGTTGTCTTCTGAATGACCGTCCGCATCACGGACACTTAGATACGAAATTACGTTAGTTGAAATAAGTTTCAAAATAATACGGCACGGCGTGGTCAAACCTGACATGCTTTACAGGGCAAATCAAAAACCCTTTTCCCAACCAAAAAACATGTGGTTTGTTATGTGATTGTGAATTGAAGAACGTGTCAGCTAGTAAGTATACTAGTATTATGATTGAAGGAAAGCATTAATCTGAATATTCACGTCCTCCAAAGTTTAACAATGGAATAGTATGCATGGATACAAGTCGACAGGGGAGGGGTTCGAATAATTTCTGCACATAATTATTGGAAACATGTGTTGAGGCGCCATTTACAAGCGTGTCTGCTGGTATTTGCTCTGTTCTGCTCTGCTCTGTTCTGTTCTGTTCTGTTCTGTTCTGCAATTCTGTTCTGTTCTGCTCTGCTCGGCTCTGTTCTGCTCTGTTCTGTTCTGTTCTGTTCTGCAATTCTGTTCTGTTCTGCTCTGCTCTGCTTTGCTCTGCTCTGTTCTGTTCTGTTCTGTTCTGCAATTCTGTTCTGTTCTGCTCTGCTGTGCTCTGTTCTGTTCTGTTCTGTTCTGCAATTCTGTTCTGTTCTGCTCTGCTCTGCTCTGTTCTGTTCTGTTCTGTTCTGTTCTGCAATTCTGTTCTGTTCTGCTCTGCTCTGCTCTGCTCTGTTCTGTTCTGTTCTGTTCTGCAATTCTGTTCTGTTCTGCTCTGCTCTGCTTTGCTCTCCTCTGTTCTGCTTCATAATGATTAGAAACATGTGTTGAGGCGCCATTTACAAGCGTGTCTGCTGGTATTTGCTCACTGGCGCGCTATGGCAACCAGTCCCTTAGGGTTTCGACATCAGCTTGGGGCGGTCTCGTTTTCCGTGATCAGTAACTGTTCTTGTTCTTGCCTAGTGCATGGTTGCAGCAAGGTTGCAGCATGGTTGCAGCGGGCAGAGTTCGGGTCAAGGCAATAAATCCTGGCATGGTTTATAGGGCAAAGGCCATCAAATGATGAGGGGACAGTGTACACACGTCCATGGTCGCATCACGTCAGCATTTTGACTCGGCTGAACTTTGGATGGCAAGGCAATAAACAATGCGTCAGTGCATTAAGTGCGGTGCTGAAAAACATCGACACTTAGTAGAATTACTAAAGATATGTTCTATTGTTCTCTGTTCTGTTCTGCAATTATGTTGTGTTCTGTTCCGTTCCGTTCCGTTCCGTTCTGTTCTGTTCTGTTCTGCAATTCTTCTCTGTTTTGTTCTGTTCTGCAATTCCGTTCTGTTCCGTTCCGTTCCGTTCTGTTCTGTTCTGTCCTGTTCTGTTCTGTTCTGTTCTGTTCTGCAATTCTGCTCTGTTCTGTTCTGTTCTGTCCTGTTCTGCAATCCTGTTCTGCAATTCTGCTCTGTTCTGTTCCGTTCTGTTCTGTTCTGTTCTGCAATTCTGCTCTGTTCTGTTCTGTTCTGTTCTGTTCTGCAATTCTGTTCTGTTCTGCAATTCTGTTCTGTTCCGTTCTGTTCTGTTCTGCAATTCTGCTCTGTTCTGTTCTGTTCTGTTCTGTTCTGTTCTATTCTGTTCTGTTCTGTTCTGCAATTCTGTTCTGTTCTGCAATTCTGTTCTGTTCCGTTCTGTTCTGTTCTGTTCTGCAATTCTGCTCTGTTCTGTTCTGTTCTGCTCTGTTCTGTTCTGTTCTACTCTGCTCTGCTCCGCTCTGCTCTGCTCTGTTCTGTTCTGTTCTGTTCTGTTCTGTTCTGTTCTGCTCAGTTCTGTTCTGCAATTCTGTTCTGCTCTGCTCTGCTCTGCTCTCCTCTGTTCTGTTATGTTCTGTAACGTCGGTGTTGTGTTGTGTTGTGATGTGTTGTGTTGTGTTGTGTTGTGTACTAACGTTAACACCCTCCATGGTTTAATTTAACTCATATATACAGACCCCGTGGGTTCGTCATAATTGACAGATCTATTCATTGGCGGGAAAGGGTCAAGGTCATCTCCGTTCATTTTGTGCATTACAAAATCAAAATCAGTCGGACCGTGGAGGTAGAGAGGGATGGCAGACATTACACAAAATTGGTTCACTCACTGAGTTTTCCCCATTGTCAGCGTTCACGACTAGTTTTGTGAACAGAGAGAAATAAACACACCTTTGCACTCGCCTGTCAACGGCTCCGTTCTTGCAGCAATAACGTGTATAATAACGGGTATAATAGACCAGGTATAGGGTGATAAGTGCGGGCTTTTTGTTGGGTGATTCTGTAGAGTGTGGAGCCTGGGTGCAACTTTGTTTCTTTTGTGAAGTAAGCAGGGACATGTAAATAAAGGTTCACATGGAGTTTGCAACCACGGCATAGGTGAGTGTGAGTGCGCACACATGCAACTGCACCGCCCGTTTGTTTGGTTAACGATGTTTGATATGTGCATGGTGCAGTGCGGGAATACGGTACGTGACACGATATGTACAACCGGAGGTCTCAAGGTGAGCTGGTTGTGCCATTCTGGATTGGAGAGAGACTTACTGTGCGGGAACAGTGGGTTATCATACATTCAATGCCTGGTTGAGATCTGTTGCCAGTTGGTTAATTGTTGATATTCTTGGACAACACCAAGTTACACACAATACAAAACGCTTACTACAGGGATCCTGACAGCTTAGACATCAACGACCAGACTGTAATTTCTAAACACAATTTATGGGCTTGTCAATTCGATCCTCGCAGGACTTTTCTGAAAAGGTAGAAATGTCGTTTGACTTGAGGTGATTTTCATCCACGTTTATCTCTGTCAAGGGGCCTAGTAGTTAGTCAGCCATGACGTCGTTGATTTCACCGCCACGGTCGCCGTACATGCAGCTGGAGTTCACGGCGGAGGAGGACGTGGCAGGAGGAACGAGTGACGGGGAGATCGACGCTCAAGCCCCGCCCAGCGGCTCGCTGGAACCCGGTGCGACCGCCCGAGCCCTGCAGCCGGTGCCCGGCCGCGATCATCGCGAACGCCCGGCGGACACGCGTCCCAACGCCCTGGTCGTCTCCGCGGGGGCGTTCTTCGCGGCCCTCGTCTTGCTCGTCTTCATCACCGGCTTCGCCTGCCGGTCCTTCGTCTTCGGCATTCTCCGGATCCTCCAGGAGGAGTTCGACTTCGGGGGAGGGGAGACGATGGCCGTGGTGCTGTCGTACGACATCGGCTTCGTCTTCGTGCTGATCATCCTGACGTGGCAGAGGGAGATCCACCGGCCGAGGAGCATCGGCTTTGGAGGGTTCCTGATCGGGCTGGGTCTCCTTGTGGTCTGTATCCCGTACTTCATCGTTCGCTCTGAGATTGCCACCGGGGATTGGTACGTCTCCAAGCATCAGCTGTGCGATGCCGACATCCCCCTGCCTCACGCAGGTAACCGGACCGTCAGAGATGCCCCTGGCGTGAAGGGTGGTGACGCCACCGATGCCGCGGTCGACCGGGGTAGCATGGGCTGGATCGTCATGGGCTTCGTGCTGTGTGGCATCGGGGCTGTGCCGCAGTTCCCGATGGGAATCACTTACATGGACGACAAGAGGCAAGGAGTTGGAACCGCTTTTTACATCGGTACGTATCACACATCACTCAAAGCATACTGTGCAAAAACGACGGGCAATACTCAACATTTTGGATCGACGAATATCATCTGAAAAACATTACTGGTCGATGGAAGCCACAAATGTTGGAATAAATTCACCAGAAACTCAACCAATTTCTGGTACAACCAGAAAATAATTTCATGCTGGGAAAACGATTTTATAGTATGCGATGAAGATCCAATGCCGCTCCAGTTCACAGACAAATCTGAAACAAATCTGAAAAACATCACTGGTCGATGGAAGCACAAATGTTGGAATAAATTCACCAGAAACTCAACCAATTTCTGGTACAACCAGAAAATAATTTCATGCTGGGAAAACGTTTTTATAGTATGCGATCAAGATCCAATGCCGCTCCAGTTCAGAGACAAATAAAATTATAGACTGAATTTTAATGCAAACCAAAGTCCCATCATTACGAAATAAATATCACCAATATAAATGGCTATGGCTTCAACTGTTGCTAGGGGCGTCACTACGGGCACGCAATGATTCAGTGCAGGCAGGCGAACCGCTGCTCATATAGTAATATCCATAGACGTAGCCATCGATTCAGATCTCTGTCCCTTTGGTCTAGGGTTCCTTCTGTGCGCCTATCTGCTTGGCATTTGGTGCGGGGAGCTGGCCAATCTGTTCATGTGGCAGCACGTAGCCACGGCCACTAGTGCCACTGTGGCCTTCTGGTGGCTGGGTTTCTTCGTCTCGGCGTTGGTGGCGCTCATCCTCGGCGTCTTCATCTTCATGGCCAAGGATCCCTACAAGCGGCTGGTGAAGGAGACTAAGGGGGCTAAACCCGTCAGGCAATCGGGTGCGAGATACCGTCGCCTTGGTGATGCAGGCGATAAACAGTCCAAAGGTGCGTCATTTTGGTTCATCCTGTGTAGTGTCTTGTACATAAACAATATAATGTGGTAGGCTCTTGCGTTTGTCGATAAATACAAATTTAAAAATGACGAATATTGCAGTACTTTCAACATTGGTGTAGGATTGAAGTGGATGATCTTTTGGAATCTAAACCGTGATGTTGAAGGCTTCGTGATTGATAGGGTCTCAGGGCGCCCCCACAGGTCAGATTTGTGCATTTGTTGCCAGGGCGCCCCCACAGGTCAGATTTGTCCATTTGTTGCTTGCAGTGCAGTCAAGATGGCGTCGCTTGCTGACCAATGCGCAGCTGCTGTGCATTGTGCTAGGAGGAAGTATGGAGGTCGCTCTGATGACTGGTTTCCTACTCTTCCTACCGCGTTATATGGGCTCCATTGCGAGCATGGGCCGGGGACCATCCAAGTTTTATATCGGTACGTGCCACTTATACATAGGCCGTTTTCGAAACGCAACTTACTCGTTATGATATCACATGCATCTAAAAACAGTCGTTTGACCCCAGTTTCTCGGTGAATACTCTTTACTTTACCTATCAAGCCAACAAACCTTCAAATTCGGAAACAAACCACAAGCTGTATTTTCATGTTCTGCCAGACGGAGACGAAGCCTGAGCCCGAGCCTAAGCCTTCATTTTGTAAACGCCCATATTATTTTCCATACAACGCCATGACGTCATCAATAAGATAGAGAGACACGTGTAGCTGCTAACCTCTGCTAACTAGAATCGAAACCAGAAAGCATGGGTGATTAATTTTCTCAGGTTGCCTCCATTAAGACAATAAGACTATTTGGACAACCCGGGCTTTCATGGGTCCTAACTGGTAACCGTTTGTCATCGTTAAAGGGACCGCGGTGATCAGCAGCACTTGCATCGGTATCCTGACGTCGTCAGCGCTTACCTTACACGAGGCGATGAAGTCGGACCGACTATGTCGACTGGTCGCGGGTGGCAGCTTGGTGGCGCTCTTGCTACTCTTGCCTCTCTATCTCTTCAAGTGCGACGATCCAAACATTGCGGGCAACCTCAGATCGGGAGAGTCATCCATTGCTACAAACAGGTAGGACGAAAACGTTGATGAGTTGATGAGTTGAAATCTGAGAAAGTTCCGATACATCAATCTAAATTTATGACATGAAGGGAAAAAACTGTTGCAAACTGCTCACTGACTAAAATGACCTGCAATACATAAATCACAAAATTAAGAGGGCCTGACGTTTAGATCCTTTCTCCAGTGCCTTGAGAAAGGTCCTGCTAGGATCGAAACGTCAGTCCCTTTAAGTTTTGAGATCAATTTATGACATTTACATTTTGCTGATTGAAGTAAAGCAATACTTCGATTCTAGCCATTGAATTATAAAGACATGCCTTAGAAGAGCGCTTTGCTCAAGAATACAATATCAATCATTTGATTCTGACCTGTCAAACAGTGGGAGTTTCCTGGAGAACGTCAACGTGACGATGCAGTGCAACGCAGCGTGTCAGTGCGACAGGCTCCCCTACCGACCCGTCTGTGGCTCGGACGGACGCACGTATCTGACGTCATGCCTGGCCGGTTGCCACGGAGACGAAGAATCTGACGTCATCGACTCCCAAGGCCTGAAGCTCACGGTACAGTAAGGCGGACGGGGCGACTGATAACGGACATAAGCTCAGGTTCCATCCGGAGATTGGAGGGAAGGTCGACACTAGTTTCCCTCGGAATCTGGAATCTGGACGGAGAAAAAAATTCGCTTGAGGCAATGTAGTTTTATTCAAAATAAATCATCAATCTGATAAGTTAGAGGGCCTGACGTTTCGATCCCAGCAGGACCTTCCCCAAACTAAAGGCAGAGATCAAAATAGTAACTTTATACTTTCATTAAAATTTAATTTAAACCAAAAACGATGACTGTGTTTTCTGGCAGAATTTCACCGAGTGCTCATGCGTGACACCTAGTGAGGATGCCCCTAGCGGTCGTGGCTACGCCCTCTCGGGTCCCTGTGCGAGTGAATGCACCAACAACTGGCCGTTCCTCGTCCCTCTCTTTGCTGGCTTCTTCATGACGGGAACCCAGTTCGTTCCCATGATTCTCCTCTCAATGAGGTGAGTCAATCTTAGATCTCCTTGACCCTCTGACCCTGACTGGTCCTGGGCTGGATTTCACAAAGCCTTACGATACATCGTAACTCAACTTACGATGGATAACCAGTCGTAAGTCGTGATAGGCCGTATGGTTTCTGTGCATCGCTCATTGTCGTGCGATTGATCGTAAGGTACGATGAGTTTGGCTAAATCGACTGCAGGTCTGATTTATGCAGAGCTAAGGATAGTACATTGTACATCATTTATCTAGTCTCCAATCAATAATACACATTACAAGACGATGTATTCATTTTGATCTTTCTCCAATCATAATGGCATTCGTCTTGGGAGAACGTCATTTAAATCTCTGCTCTTTCTTACTTGAAAAATTGGCAAAGAAAACTTTGACTGGACCGGGACTTAAACCCGAGACCTCTGGATTAACGTACAAGTGCTCTTCCATCTGAGCTACCCAGCCCTTAGATGGTGGCCTTCCCAAATAGTCAACCATTTTTTGTCGGAGTGGGGGGGGGGGCGCGCCAGTCAGAAGTAATACAACCATTCTTACTTAGTGTGAACGCTGTGCACCCAATAACAAGATAGCCTGCAGAAATCCGACAGACTACAGGAGTCGAACCCACGCCTTCTTTTCAGGCAAAAAAATTCGAATTTCTAATTGATTCATTTTTCTCTCCCGTACAGGTGTGTCATCCGAGCCGATCGAATCGTAGCTATCAGTTTTCAGGTTATCACCTGGCATGTTCTCGGTAAGTTCACATTCAATCAATTTCATCTTTAAATCCTCGAAAAAGAACCATTGATAATGACTTGTTGGGCAAAACCTTTTGCCAACACAAACGTTCATTACAGAACATTCGGAATTTGTGATTGATTCAACTCAACAGATGGGTTTTTTGTTGAGCGGTTATCACTGTTTTTTTTTAATTTTATTTCAGGTTACGTTCCTGCGCTGGTCTATTTCAGCGCCATCTTAAACCAATCGTGCATTCTGTGGAATCGGCCGGACGCCCACAATTATCACGAGTGCGCCCTCTACGACTCAAAGCGGCACAACGTCTACTTCGTCAGCACCGCCTTCCTGCTGAAGGCGATCGCTCTGGCCGCCTACGTCATCGCGTACAGGGTCGCGAGGAAGAAGAGGGGGGCTCCCCCTAGCATGGAATGGGTGGATTACGACACCATAGAGATGATGGACGCTCCCAACACTCGACCGAGTCATCTCTGATATAAATGCTCCGTCGACAGATTTCCACAACTCGAGAAAAGGGAACATTGAAATGGAACAAAGTGAAAACAACTTGTCCCTAAAATAGTCCTTCTGCTTCTCAGATCCTTTAAAATAAACAACTAATTATGCAAAGGATTCATTATGACGAATAATGAATCAAAGAATGCTTTAAAATGTTAAACAAATGTTGCAAACTGCTTACTGACTAGAATTACAAAAATGCAAATCTCAAAATGTAGTGAGCCTGACGTTTCGATCCTAGCAGGGCCTTTCCCTCTGCCTTTGAAAAGGGTCCTGCTAGGATCAAAGAATGCTTTGTTAAATCATATACTTTATTACTCAGACTACAATGTTAAATCTACTCACTACGCATACGATGCATGCGATGTGCCATCGTTCTTAGTAATCACACCAATAATAAAGTGTCATAAATCATCCTTATATTCTAACGTTAAAGAGCAGTGACACAATGTGAAAATTGTGCGATGACGTCACATGACGTCTGCATTTTATTTACTAGTAAGATTTTTTTTTTTTTTTTACAATGCTGTATTTCATTTTTTGGAAGATAAAACATACAAAAGGAAAATAATTCGTTCGTTAAATCCGGTTGTTTTTAGTGAAAATTTGTTGAATACCTTGCATTTACATCACAATAGATACATACTTATTGTTCAAACTTCTTCTCCGATATAAACAAATAGTATCTTATTCTCAAATTTATCACAGCATTATATAAAATGATTATGAATAATATTTGATCTTCCCCATTTTGCTTCTTGCTTATTATACACGTTTACGTACAATTGTGAAAATAGATAATCTATTGGAAATAAGACACTTGGTGTATGGATAAGGGATGTTACCAAGTGACACTGTATCGTGTTACACCGCAGTGTACATCACCTACGAATACAATCAACTATAACGAGCAAAGCTCGCAATTCTACGGTTTGTGCGTCACATAATTATTCACACATTGTCCTTCTTTCTTCACTTCCAACTCCTTTGCAAATTGATTTTGAAAGACCGCGGCCTGATTTTACTCTTTTTGTTTTACAAAATGATAGGTTTCATGGACAAAATGATTCAACTGGAAAAGGAACTATACGTTCTCGTTGGCATTTGACAGTGTGAACGAGTTGGGCTCTCATGAGATAATGGGATGAATCTACGAAGAAAACAAACACTTTTTTTTGTTATTTCCTGAATATCCTGTCGAAAAGTCGATACGATCAATGAGGACACTTCGGTGAACTAATTACATTACGTAGTATATTCCAGTCATCAATACAAGTAATTTATCAATTTCCGGTAAATTATCAAATTCCTAATCTTAGTACTTGTCAAAAGTTTGTTTAGGATCGATGCTTTCTCAAAGATATGTCAAAACTTTTTGTGTGTAATTAATTACATTTTATACATTCGCTGTGTTTAAGAAAATCGTTTTTAGAAGTTGGTACTCTGTGTGCCGTTGGGAGCACTTTCAACTTTGCCTCGTGACACGACCTTGACGTCACCGTCGGCAACGGCGCCCGTTGTCGTTTCATCGTCGCTTGGTGGCGCCCTGTAGGACAGCAAGCAGGCGATGTAGAAGATGCAGGAGCCGAGTTTGAGGCAGCCGAGTAGGATGAAGACGTTCCGGCTCATCTCGCCGTTGTTGTACAGCCAGCACTGTCTAGCGCCATCACACGACGTCTCCCAGAGAATGCAGGAACGATCGATGATACTACCGAAGATGATTGGCCCGGGCACAGTACCTACAGACACGTACACGACCGTGATCGTCAAAATTATTAATCACTGACAACCCTGGACTCAATTTCATAAAATTGTAAACATTACCCAAAGAAAGTTAGTACGACAAACTTCAGTCTGTGTAATCAATGAGTAATCCCTTGCATAGGACCTGACCAGACTCACCTAAGGCACGGTATAACAGCGACTGCACGCCGAGAGCCAAGGCGCGCTGAGAGTGCGACACACACCTAGGAAACAAGCAGATAGCAAGGGCACAATAAACGCCATGGTTGATGACATCATCGGGTTAAAGAGCGCCCTCATCGGTAAAATCAGGTTAAAGAGCGCCCTCAGGGGTGATATCAGGTTAAAGAGCGCCCTCAGCGGTTGTTCATAATACAGAGACGTATAGCTTTTGATTTTGTTGAACACTGCTTCAAATGGAACATCCAACACGATGACTACTTCGTCGTGAATGGTAAGCAAGATATTAAAAACACAATCATTTCAAGTCTCACGTGATCAAAACACAATGATTCTAGTGTGCTACTATACTTATTCATGATCCGCCGTACCTGATAGTGGCCGTGATGGTGGGCACCACAGCAAAGAACGTGAACAGCGCCATGGCAAAGACGACGATGATAAACCCCCACATAGAGGAGCATTCCGTGCCACATTTACCGCCTTTAGCCCCATCTGGGGCCAGGGTGGTATTGGACGAGACACAACCACACTCGGAGAAAAGCTGCACATGAGAAACAAAGTGGAGTGGTTCCAGGCTCAATAACAAGCATCTCACCAATGGCGTCTGATGTGCAACATACGCAAATGACGCCAGCAGCCGCCATGTTTGTACTCCAATATGAGTCTTGCATAATGACGCCAGCAGCCGCCATGTTTGTACTCCAGTATGAGTCTTGCATAATGACGCCAGCAGCCGCCATGTTTGTACTCCAGTATGAGTCTTGCATAATGACGCCAGTAGCCGCCATGTTTGTACTCCAATATAAGTCTTGCATAATGACGCCAGTAGCCGCCATGTTTGTACTCCACTATGAGTCTTGCATAATGACGCTGGTAGCCCGGACATAGCTATTGGTATTACAAGAGTGGTTTGAACTCACCTGGTACCCTTCAGCGTCCTTGCCAAGTTTCTCCAGGCAGCCAGCGTGGCATGAGGAGTAATACATAATGCCATTGTCACCACAGACGGGGTTGTAGGATGAATCGCACATACAGTCATCGTTGCAGGACGATGTGAGGTTAAACTCACCCGTGTAGTCTTGTGATCTAGAGGAAGGAACAGAGGACATGTGATTTATGTAACCAACATTAAGCAGGCTTGAATCTTGAAGGTCATATTCATGTCACAATCAGTGGTATGAAATTTTGGTATCGATAAGCTAGACTTGCTAGAGTAATCATGTAACGGTATAGAGCCTGAAGAGACAGAGAAAACTCCAGGAAGAAAATATCACAGGGTGGACAGGCAGGGGGGCTGGGTGAGGCCATGAGAGTGGCAGAGAACAAGAATGGATGGAGGGAGCTGTTTGAACGGGATAGGCCGGGATGGGGTACGACAGGTAAGTGCAGGATAAGGAAAGCAGTGCACAGATCAATATCTGACTTTCAAGACTCACGTGTCGTTGTACATTGTATTGACTCCAGCGAATCGAATACTCGGGCAGCTGAAGATGAATCCGACCATAAGGACCAATGAGATGATGAGCGTGACAATGCACAGCCGAATCATTCCAAGGAATCGTAAGTTGAATCTCTTGACCAGAAAGCCTCCGATTAGGGCGCCGATAAGACCTGAGGGAATCGTTATCATTCCTAGAAGAAGAAAAAAAGGAAAGAGGTGAATTTAAGGGGGGAGAAGTGAATGAAAGTAGACATTGAAAAGAGACTTGGAAAGTGTGGGTGTATTGTACAGCCAATCAATGTCATGTTCGGCATAAGATTGAACTTCAATCTGTTGGATGGACACCGTGTGGCATATCATTATTGCATGCAATAAGGTGGAACCTTTCTTGAATAGTGGGGAATTCACAGGCTATGGCTTCAAATAACACACGAGTCAATGGGTTTTTGGGCGTAGCCGCTGGCTAGAGGCTTCATCGCGTATGTGTGTAATTCGAAGCCATAGCCAAAAGGAATAGGCATTATCATACACGGCCGAAAACTCTTTGTTTATTTGTCTGCGAAAATAATGTGCATTGCAGTGCAGCAGGAGTCGTTGGTCCCCATCCCTGAATGAGAGTGTAGAATGGAGCGAACCAGCGATGGCCCTATGGGCCAGTCCTACACGAAACCAAATGGGTGGTTAAATGCGCTGGTTCCCATGAGGTACGGCGTGTAAAATGAAGCGAACCAGCGACAGCCCTATGGGCAAGTCCTACGCGAAACCAAATGGGTGGTTGCATGCGCTGGTTGCGCGTGTAGAATGGAGCGAACCAGCGATAGCCCTATATGGGCCAGTCCTACGCGAAACCAAATGGGTGGTTAAATGCGCTGGTTCCCATGAGGTATGGCTTGTAAAATGAAGCGAACCAGCGATGGCTCTATGGGCAAGTCCTACGCGAAACCAAATGGGTGGTTGCATGCGCTGGTTCCCATAGTAAGTACCGCGTGTAGTATGGAGCGAACCAGCGACAGCCCTATGGGCAAGTCCTACGCGAAACCAAATGGGTGGTTAAATGCGCTGGTTCCCATGAGGTATGGCTTGTAAAATGAAGCGAACCAGCGATGGCCCTATGGGCCAGTCCTACGCGAAACCAAATGAAGCGAACCAGAATGGAGCGAACCAGCGAAAGGGCATGTGTTGAGGCAACGGCCAGCGCCGCTGCTACTGCTGCGTACCAGCTATGATGGCCGACCAGCCCGAGGACACGCTGAACTGAGACTCGAGGAACTTGGGTCCGAAGGCGGCGATGCTGGAGAGAATCATCCACTCCGTGATCAGGCCGCAGTTGATGAACATGAAGGGAAGGTTCTTAATCAGACACCATATGGCCAGCAGGAAATCGTTCACTCCACCTGCAACACCTGCAAAAGGGATCGGGGAAACAGGTGTTACAAATAATATGACAGGGGATAGTTGTTAGGGAATATACTGCTGAGAGGGATATAGTTGTTCGGGAATAATTATATACACTGATGTTTCGATCCTAGCAGGACCTTTCTTGGGACCTTTGCCCGTGAGAAAGGTCCTGCTAGGATCGAAACGTCAGGCCCTCTAACTTTATAGATTTATGTATTACAGGTCATTTTAGTCAGTGGGCAGTTTGTCACGGTTTTTTGGGGGGGGTATTTACTTCAGGGAATAATACTGCAGAGAGCAGAGAGGGGAAAAGTTGTTAGGAATACACCGCATAGGGGGATAGTTGGTAGGGAATATGTATACTGCAATGAGGGGAAGTAAACTGCCAGTAACCTCGGGGTTTGAAGAGAGCTTATATGAGTAAATGTCAACTCTTTTCTATTTATTTTCAATACCTGTTTTATTTGTCGATTGGAAGTCCGTTCCTTTCTGGTTCTCAGCAACCCTCAGAGCGGCGACTTTCTTATGATCTGCAAAGTGAACAATTTAATAAGACATTTGATCAATCTCCCATTTTGAAAAGTGATCCTATGGCAAGAGGTTAAAAGCCCATTCTAGCGATTTGTGACAAGGACTTGGGAGGCAGGATCTCGTCACTTGCTGATATCTAGCCCATGTCATCCTGAAAAAGAATGAATAGGCCTATCTAGGTCTCCATTTGAGAAAGATGGCACCTCAGGGCCTCCGTAAGACCCATTTCCAAAACCAGGCTGTGTACAGACTTCTGACCAATCAGGGCCCTTTTCCAAACCCGGCTTAGGCTTCGGCTCCGGCTTCGTCAACAGCTGAAAACACAGGTTGGAGTTCTATGTTGAAGTCGAAACTTTGCATTCTTTTTCAAAACGCAGTATGACATTCAAAACAAAACCAAATGTCTTCCGTTTTCAACCCTTGCACTTACAAATGGATGAAAGAAATGGAGATAAAGCCGGAGCCTGAGCCTAAGCCGTGCTTTGGAAAAGGGCCCAGATGTCACGGCGTGCTAGGGATGTTTGTGCGTGTAGTCTGAGCGTCCAAAGAGGCTCGTCTTACCTTTGAGATATCTGGGGAATCCGTAGAGAGGGAGTACGACCAGTATGCCCAGGCATGCTGGCATGATGGACCCTAACCACCAGGCACCTACCCAGAGCGGGTGGTCGTCTGATATACCACTGCGGACCAAGGCAAACAAGACATCATGACTCAATTTGACAACTTAGAGAGTGCGTATCACGTTCAAACTGGAAATCGTAGATCTAGTTGCTTATTAATTAAAATAATGTTGATAACTTGATTGAATGTGTCCTTCCCGTAAAGTGTAAGCATGCTTGCTTGCTTGGTTGCATGCTTGCCTGTATGTGCTTGCTTGTTTACTTGCGTGCTTGCATGCTTGCTTGCTTGCTTGCCTGTGTGTGCTTGCATGCTTGCTTGCTTGCTTGCCTGTATATGCTTGCTTGCTTGCTTGCCTGTGTGTGCTTGCTTTCTTGCTTGCTTGCTTGCCTGTATGTGCTTGCTTGCTTGCTTGCTTGCTTGCTTGCGTGCTTGCTTGCTTGCTTGCTTGCTTGCTTGCGTGCTTGCTTGCTTGCTTGCTTGCTTGCTTGCTTGCTTGTTTGCTTGCTTGCTTGCTTGCTTGCTTGCTTGCTTGCTTGCTTGCTTGCTTGCTTGCTTGCTTGCTTGCTTGCTTGCTTGCTTGCTTGCTTGCTTGCTTGCTTGCTTGCTTGCTTGCTTGCTTGCTTGCTTGCTTGCTTGCTTGCTTGCTTGCGTGCTTGCGTGCTTGCTTGCTTGCTTGCGTGCTTGCGTGCTTGCTTGCTTGCTTGCTTGCTTGCTTGCTTGCTTGCTTGCTTGCTTGCTTGCTTGCTTGCTTGCTTGCTTGCTTGCTTGCTTGCTTGCTTGCTTGCTTGCTTGCTTGCTTGCTTGCTTGCTTGCTTGCTTGCGTGCTCGCTTGCTCGCTTGCTTGCTTGCTTGCTTGCTCGTTCGCTTATGAGCCTGTATGATGATGTCTTCGGCTTACAGCTTTTCCATTTGCTTGCTCTTCAGTCTTGGTTTTGCCCAAAGGAGTCTTACCCGGGAGGCTCCTTGGGGAAGTCTGTGAAGATTCCGAGGAACAGACCTCCGACTAGATATCCAACAGCAGGCCCGAGGGTGGTCACTGCCTGGAACACGCCTGCAGGGACGGCAGAGGGAAGCACAGAGAAATGAAAACGAAAGGCAAATGCAAACCTTCAAGTCCTAACAAACTGAAAGATGCAGTCAAAAAGGAAAACTCAGTACTGCATTATGCCAGTGAAAGTAAATTAGCCTCATGGTAACTGCTGAAACAATAGAGGGCGCCGTTTAAAGTTGGTATGAAGGTCTTCTTCTTTACATGATTCAGCAGAATATGAAGAAAAACACTCCTACTGTGTCAGCCATTCTTAACTTCGGCTACTACAACTTTAGTTAAATTTTAAGTATCGTTGAGGGCGCTATACACTCAATGACGTACTCACCTACGTACACGGATACACTGGTGGGGCTGACGTTCTCGTCCAGATAGGTGACGCCTAAGGTGTAGAGAGGCGAGGCGCCTATGCCGTGCAGGGCCTGCGCCGCCACGAACATCCAGAAGAAGTTACTGAGGTTAGAGTCGCCACCAGTCCCCGAGCACCCCACGCCGTCCTCCCGCGCCGGGTCGCACGTGTCGACCTGGGACGGCGTGACGTCATAGGGCGGCGTCAGGAAGTGCGGCATCATGAAGGTGACCGAGCCCAGGACGAAGATGAGGGCGCCCGTGCCAAGCCATTTGGGCTTGTGGCTGTTCTCGCCTACGTAGGTGACGAAGACGATGATGACCATGACGGAGAAGTCGTAGCAGCTGCTTATGGAGCCGCTTTGCACGCTGGGTAAAATGAACCGTCGCTCCAACGTGGACGTGATGACGTAGATGAAGCCGTTGACCGTCATGCCTTGCACCAGGGCGAACCAGCAGAGGAAGAAGAGGTAGCCTTTGGGGTTGTTCAGAAACTGCAGCCATCTTGGCCGGACGTTTAGCCAGCCGTACGGGACGTGGTCTTCCTCCAGCGTGTCCTCGCCGCTCGTTGCGCCGTAGCTGGACGGGGGAGCTGGCTTCTCCCTCCCGCTGGGTTCTTCCCCTGCTGTCTCGGTGGAAGAACCGGCCATGTTGTACACCGGGTTGTCTACAGTCAGAACCTCCGGCTCCGGCTCTCTCGGACTCAACTGAACTCTGGAGTCGTCCTCCATTGACTACGCATGCGCTGCCCGCGTCATCACTTTTTTTTATAATTATTCAGCTGAAGGTCACGGGTCAAAACCGTGTTCGACGATCCTGAAAACAAAATAGGAAGAGTTGTTATGAAGCATCAATTCTATAGATTTTCCTCTTGCTTATCAGAATAGAACGAAGATAAAAACACAGGGAAGGTAGGGCTGTATTTTTCATCAATCAATCAATTAATTGAAGAGTAGAACAATGGCTGAGCTGGTATTGACATGTGCACATCCAACTATTGTAACTACATGCATTATTCTCCGTAATACACCACCTGACGCCACATCTGGTGTAAGGGGTTTTTTTTTCAATGAAAACAAACCGCTGATAATTCATTGATCATTAATAAGACGAATCACTGAAAGTGAAAACCGGAAGCGCTATCTTAAGCTTTGCCCTCTGATTAGGGATTTTAATGAATGACGATCGTACAAGAAAACGGACTGGTAGTAGGATGGTTCTCACGGTAGAACTCGCTACACAGACGACAGAAATAAACATCTGCTCAAAGGGTGGAAGGTTACTACTATCAGAGTATATTTAGCAAACAGTATTCACATTGTGTTGCGTATTGAACCTACTTGAAGTTTGAGCCCAGTTTTGAGTATAGGAGAATTGTTACGCACCGATCGTTCGATCAATTCATCTATCTATCGTGTCAGCTGTTATACTGATCGAAACACAGCAACTAAAGCTACAGCTATGGGTGAGATGTAAAGGTTTGCACTTTGGGCTCGAAATGTAGAGATATTTTTGTGGTGACATCCGACATCTCTGCATGCCAGTGTGGGTCAGAGAAGACCGAGTTTATCATCTCAGACCCACACTTATCAAAGGGGGTTTCCTCACTAACAAGCTTTTACGATGCAACTTCACCGTTGCAACTCATCACCCCCTCTAGCAGTTTCCATAATAGCATGGCGGCAGTTATCCATCCACTCTCTGTGTATCTTAAAACCTGCTTAACTGCACACTGATCAATCATTTCAACAAATTACACGAATAGGATATCGGACAAGCCGATCACCAGTGATGTCTGTACATACCCCTAGTAACGCATACTATCATTGTGTTAATGATTATCTTATCAAAGGGGAGTACACGTCCATGGGTATAATCCTATGATATGGTTCTGTTTATCATAGCATCATACGATGGCCGACACCCATTATATTATGTATAGGATTCTGTATAGTATTATATTGATACAAGTGTAGGTTTCTTTGCTTGTGCAAAGTATAGTGTGTGCAGGTCTACACTAGTCCTCTACAAAGAACATTTTTCAATGTCAATAGTCGATTGTTTGCGATGAGATCGTTCATGGGAGCATCTGTCGGCATTATTTCTAACCTTCAAACAAGGGTTCCTGTTTGTCTTTACACGAGGACGAGCTGGGAATTGGATTGATGTGATGTGATAATGTAGATTTATCGATTGGGATTGGAGGCCTATCGTGGTCGGAATGTGTGAATGTTTCTGGCTCGATTGATCGATTGCAAAATGTCCTTGGAGTTAAATTAATTCCTGCACTTTCAAAGTGCAACCATTGTCGATTATACTAACAACATCCGTAAATCCAGAGATAGGAATAAAAGGGCCTACATGAAATGTTACCAACACTTTTCTTCTCACAGGCAGAAAGCCCCTCTTAGCAAGTCTCTCTTATTTTTTGAGATTTAAATCAAGCAAATAAATAAACGAACATCAGATTTGAATACAGTAATATAATTAAGTAATAATATTCGTCACAAAAATACTGAAGTATGATTTTACTAAAGCCATCGATCGTCATGAGAATAAGCATGCCTTCATAAGGAAATGAGCAAAATATTCATCGCAGGTACATGTAATAATTCCTGCTTTCATTTTCTAGGTAAACAGCACGTAGGCCTACCTCAACGTGCCACACGGAGCGGCGGGTATTATACACCTTGCTTTCCCATTGATCATTATCCTCAAGTTTTGTCCCTTGAATAAAACAGGTCATAGAATGTACGGGTTTTACGTGGGAACTAACTGCCATTCAACACAACCCATGACAGCACGATAAAGATGGCCTTGTGACTGTACATCAAACCATGGAGGTAGATCAAAGTATACCGACCTTCACCGGAATATAATGAATTATTCAATACAAGATCAAAACAACACTAACATCCTCTTAATTCTGAGTGAACGATGCAGTATCCTAGTCCGATTCCCTCCCTCCTGGTTCCCTGCCAGACTTGAAATCAGAAGAGATTGGTGCAAACTTACCGGCACTGTGGAGATCCTCCAGTACACACCTCCGACGTTCAGTTGTAGAATTGAACAACCGAATCTCCACGTTAATTGTTACCGGGTCGGTCAGGCGAATACGATAATTATTGTATACTTTGCGACGACTGTTGCATGTCAGCAATTCAGTACATACTGTTGCCTGTTTACAGCGCGACACACGCAGCGGTCGTCGGATTTTCGAGCTTGGGCGCCTTTGCTGAACTTTGGACTGGCCTTAGTTTGGGGGAGGCGCTGAATAAACATGAAAGGGTGACGCACTTTAGTGGGCGTGGCCGTCCTTGTTGTCAGGCACGACTTTTGTCACACGGTACGCTCCATATCACATACAAATAACTACACGTTACATTATACACGGCATCGTGCGAAGGCCCATACAGAACACGTTGCATAATGTATGTATACATGTACTGTACATTACTATACATATAAGTATAATGTGCACATGTTATTCACGTGTGCTGTGGGTTGTTCCATGGAGAAAGGAATACGCACATGTACTATACATGTACATGTAATTTAATACTTAATTATATAATTATTGAGCATTTATATAGAGCATTATATAATTATTGAGCATTTAAATGAGCATTTTCAATAATGAATACAACAATTCAACGTGATTTTTGGCATGCACTTATAATTACAGAGGCGACTTTGGTAATTACATTAATACATTTGTGGGGAGACGTTATTTTCTAGGCAACCATTTGTACCATATTGTACTTAGCAACAAAGCTGATGATACCGAGAGGTGTGACGACGTGAGCTTACAGAATAAAAATAATAACCCAAACATACGGTAACTATTGCAACAATGCCGCACGGTCAAACTGTATGCTGCCCTCTATCGATCAGATCCAGGCATAAAATATCAAGGGCGCCCTCTTAAGATTCAGCGCTGGGTATTTTTATGCAACGGCTGTTGTATGTTCTTTACAGAATAATATAAACTTTTGGATCGATAAAAATCAATGCGTATGGAACTATATTTCAAAGTCCCTATCTTTAATATGTTAATTTGCTTACTTGGTAGGATTAACTACGGGAGTAAGTGGCGAAACATTTCCATAAATTAGGAAAATTATAAGCTGCCTATTAAGCATTCATGAAACAGTCGTTGTCCGACTCTTGTCGCTATGCAACAATCGACCCGTTAACAAGGGGTGCGTTTATTGACAAAACTTTCCCTTCACAGAACTATGGACATCTGAAGTCTACATCGTCCAATCTTCATTTACATCCTCAGCATAAAGAACATTCCTCATTGTAGACTACTCTCCTGGATAAACGAGAGAGGATTTTCGTGCTTTTCCAAGGAAAACTAGACCGATTCCAGAGGTCTCTGAAACGTGTGTTTGTGTGTATCAAATAAATATCATCGTGTTCAGTCTCCGGAGTTTAAGTCTTTGTGAGTAACCAGCTGACAGTGACAGTATTTGCCGGCAAAAATCTCCTTAAAATTGGCGAAACTAGGACAAATCGCGAAGTCGAAGTAAGACTGTGACAATGTCGGAGCAGGTGGAGCAAGAACATGACCCTGCGGTAAGTCACCATTTTCTCTCTCAATATTTTCTTCTTTTCTTCTGAGTTCTCAATCTCAATCTCAGTGCAGAAGTTCAGTGGGCCAAGTGACATTCTGACAAGTTCACTTGTCATTTTCGTACAAATAATGTCATAATAATGTCATAATACCCTTACTAATACTTAAGAACCTCTAACTAGTTCTCCAGGACGAAACCTCAGACGACCGTTTTCTGTAGATTTCAGGTCGTTTTGGACAGAAGTTCACAGAACGCAAATTTTCGTTTTACCGGTAACTTCACTCAATACTAATTTGGATTGCTGACAAGTTACACTTTGACTTAGTGACTTACAGAATTGATTTTTTCAATTAACAAACTTCAAATTGTTTAGTCCTAATACTATTACTAGTACATGTAGATACTAGAAGATATAATTATCTTCTGTCTATAAACGGCGCTATTCTAATTGAATTACTCACCATAGATGGCGCAATCAGCAACGGACGAACAGACTGAAGTCAGTGAAGACAAACCGACAGACACGGCAGAGACCAACCAACAGGAACCTGAAGACAAGCAAGAGGACGAGGAAAAACAGACGAAAAAGGAAGAGGCAAGGGAGAATATCGGTAAGAAAAATGGATACAGTTTACCTACATCATACATGTGTACACGACAATTGTTATCGGAATGATCTTCTGTGGACGAGAAAAAAAAGAAGAAGCGACTGTCATCGCCAGTAAAGTGGACAGTGTTCAAGTTGTTTAAGTTCCTGCTAGGATCTAAACATGCCTCAACGAATTTAAAGAATTTATTTTGTACTTTCTCTCACAGAGGCCGCCAAGAGACAAAGACAGTTTTTATCGGAATTTAATAACCTGAAAGACAGTCTTGAGAAGGAGGCTACAAGAATCATCAGACCAAAATTGTAAGTATAATTGAAATCGATTATTGTTAATGAAAGGATTTGTGATCCCTGCAGAAACACAGAGCTGTTAGTGTTAGTGGCTAATTTAATGGTTGTGACTAGTGCCCCCATACTGAATATTTGGGAAGGCAAGCATCTAAGGGCTGGAAAGTGCAGGCGAGTAGAGTGTTATTTGGAAACTAATGTCATTTTAGTCCGTTGTAATCATTTGTTTGTGTTTGTGTTTTGTTTCTACAGCCAACAGTACACACCGTACATCCACACAAGCCTAGCCCCGTACTACAACACATACACAGTTCAGTTCTTGCTTGACCTGGTAAGTCCACCTCTCAAATGTTAAAAAGAGCTGCCATTGGAATGCAAAGTGAGGATTCTTTATAGTGAAACTTCGAAAGTAGATTTGAACAGAAGTTTGGTGAGGAAGCAGTCCAGAAGCTAAACATTTAATATGATTTAATGTCAGATAACGAAGTCTAAGCTTCTTCTAAGATTTTAAATTGTCTGACAGATACCTTGCTTCCAAACAAGGATCATTTGTGTGTGTTTGCAGACTTATCTTAGTTTTACGGATTTCGATCTTAGCAGGACCTCTGTTTGTTTGTCTAATGCGATGATTTGTCTGTTTGTTTATTTGCTTTAGCCTCCTCATGTACGACATGGTTACATCACTCGCAAGACGGCTGTTGGTATCGTAGACCCTGAGGTCTCACACAACATGGATATGTAAGTGCTCAACCTTGCGAACATGTTCTCAACCCGCAAACTCAACAGCCTCTAAGACACTGCGTTTGTCAGAGCGTTTACTGTACCTCCTTGCACAAGTATCAGGATGTACACCAGACAGAATCCCTTAAAAGCCAGTCACTGATATCAGTTTCACTCCTTCAGTGTTTGGCTTCATCAACTTGGATTTCTGTTTAAATTTGGGGGTTTTTTTCTTTATGATTCCAGAGATCTTGATAATGTGCCGGATTCCAAGCCCATCTCTGTACTGTCGATGGATGGTGAATTCTCGTGAGTATTATATGTTCTATGGCTGCTTGAAATACCAATTAATTTATGACGATGTGAGGATGACAAGGACGGTTAGGCAAATAAAATGAGGAAGATAATGGGAATATGAAGATGAGGGGAGATTTAGGAAAAGGATGACGAGGGTGAGGACTTTGAGAAGGATTAGGAAGATGAGGAGAGGATGAAAAGCTTTGTGAGAATGACAACGATTATTGCGTGGATAGAGACAGTGATGGCCATGTTGATGATAGTGCAGTTGGTTGGGGTGAAGAAGCAAAAGGTGTTAACCACACTGTTTTGCTGTTTCATTTGACTATGAAGGCCAAGAAGTCAGGGTCTTGCAGGAGGCAGAGAGGGAAGCACCAGACTACCCAAATGGCCCGTGGTCAGATTCAAGAAGACGGAAGATCCCAACAAGAGACTCAACTGGGGAGATGTGCCAAAGATAAGGTAAGCGAGCGCTTCGCATTGGTGATAGACTGCCAGCCAAATAGAACTGGGAAGGGTGACAAGTCAGTGGCAAGGCATGAGCCTCCATCCCTATTGGTGGAAGACTGCCAGCCAAGGCTAACAAATAGAACTGAGAGGGGTGACTAGTCTGAAGCAAGGCATGAGCCTCCATCCCTATTGGTGGAAGACTGCCAGCCAAGGCTGACAAATAGAACTGAGAGGGGTGACTAGTCTGAAGCAAGGCATGAGCCTCCATCCCTATTGGTTGGTAGACTGCCAGCCAAGGCTGACAAATAGAACTGGGAGTGGGTGACTAGTCTGAAGCAAGGCATGAGCCTCCATCCCTATTGGTTGGTAGACTGCCAGCCAAGGCTGACAAATAGAACTGGGAGTGGGTGACTAGTCTGAAGCAAGGCATGAGCCTCCATCCCCTGCAGGTGGAAGACTGCCAGCCAAGGCTGACAAATAGAACTGGGAGTGGGTGACTAGTCTGAAGCAAGGCACGAGTCTCCATCGCTATTGGTTGGTAGACTGCCAGCCAAGGCTGACAAATAGAACTGGGAGTGGGTGTCAAGTCTGAAGCAAGGCATGAGCCTCCATCCCCTGCAGGTGGAAGACTGCCAGCCAAGGCTGACAAATAGAACTGGGAGTGGGTGACTAGTCTGAAGCAAGGCATGAGTCTCCATCCCTATTGGTTGGTAGACTGCCAGCCAAGGCTGACAAATAGAACTGGGAGTGGGTGTCAAGTCTGAAGCAAGGCATGAGTCTCCATCCCTATTGGTTGGTAGACTGCCAGCCAAGGCTGACAAATAGAACTGGGAGTGGGTGTCAAGTCTGAAGCAAGGCATGAGCCTCCATCCCCTGCAGGTGGAAGACTGCCAGCCAAGGCTGACAAATAGAACTGGGAGTGGGTGACTAGTCTGAAGCAAGGCACGAGTCTCCATCCCTATTGGTTGGTAGACTGCCAGCCAAGGCTGACAAATAGAACTGGGAGTGGGTGACTAGTCTGAAGCAAGGCATGAGTCTCCATCCCTATTGGTTGGTAGACTGCCAGCCAAGGCTGACAAATAGAACTGGGAGTGGGTGTCAAGTCTGAAGCAAGGCACGAGTCTCCATCCCTATTGGTGGTAGACTGCCAGCCAAGGCTGACAAATAGAACTGGGAGTGGGTGTCAAGTCTGAAGCAAGGCATGAGCCTCCATCCCTATTGGTGGAAGACTGCCAGCCAAGGCTGACAAATAGAACTGGGAGTGGGTGACTAGTCTGAAGCAAGGCACGAGTCTCCATCGCTATTGGTTGGTAGACTGCCAGCCAAGGCTGACAAATAGAACTGGGAGTGGGTGTCAAGTCTGAAGCAAGGCATAAGCCTCCATCCCTATTGGTGGAAGACTGCCAGCCAAGGCTGACAAATAGAACTGGGAGTGGGTGACTAGTCTGAAGCAAGGCACGAGTCTCCATCCCTATTGGTTGGTAGACTGCCAGCCAAGGCTGACAAATAGAACTGGGAGTGGGTGTCAAGTCTGAAGCAAGGCATGAGTCTCCATCCCTATTGGTTGGTAGACTGCCAGCCAAGGCTGACAAATAGAACTGGGAGTGGGTGACTAGTCTGAAGCAAGGCATGAGTCTTCATCCCTATTGGTGGTAGACTGCCAGCCAAGGCTGACAAATAGAACTGGGAGGGGTGACTAGTCTGAAGCAATGCATAAGCCTCCATCCCTATTGGTGGTAGGCTACCAGCCAAGGCTGACAAATAGAACTGGGAATTGGTGACTAGTCTGAAACAAGGCATGAGCCTCCATCCCTATTGGTGGTGGACTGCCAGCCAAGGCTGACAAATAGAACTGGAAGTGGGTGTCAAGTCTGAAGCAAGGCATGATCCTCCATCTCCAATTAATATTTGTGGTAGCTGCCAGCCAAGGCTGACAAGTAGATCCGGATATGGTCACTTCATGTCTAACAACTACAAGCCACAAGTCTCTTCTATATCCATGGAAGAGCAGAGGGAACTATTGATCTACCCTGTCAGGGAAAAGAAGAAGAAGTCAAATCACCATTCAGACTTACTCAAGTCCAACCACCCTCCTTGGTCCACAGAGAGTCTCTCAAGACCCAGTACAGCAGCAACGCTCAGGATCGGATCAGGAAGGACTACGAGCGTACGAAGCAAGACTGGGTGCGCATGGAACTGGACAAACTCCAAAAGATCCACGAGTTCAATCGCAGTCACATGAAGATCACCTGTGGGACGTATCTAGGGACCTCCCCGGGATCCACCAAGGCTGTCAAGAGTCTGACCAAGGTCTTAGAATAGAAAGTCTCAAAGAGTCCAGCAAACTCGGAGCAGAGTAACATACGAACCAAACAGGTACTTGAATTCTGAACCACATTTTGACATAAATTGAATTCTATGAGATATATTCAGGCTGACATGAACCCCATTTTGACATAAATTGAATTCTATGAGATATATTCAGGCTGACAGGAACCACATTTTGACATAAATTGAATTCTATGAGATATATTCAGGCTGACAGGAACCACATTTTGACATACATTGAATTCTATGAGATATATTCAGGCTGACAGGAACCACATTTTGACATAAATTGAATTCTATGAGATATATTCAGGCTCACAGAAACCATATTTTGACATAAATTGAATTCTATGAGATATATTCAGCTGACATGAACCACATTGTGACATAAGCTAATCGAGGACTTCTTTCATAAATCACTTTGAAGGTCTGATGTATCAATCCATGCAGGACCTTTCTCAAAGGCAGAATGATTCTGCTACAATTGAAACCTTAGGCTGACGGACATTTTGCGATTTTTATTTTTTAAGGTAAATTTAGTCAATAAACAGTTTGCAGAATTATATTTACGAGTATGCAAAGTGTGATTTTCAACTTTGGGACATTGGTGCTGTTCTTTTTGAGAAATGTTGCGATTTGTATTATGTTTTGAAGTCCTTTGTAAGCCTGTTTCAACCTTATTGATAGTTGATTGGCTAACTTTTGTTTTGAAAATATGAAGTCGTTCAGAATTAAGGAATCTGTATCACTCGTTATTAAGTGATTAAGACGGGAACTACATGATAAATTACAAATAAGGTTTGTATAAAATTGTAACAAATACATTGTAAACACAAAGTAAACAAAAGTTAAAATCAAAACAAACATAATCATAATCAATATATTCCTTGCAGGTTTTCCTTTCCTTTTCTGTCAAAATATATTTTTATTACACTTTCTTTAACTGGGAACATTCCAATTTGGTCAAACGTTTACTTGCCTCAATTTTCCTTGTCAGTGATGTGGGAAAATTGCCGCTGTTTTTACAAATTGGTAACATACCTGCTTCATAAATAAAATAACTTAAAATTGAAAACTAATCAAACATAAAATAAGGTTTTAGAAATTGTAGATAAAAAAAGTTAACATTTTTGGCAAAAGCCAAATCAAGTGTCCTCAGATTATTAACCACTGCCAGAATTTAATTAATTGTGTGTTTGTTGGTGGTTAGAGAATGGGATTGTACAAAAGGTTTCGGATTTGTAAATTGCAATGTAAATAAGCAAAAACAGTTGATGATTTCTCAAGGTATAATCTTGGCAATGTTTGGCAATTGTATACTCGTCTGTGTCAAAGGGTTAATGGGAATTCGAAATTCATACTTGTTTACACTAATTGGAGTGCAGACAAAAAATTATTTGTGATATTAAGTAAGACTGTATTGGAGCTATGTTGAGTAATCATGTTTCCATGGTAATACCTCATTTCCATTCCTCATAAATTTTTACAATTTATGCACAGTTTGTACGAATCTGTGGTTCAACGGCTGGTATTACGAATCCATTTCAAATATAAATAAATTGCCGTCCAATTTATGTACACGGTATGTCTGGTGGAATAAAACCAGGGATAGAATCCTTAATTTTCTTGTTCTGTGTTTTCCTGCTTCTGTTCCATTCCAAGTCTAATGGAAAATATTCTGTGCTGTCAGTTTCATTAAGTTGTGGCTTGATAACAATTCACAGGAGACCCGAAATTAAGATCTGATCAGGATCCCTTCAGAAGATCAAATGAGAGATGGACAGCCATCTTCATGTTATACTTACTGTCCGTTCGACGTCAATGTTTAAGGAGTGTGGCTGATATAGAGGAGCGATTATAGTCCGTGGTGATGCTGGGGTAGTCCTGCATTACACCGTTGATGCTTTGGATAACAGTCCGCTGAGAATCAGCTTGAGCAGCTGACTCGGATGTCCTTAGCCCAGCCTGGTGGCCTCTGGGCATAGCCAGCCCTCTCTGCCTCCACGTCCTCTCTGTAAGGAGCCTGAAGGATTGCCTGCAATGATCCGACAACTGAGAAGTCGCCTTCCTCCGCCCGTCGTATTGCTTCTTCAGCCATCCAGTTACGCAGGACGTACCTTGGGTTCACAGCTGGAAACCGACCATATCAAGAATCATTCCGACTATGATGACACCTTCAACCAGCAGACAGTCAAATGAGACCAAATCCTTCAATGTGACAAACATCCTTCTTTAACTCGGGTTCAAGTCCCGGTCCTGTCAAAGTTTTCTTTGCCTATTTTTCAATTTGTTCAAAAGTTCCCAGTCAGTTTTTTCCTTTGTTTGTTTGGCAAAGATCCTTCTGAGTGAATAGGAATTCAACGCACAAAACAGGTGGGGACATTTCTGCTACCTCTTTTTTTTTGTCAGGAGAATGAAGAATTTATTCAATTCAATTAGTTTATAATCAGTTCAATTCAATCAGTTTATATCCTGACAAAATGAAGTGCTTAGTAAAGTTTGTTAAGATTTGTGGATTCAAGAATTAGAACTCCAAGAAACAATTAGAAATGATTGATTAGTAGCTCTTCAAACGGCTACAAATAATTTTGACCACGTGTACAAACATTATTTTGTCCAAATTACCATTCATCCTAGCCCGACGATGGTTCTCAGTGCTAGTCTCCTCTCCAGTCTCACCGGCACGTTGGGTGTAGACTCTTATCCAGTCTGGATAGTTGCGGTGTTGCTGGAGGTCTCTCACTGCCCACAGCTCCTCTGGAATGTTGTCGATTGCCAGGTCGGTGATGGAGAGCGCCCCCAGTTGGCGGAAGGTCATGGTATAATCAGCCTGGGTGTCTTCCATAAGCTGCCGGTCCAAATAAAAAAAAAGGGCACAAGAGATTGCTTGAAATCTTAATCTCAATCGTAACCTTTCAAGCGGTGATACAAAAACATTGCAAACAGCTTACTGACTTCAATCCTCTAATTATAAACGGCAGATTTCAGATCTCATGAGGCCTGAAATTTTGATCTTGGCAGGACCTTTCTCATAGAAATTCTGGTTCTGAGATTGGTCCAATGATGGCATGACATCCTACCTTAAGGAGAAGTGCCACTATATACTCATCCACCTCCTCTTCGCCAAATAGTCCGAGTTTCTGACGATATATCTCCAGGAAGCGGGTCTTGTAGATGCCGGCATAGCTGTCCAGAATCTGCCGTAACCTGTCACACAAATAGAATTCCAACATCCATTTGAAAAACAAGTTCCTTTTGAAAGATTCCAGGCTGGAGTAAGCAGAAAAAAAAATAGACACTATTTGATGTTTATGCTTGTGTTAGATGAGGCATTCATTACCGGAAAATCTTCAAGAAGGAAAAACCACCTACTTTTCAATTTGCAAATTCTGTTATGATTGAAGATATTCTGTGATGCCGCTTTTTTGGCTCCGTTTTTTCAACAGAGAAAACCTTGTCTGACATGGCCTTCATCATCTTGCATAATCCTCTGGAGACTGGTGTAAGTCTAGCTGATGTCTTACTGTTGGGCTTGTCCTGGACTGACCAGTGGCACTAAGGTCTGTCGGAGTTTGTCCAAGTTGAAGGCTGCCACGTCAGGCTGGTTGGCGTAGCTGTATCTGGCCTCGTCGTCGGACGTGTTCGGGACAAAGTCGGGTAGATAGGCGTCCAGGAAGCCAAAGGGTCCGTAGTCAATGGTTAGAGAGAGTAGGCTGAAGTTGTCCGTGTTCATGACACCTGGAGCAAGAGGAGAGAGTGGTCATTGTCTAGATGTGCTTTGGTCACTGCCTTGTTGCCCCCTGGGCCCCCTGAGCCGCTTAAGCGTGAAAATCCGCTAAGCAGAAAAAGTCTTCCTTGTGTAAGTGGGATTTCAAATTGCCCTGCGGTTTGATGTTCATTGCTTCTGACTTGTATTTCACTCTTCTTTGCTAAGCATGAAACAATAATGAAGTTTGGGTTGGCTAGGGGATTCTGTGGCTCATGACTTTTTGTGCTTAAGCCTGTTTTGGGGCTCTATAAAATTGGCCCCTGGTTATTGCACTGTTGTCCCTGCTCATTGCCTTACTGCTGCTAAGAATACCACAAATAGGCCTGTTTACCATGGGCAAAGCCAACGGACATCCACTTTGCGATCATGTCTGCGGTCTGGGAGACGACCTCTTGAAAGAAACTCACATAGCGGCTTGAATCAAGGCTGTGACTCAGTGGAAAGTACTGCTCAATCACAAAGTCAGTCAGCTTTCTAGAAAACAACACAGACGAAGGTAAGATCACTGACATTGTCCACAGAGGCTAGGATAGCTTACTACTTCACAAGGAAGGAAATATACAGATAAATACTGCCCAACAAATATTTACAAAATGGCAAAACATTTCCATGGATACTTCAATGAATTAAAGCATTTTCTCGGGCTAGCCACAGTCAAAAGAACCAGTATGTTTTAGCAGACATCTTAAAACAAAATTAAACAGCAACAACAAAAAAACACAGGGGATTCACAAGGTATGTATAATCAAATTGCCCCTATGGATCAAAAATCCTCATGAAAATATTGTGTTTTATGAGACAAATTCTCTTTGGTTTGAGGGACCTAGTCTGATGATGATAGGCTCCTCCTACCTTAGAAGGCTGAGCTTATTAGTCTTGGCCAGGATCTCCAAGGACCCGATGCGAAACCAGGAAGGAGCTAGACGCAGCACGACGGCAGCTTTCTCCACCCTGGGATGGCCGTCGTAAAACTGGTCACGCCACACTGGATCAGAACTCACAGACAGACTTATGAGGATGGAGAAAACAAACAGACAAAGGACTCATGAAGACATTTGAGGGTTGACTAGTCCGGAGCAAGGCATAAGCCTACATCCCTATTGGTGGTAGACTGCCAGCCAAGGCTGACAAATAGAACTGGGAGGGGTGACTAGTCTGGAGCAAGGCATGAGCCTCCATCCCTATTGGTGGTAGACTGCCAGCCAAGGCTAACAAATAGAACCGGGAGGGGTGACTAGTCTGGAGCAAGGCATGAGCCTCCATCCCTATTGGTGGTAGACTGCCAGCCAAGGCCGACAAATAGAGCTCTGAGCAGAGGCTTGTCCCGTTCAGAATGTTTTGCTACCTGAGAGCTCTTGAGGTGGGGATGTGGAGATGATGAAGTGCTTCTGAGCAGAGGAACTCCCGTATGGACGACCTCAGCACAGCCCTGCCGTCACCGCGTCTGGAGTAGGGCGTCTGCCCAGACCCTTTCAGCTGTAACTCCCATCTCTCTCCCCTCCTGCCAGGAAGAAGAATTCAAAATGAAGTCGCTCCAATGGAAACAAGTCTTCAAGTTTGTCAATTAAAATATAATCAAGGGTACAACCTGACCACTCTTATAATTATTTGTACAAATTGAGCAATCAATTACCCGGTACTTGTCTATTTATTATTTTTCTCCGGCAATCATTCAAAAAGAAATGCTGTAAAGTAAACTGCTTACTGACAATGACATCAAAGACAAAACAATCCCCAAACCCTCTCCTTGAGAATGTCCTGCCAAGGCTTTCTATATCTTTGAGAATTGCAGTTTTTGGTCACGGATTTCATCAAGCTGAGCCGAGATAAGTATTAAGGAAATTACTACAAACAGTAGCCCTTCCTAGGGTTTTATTCCATCACAAGCTTATAGACTTGCGTCAGTCTTTCCTCGCCTACCTGTTCACGTATTCTCCGAGCAGAACCGCTCTGCCATCCCCCAGCTGCCCTGACCAGTATCCAAACTGTAAAGAACAGACAGGAAAACAAGGCAGGTTATTCTTACCGTAAACACTATTCTGCTGGTCCCTTAGTCTGATTTGACTATTGTCATTACATCATGCTTATGCATATTCATGTATGCTCTATACACTAAAGTTGACCAATCGGAGTAAAGAGTGCTCATAAATATGTACTATAACATCAGCAGGAACGACCTGCAGGAAGAATATACACTTAAAGTTAAAAAAAAAATCTGAAAAATCTGGCACAACTGGAGGATTTTGTCACTTTTTTAGTGAGAGTTTTTTGAGCATGAACTTACTTGATGGCCTCCATAGCGATGTGAGAGTGGGGTAGAACCAGGCAGGAAGGTGCTGCCGCTGACAATAGACTTGAAGAATTCCGAGTCCCAGACGGATCCATCCAGGTCTAAGGTATCCAGGGCAGGGTCCGACACGGCAACCAGATGGGTGGCTGTTGTCATGGGAACAGGATAGACTATGGAGAAGACAGCATCTCTCACCTGCCTGACGTAGTTCTCGGAGATAGAATCCAGTGGGAAGTTTTCTGTTTATTATATTTATAGGTAGAGAGAAACAAAAATATTATCAAATTAGGAATCTGAGTAAGTCAGAGCAAAGTCTGTACATGTACTACTACTAGGGTCGCAATTAATGTCAATGAGAAACAAAAATCGGAGGGCTTGAAGTTAGAGAACAAACTTTGAAACTTTGTACCAATCAGAAGCTGCCGTTTATCGAAGCGCCATTCGGAGAAGATCTTCAAAGATAGAGAATTCTCATTGGCTTGATTTCTTGAAGTTTCCCCGGAGGAATCCTCCATTGCTTCACATCCTGAATGCTCTTCTCTCTCTCGGAAGTCATCATCAAGTTGACAGTTCTCTTGTGAGACGTCGGAGGATGAAAAACGTATAATTGCGCATAAAATGCTTGTCGTTATTACAGCGCGAGTCCTTCGTGTAGATGTGCACATGGGCGCCGCCATGTTGATAGTCAGGTACACCGCACGCATTTCATACAGATGCGTATTGCTTGAACAGGGATTCGGACTTCAGGCTTGAGCAGAGATGACTAGACTTTATTCCAGTCGCACAACCTGATGATATAGTGGCTCACAAATGATTCTGATCGAGAAGATCCTAACCGCATGAAATCGTACACCGCACGTATTTCATACAGATGCGTATTGCTTGAACAGGGATTCGGACTTCAGGCTTGAGCAGAGATGACTAGACTTTATTCCAGTCGCACAACCTGATGATATAGTGGCTCACACATGATTCTGATCGAGAAGATCCTAACCGCATGAAATCATTATGATAACTCCACGGCAGAGTTGAGAGTTGACTATTATGATGATGTTTGGTGCTCTTGGAAACAATTATGACTGCAGTACACAGTAATAAACAGTAAACAAATTTACTTCTTCTTTGAATATTCGCAGTGGCTGTTGTTACGGCAGTCGTCCGTATGGTTCCCTGACTTCACAGTATTTGTCAGGATGTTTAGCTCTTGGAACCAGACTATCAGCTAATAGACTGGTTCAACCAGCCTGCAATGCTGACGAAATACAATCAAGTCAGGGAACCACACGGACGACTGCCGTAACAACAGCCACTGCGTTGAATATTACTTTTTCAACGTGTAGAACAGCGGAAAATACAGATACACAGCTATAGTTGTTTTTCATATCTTAATTCCTTTTAAAAATGTAAACACAGTACACGGTTTTCTATCGAAAATCCCAAGGCGGTAATAGATGGTCACGGTACTATTAACAACTGATCGAGTGACGGCAACCTACAGCTACAGAGGCCCAACGGGGGTAGCATAAGTATAGCACGATGCCCGTCTGTATTGCCTCGGGGCCGAATAATTTGCCACACCCAGCCATTTAATACAGTGCATGGGGCTCAGGGCTGATTCTTGTGTAGTGTACGTGCACGAATATGGGCAAGAGCATTAATAAGATGGACGAGCTAGACTGATGACGCTACCACATCAGCCGCACCATCAATCACATCTCAAGACGTCAGCTAAGGACATCGCATCTTGCATATCATTACCGCACTGTGCATATTCTTCCCATCCTAATAATGCACATTAGCAAAGTATACTATTATTGTAAGGCACGTGGTGATGTAATCATGCGTCATTGATATTCGTTCGTATAGGTTTCACTCCTGGGTAAACTGCTCAGGCTGAGAGCTATACTGATATAACCGTATCGTTGTTTGACATGTTGTCTATCTGTCTGGGACGCTCTCAGTGAGTTCCTTGAAAGTGCGTTGTGGCGTGATCGCCAGACAGTATACGCAGTCACACCATAATAATGCATAGCGTGTTTGAAGGACAGTGTTGCATGGGACAGCCACAGCCATAGATAGACACCACGACCGTATTCATGCAGGCTGTGCGTGCTTTGATCAATAGCAGAATGAGAAGACCCACAAGGTGAACGCACTTTGTACGCAGTGTGTCGGGACACACTGGTGTACAATCCTGTGGCTGTGTTTGGAGTGGTTGTGCTCAATGAATGGTAGTGTCTTGGTGAGAGTTAGGAGCAACCGGCCAGTGAGTGCTACAGGGCAAGCCATATACTCGTCTCCTGCCTGGCTGTAGTCGTTGGACAACTCATTTTTCGGTAAGTCGATCGACCTTATTATATCAACCAGGCCTCCGACATGAAGCCTACATTTTGACCATAGTGGACTAACTAGAATTTACATCTCAGGCATCGTCCTATGACCATGCACATGCTGCTCTTGTCTATAACCTATTATTGACTTTTTCTTGACCTTTTCTATTCTATATGCCTGGTTGCATACATCACATACTCTATGCATACACTGAATAATTGCATAATATAGCAAGGGAAGTTCCTTGCTCAGACTTTAGTCTAAATTTGATCGCTGTAAATAATAATTTCTGGGAATTGTCTTCGGCGAAGATATCTATCAAACCCTGAAACTGAGTGAAGATTTGGCCACATCGATATTTTTCAGTGATCTGGGAGCTGAGCTAATTATAGCTCTCTCCCATCTTCACTCAGTTTCATTGTATAGGTCGAGCATCCATGGTCAGACTAATTTGGCGTATTGCAGTTAGGGTCAACGGTTCCTCCGTGGAGTTCTAGACCGACACTGGATCCACTGTGAGGCAATATGCCATCTCCGGCCAATGCATCTCGCTCAAGACAACCTCCATGAGACAACCATGCAACATATCTTCGTATGTTCAAGCCTGCCTCGGTGATCGACTGCGCATGTGCACTGAGCTCCTCGTTGTCAACACGCTCAATATTATTATGTCAACACGCTCCCAATTATACTACTACAAAGCTTTGGTCAGGTAGTACCCGTGCCGCACAGCGAGCGCGCTTGGTCAGCAAGGTCCGACAATATTGTTTATGCAGCTAGGGGAGCATGTTGACGTTGAAGAGCGTGTCACCGAGGAGCTGCACATTATGTACTGTACACCACACTGCACTGAAGTAATACTGAGCCAGTTCACCGGCACCGTACTGGGCAAACATTCTCCAGAGAATGTTGTTCAGAAGTTCTGAAGACCCGAAAGAATCCCTTCAACAGGTTTTCGAACCTGAAACCCGTCACGTCGATTCGGAATTTTAGGTGTCGTCATGTCTGTCAGTGAAGGCAGCTTGGTCTTGGTTAGGAGGGGTATAGGTCAGACAAAGGTTAGAGGTCAACATCCAGACTAAGGTGTGATCAATTATTATAGTACATTACACTTATCCACTCCCTGCAGCGCTAATTGCTATTTAAGCCATGACGCATAGAGCGAGACATACTAATAACGGTATACAGCTAAAGCACCCCTCTCTGTGCTCTAAATGTTGGTTTTTTTTCTTCAACCCACTGAAGATAACTGATCACATGTACTCCTATTACATACATGATAAGTTTTATGTGAACACTCATTGTTATCCATTTGTACCGGGGTGAAGTACCCTATCAATCGATCGCTACTATCTGAATAGAACTCATTCCACGCAATGATTTTCAATAAACCGACCACCTCATGAATCCCACGACAAAGCCACACGCATGCCATGTAGAAAGAATGCTGATATTTCCCCGCCGGGGGTCTCAGCAAATATTGACCTTTGGAATTCGGCACCCCCCTGTTGCGACATCGAAGCAAGGCTGCCCCATGTCTGCAGTGTAGTACCTCAGGACAAGGAAATGGTATAGGGACGTGCCTGGTCATGAACCAGACGAGGTTACAGAATTAGAACCCTTGACGGAGCAAGTTGACTAGACAGGCGAACTTTGGACGATAGTATTCCGTGTTGGAATAAGGAATACGACAGTCCCCTCGTTAAGATTGGCCGATGCACACGTTGAACCTCATCCAGGCCAGTAACTCAAATAAAGGTATCGTCTGGCTGAGGTAGGATAGGCACGTACCGTATAGGCTGCTAGTACTACATCTTCGTAGGTGAGTAAATAGCAGTCACAGTATACCACAGCATTTCTGATGCATGCACTGTAGAATATGTGAGTTGAGGGAAATTCTCTCAAATCGTGTGACTCTCAAAAGTTAGAGGGCCTGACGTTTCGATCCTGGCAGGACCTTTCTCAAAGGCAAATCGTATGACTGTTTGCCGTCTCTGTAAAATAGGAACGTGCAGCAGATTGAATGTATACAAGCATGAACTAATTCTAGCTTTTATTCTTTGTGTTTATGATTGGGACTTATGCAGTGGGGTATAATTCTTAATTACGACTTTCGGTCACAATTTCTGCATGATGTTTTTTTTTAGTAGTATAGTTTGTCAAGAAAACCCACACAGGTATAATATATTCCATAGTAAGTTGCATGGGCTGATCGTACATGCTCTTATCTTGATGCTGTTGATTGACTGATTGTGACAACCCTCGTTCCCAGTGCTTCTATCGCCTCATCTTTACTCCATCATTCATCTTTGATCAGAACAGGTTCTGAGAGCGAGTGGCCATTTCAAACTCGACCATGGGTTGGAAGCTTGCCTTGGTCATCGTACTGGCGGCAGTAGGAGCCATGTATATGGGAGGGCTTCTATCCTCGCCCCCAAAGCCCCCTGTGCCGGGGGATGGCTGGTGGGGACGAGGTGATCCACCCGCCAAGGAAGAGGATACTTCCGTCAGACAATTCGACATCAAGTTTTCAGACGAGGACTTGGAAGATCTTAAAGGTTCTACTCTATTGCTGTTTTTCTTCGTCTTTGGTTGTATTTTACAACGCTGTCAATCTTTGTTGGTTGGGCACTGTTATGTCTGTAACTAGGACCGTTGCTAGGCTTAGAGCGCGTCTGACTACGTCAGACGCATAGCCGTCACGTGTCATCTAACTTCTTGATTATGTGTTGATTTAGATCGACTGAATAAAACCAGGTGGTTTGATAGCATGGAAGACACCAAGTTTCACTTCGGAATGAGGCCGGAATACATGAAGACAGTTGTGGATTACTGGATGAATGAATACAAGTAGGTAGCAGGAATAAGTGTAAAATGTGTATAGGTGTGATTGATACACAGCATTAAGAATAATAACTATGAACAATGATGTATATTGGAATTTATATAAGTAATGAATAATTCATGTTTATCTTTCACGTGCAGTTGGTGTCAGAAAGAGGCGGAGCTTAACCAGTACCCCAACTACAAGACGAATATTGAGGGCATCGACATTCACTTCGTACGAGCCACGCCTAAACTGAAGCCTGGGCAGAAAGCCAAGCCCATCCTGATGGTACACGGATGGCCTGGCTCTTTCTATGAGTTCTACAAGGTAATGCGTGCACACTCCACCAATTCACATCACACATACTGTCAATTTCTAGTTCTATAAGGTAAGGTTATCTATACAGTGACCTTCGTGTCGAGGCAAGACAGTTCGTAAAGCTCTGAGTAAAGTCAGCTGACGTGATGTTATTATGCTATACCATACCCAACTTCATTCAAACTGTGTCCATAGCTAAAGGTGAAAATAGAGGCAGGCCATTGGCTCAGATCATCCCGTGCGCCCTGCGTACACCAATACGCATTGTGCATTATCCGACCATTGTTTAGTCATCCAAGATGGCGGAGTTAGATTTTGATGATGGCGCAGTGGTGACGTCAGTTAGAAAGGTCTACGATGCCTGCCGATTTATACGAGCCCTGTGTGCAAGGTTTGACTGCCAATCTTGTGCGTTCACAGATCATACCGATGCTGATCGATCCCGCGAGTCACGGCGGGAACGAGGATGACATATTTGAGGTGATCGTGCCATCGCTGCCCGGCTATGGCTTCTCAGAAGCTGCTCACAAACAAGGTTTGTCCAAGGATTCATCATCGCTTCAAAATGGCGACGTGGTGACGTCAAAACATTGACGTCATACCCCAAAAGAAGCCAAATAAGCCCCCATATGAGTTTTACAGTTGGGTTCAGGGCTACCCTGAATCAAAACCGTCTGAGATAAGAAAAAAGCTTTTCACATGACGCCATGTGTAAAGAGGGCTTCTACTGAAGGTAGCACTAAGGAGTAGTTCCGCCGTTAAGCCGTTCTGTACGTCATTTTGTTTCGCTATCGATACGATTCCCGAGATGGCTGCTATAGATAACGTCATGGTCTCTGTTCCATTGCTTTGTGCAGGTCTGAATGGTAAGGACGCCGCTCGTATCTTCCAAAAGATGATGACCCGTCTGGGGTTTGATAACTACTACGCCCAGGGTGGTGACTGGGGCTCATTGGTGGTGGACCTGATGTCAGGGATGTATCCAAGGTAAGGAGACTTCGACTATACGACTACGACTAGAACTACAGACGAACCAACCCTTTGTCTACCACCATCAGGTGACTGAATACAATCGGTAGACAGGGTCATCGCACATCAACCCTTTGTCTACCACCATCAGGTGACTGAATGCAATCGGTAGACAGGGTCATCGCACACCAACCCTTTGTTTACCACCATCAGGTGACTGAATGCAATCGGTAGACAGGGTCATCGCACACCAACCCTTTGTCTACCACCATCAGGTGACTGAATACAATTGGTAGACAGGGTCATCGCACACCAACCCTTTGTCTACCACCATCAGGTGACTGAATACAATTGGTAGACAGGGTCATCGCACATCAACCCTTTGTCTACCACCATCAGGTGACTGAATGCAATCGGTAGACAGGGTCATCGCACACCAACCCTTTGTCTACCACCATCAAGGTGACTGAATACAATTGCTAGACAGGGTCATCGCACACCAACCCTTTGTCTACCACCATCAGGTGACTGAATACAATCGGTAGACAGGGTCATCGCACACCAACCCTTTGTCTACCACCATCAGGTGACTGAATACAATCGGTAGACAGGGTCATCGCACATCAACCCTTTGTCTACCACCATCAGGTGACTGAATACAATCGGTAGACAGGGTCATCGCACACCAACCCTTTGTCTACCACCATCAGGTGACTGAATACAATTGGTAGACAGGGTCATCGCACACCAACCCTTTGTCTACCACCATCAGGTGACTGAATACAATTGGTAGACAGGGTCATCGCACATCAACCCTTTGTCTACCACCATCAGGTGACTGAATGCAATCGGTAGACAGGGTCATCGCACACCAACCCTTTGTCTACCACCATCAAGGTGACTGAATACAATTGCTAGACAGGGTCATCGCACACCAACCCTTTGTCTACCACCATCAGGTGACTGAATACAATCGGTAGACAGGGTCATCGCACACCAACCCTTTGTCTACCACCATCAGGTGACTGAATACAATCGGTAGACAGGGTCATCGCACATCAACCCTTTGTCTACCACCATCAGGTGACTGAATACAATCGGTAGACAGGGTCATCGCACGCCAACCCTTTGTCTACCACCATCAGGTGACTGAATACAATCGGTAGACAGGGTCATCGCACACCAACCCTTTGTCTACCACCATCAGGTGACTGAATACAATCGGTAGACAGGGTCATCGCACACCAACCCTTTGTCTATTACCATCAGGTGACTGAATACAATCGGTAGACAGGGTCATCGCACACCAACCCTTTGTCTACCACCATCAGGTGACTGAATACAATCGGTAGACAGGGTCATCACACTCCGACCATTTGACCACCATTCAGGTCCACTCTCCATTAGTCTGTCAGACTGATCTTGAGGATGGAACTGATTTCTTCCCATGTACTCTGTCATTTCCTCACCCCTAGTCACATCCGTGGAGTGCACGTCAACATGATTACCGCCCAGCCTCCTCTTAAAGACGTGATCCTGGGGAATATCTTCCCATCACTGGTTCTGGAAGACGAGTCTTATGCCATCGCGCTACCGAGCATTGACGTACTTAAGTTTACCCTGGAGGAGAGTGGCTACATGCATATACAGGCCACCAAGCCTGATACTGTGGGTAAGATTGCCATTCATTATCATTATTGATTAGCCTTAACATTCATCCAATACTAATTGATGCTATCATTAAATACACAAAACTCTTATAGCCTCGTAAAACAACGGCTCTGTCTCTGACTTTCTGTCTCTGCCTCTGGGTCTGCCTCTGGGTCTGCCTCTGGGTCTGGCTCTGTCTCTGTCTCTGTCTCTGCCTCTGTGTCTGTCTCAGCCTCTGTATCTGGCTCTGTCTCTGTCTCTGTCTCTGTCTCTGTCTCTGTCTCTGTCTCTGTCTCTGTCTCTGTCTCTGTCTCTGTCTCTGTCTCTATCTCTATCTCTATCTCTATCTCTGGCTCTGGCTCTGGCGCTGCCTCTGCCTCTGCCTCTGCCTCTGTCTCTGTCTCTGTCCCTGTCTCTGTCTCTGTCTCTGCCTCTGCCTCTGCCTCTGCCTCTGCCTCTGTCTCTGTCTCTGTCTCTGTCTCTGTCTCTGTCTCTGGCTCTGCCTCTGCCTCTGCCTCTGCCTCTGCCTCTGCCTCTGTCTCTGTCTCTGTCTCTGTCTCTATCTCTGGCTCTGGCTCTGCCTCTGCCTCTGGCGCTGCCTCTGCCTCTGCCTCTGCCTCTGTCTCTGTCTCTGTCTCTGTCTCTGTCTCTGTCTCTGTCTCTGTCTCTGTCTCTGTCTCTGTCTCTATCTCTGGCTCTGACAATAGTGGTCTACATGTACTACATCGACTAACTCCATGATTTAACCTTTGACCCCACAGGTCACGCCCTGACCGACTCCCCAGTCGGGCTTGCTGCTTACATCATGGAGAAGTTTTCCTGCTGGACCAATCGCGCCTGGAAAGACCTTGATGACGGGGGGCTGGAGGCCCATTGGTCCAAGGATGACCTCCTGACTAATATCATGATCTACTGGATGTCGGGCAGCATTACGTCATCCATGAGACTCTACAAGGAGACCGTTCCGATCTCCTTTCAGCTCATGGAGTAAGATCACGTGTCTCGTTTCCATGGCAACAATCATTCAAGTTTCTGCGATTTGCGAATGCGAACTGATCTTATTGAAATGTTGACAACTGACAAGTCTTATAAGGTGTTTGCTTACGGTATCAGACCACCTCAGCATTAGGGGAAATGGGTTTCTAAGAAATCTGTAAATGATAAGCGGATGTTACAATCAGTCGTAGAGATGTTCAGTTGTAGACGTGCGTGGTTGAAATTCACTCTTGTTGTCTTTGTCTGTTTTTCAGTTTTCTCAACACGGTTCCCGCGGGGTTGGCCGACCTGCCTCACGAACTGGCCAGAGCACAGAAGAGCTGGGCTGCACGACACTACACGGACATCGTGTCTTATACGACCTACCCAACGGGAGGCCACTTCGCGGCCTTTGAAGTGCCCGATCTACTCGCCAAGGATCTTAGACAATTTGTGCGAAAGGTCGAAGCTCGTCTCGCTAGTCCCAAGCAGTAGCAGGACCGTTTGAAAAGTGCCGTTTTGATTTGTCGGGCGTGTTTTGTCCTTTTGATTTTTTTCAACACTTCGTTCCATGTTCTTTGTTCTAATGGTGACGTGTATTTCATTAACAGGCATTTCACCTGAAATCCTCACATTACATTAGATTTTTTTACTAAAAGGCCTAGTTTGATTTTGCGATTTGGGGGATTGCGATTTTTATATGCTAAGTTTTCAGAAGGATTCAAATTAGAATGCAGTTGAATTTTTGTCTTTCACTAAATGGTATTCCGTTAAAATTGTTTTCATTGATATTGGACGCATGGGTGCCATGCTATACATTGAATTACATTATAATTACTGTGTAAGAATTGCAAGGTAGAGTGGTTAGCATGAGGACGAAAAAAAGGATTGACTAAAAGTTTTGGCCAACGACAACAGAGAACGATCGATAATTATAACGGCGTAATCATTTTATCGATAGTGTGTTAAGGCAATAGTGTTATATTTGATCTACTTTTACCAAAAAGAATCGTTTTCAAACCTTCATAAACTATTTTATATTGAATTACAGTGTGTCATTTCCATATGCAATGTTGTTTAGCCCGAATCAATAAAATACTTGAATCATAAATGTTATTCTAAATTCATTCATTTATTGCTGTGTTTGGGAATTAAAATGATGGAAATGGGTTATAATAAAGATTTTATGAAAGGGTTCTAATCGGGGTTTTCTTCAGACGAAAAGATATATTCTTGTCATTTAATCAAAAACCAATTCAATGGGGCCATGATCATCAACCCCTTAGAAATGAACCATTCTAATCACCGTTCTGATTGGTCTCAGTTTGTCTAGACGCTTGTCATGAATATTCTCGTCTATCTCCTGGGTTCGATAATCTGTGGTTAGTTATATTATTTTAGTCCGTACATAGTATCAACATTGAGCTTCATGACGTTATCGTGATGGGCTGAATGGTCTGAGCTGTTATACAGTACTTGGTGATTGTGCAATGCAGTAGGGCATTGCTGTTGGACGGACTATGGCTGCCTGACAGTGAGGCAAAGGTTTAAAACGAAACCTTTATCAGAACATGTCTGACTGTTAACCCTGTCAATGATTAGACCAAAGACTGTTTCAATGTTTGTCGTGTCTGTCTGTCTGTGAGGTTAGGCCAACATGCAAGCCGGCAGCGTATAATATTATTTGTTTTACACCGCAGCCATGGGTTTTTCGCTGTATTCGTGAAAATCCGCGCTTGAAAAGAGACCACACGTAATGCTGCGTTACGAGATCAGTCAGTTGGGATTTCTTGAGCAGGGGTGGAATGTGACTGGCTGTTGTTGTAGCTGTAGTTTTACACAAACAAGTAAGATGTCTTGTTAATTGCAAATTTCTAACGCAGGGCTAGTCTCTTTTCAAGCGCGGATTTGCACGAATACAGCGAAAAACCCACGGCTGCGGTGTAAAAAAAAAATACGCAAGGCGTTTAGACTTTAGAATGTTTGCGATGACGAAACTAGTTAAAATAAACCTCGTACGATCGTGGTCATTTAAAGCGACCTTCTAATCAAGAATGCGAATATTCGTCACCTATGATGTCGAAAACATGGATGCGTTGCTTTGGATGTCAGAGCATGGAGGACTTATTCCTCCATGGTCAGAGTGACGTCATTGGGCGCATGGGGGCCAAACGTGACATGGACACGAGTAGTTTGAGGTCAGTGGCCTTGGGAAGGAATTCTTTGGAAATTCAGCAGAAACGGAACCCAGGTCAAGTGAAAACCGCGCGGTATCCTGCGGGTCTCCTGTGCAGTTCTGTATCGGAGGATACCACAGGGTTGGATACTGTTTATTAACGGGATGCCTATAGCTCCATCAAGGCTTGGGAGCGGAAATGCAAGGGTGTTTTCTCCATCCGATTTTAGCCTTGGGCTAGAATTACTTCCTGCTCCAATGATTTACCGACGAAGCAGAATGTGGTCTTGGAAAGGGATTTCCCTTTTCAGCTTTCAGACAAGGATATCCGTGCGCCACGTAGACCGTTGCCAAGAATTCGATAAAATGGTCATGGTCTGACGCAATCCTTCTTGTTCTGGGAGTATACATAGGCCCTTTACGAAATGAAGGCTTAGGCTCGGCCTTAGGCTTCGGTCATATTTTCGTTACATGTTATAATATCACAGGCATCTAGAAACAAGTGTTTAGCCACAGTTTCTTGGTGAATATTCTGTACCTATTATATTAAGCCAACAAACCTTCAAATTCGGGACAACCCACAACCTGGATTCTCACAGGTTTTCCTTCCTCCATGGTCAGACGGAGACGAAGCCTGAGCCCGAGCCTGATCCGTGGATTCGTAAGGGGACACAGTATCAGTGAAATCGTTAACTTTGCAGTAATTAAGTGTTACACGGATATGAAAGTCGCGATGAATAGCCTTCAGCCTATCACACGTTTCGCATTACCGAAAAGAATTGTTTTCAAACCTTGAGAAACTCTTTTATATTGAATCACTGTGTGTCATTAGCCCGAAGCAATAAAATATTTCAATCATAAATAGGCCTATTACTCTGAATTCATTCATTTTATTTTTGTGTTTTGGAATCAAAATGCTGTACATCCATTATTCTGCAATGGGAATGTGTTATAATAAAGAATTTAAATCATTCTTGTCATCGACGTCGAATCCGATTCAATGGGCACATGAACCTCAACCCCTTAGAAATAAATCACTCTAAATAATCACCGTTCTGATTGGTCTCAGTTTGTCTAGACGCTTGTTATGAATATTCTCCCGGGCTCTATAATCTGCGGTTGTTTATATTTAATTCGTATACTTATTATTAACATTGAGCTTTATGGCATATTATCTTGGGGATAATGGTCGAGTTGTTATACAGCACGTGGTCATTAGCAGTTGGTGATTGTGCAATGCAGTAGGGCGACGCTGTTTGTCGGAGTGGTTGTTTTTTTTCCTTCATCCGAGAGGCTGGCCTTGATCTTGAATTACTTCCTGTTCCAATAACTTACAGACGAAGCGGAATGTGGTGTTTGACAGGGACTTCACCATCCAGCACTCAGACAAGGCCATGTAGACCATTGCTAAGAATGTTTCCATTCATGGGTATTATCTTACGCAGTGTTCTGGATGTACCAGTAGAATCGTTTGCAGTATAAGTGTACGCGGATGTATGAAAGTCGTGATGGATGACCTTCAGCCAATCACTACGGTTCGGATAGTGCGCATGCGCGGACCCAGACGCGCTTGGATACTGGTATAAAGTTGACTGTGCTTCGATCAATTCATGGACTTTGCACGAGGACAATCCGTTGGTTACGAACCCGCATGAATGTGAAGATATCTCAGGGCACGATACACTAGACTACGGCCTGGTGCTTGTATTGTCGAGTAAACTTGTCAGTTTTTAGTTGCTGTGAGCCGAATGGGGTGAGTTGCGTTGCGTATTAACGGCATGGATGTGGCTTAGTTTAATATGCAACTGATATTATACCAGTAAGCGGTTCATCTAGACGCAATTGGTGGACGCGCGTCCTATTCTATGGTTACAATGCGCGTTCGTCAAGAGAGCGCCAGCAATGCGCATCGACCATGCCGTGAACTACTGCTCACTATTATCCTGTGAACTTGGATGCATCGTTTTAACATTTAGTGGGCTTGACGTTTCGATCCTAGCAGGACCTTTCTCAAAGGTAGAGTGACAAGGACAAAACAGATACATGTACACGAAGGAAGGGGGAAGAGAGTGAATAGTACACGGATGAGAAAGGGATGAGAAGGGAAGGGCAAGGAGTAGGGTAGGGATTAGTGAGATTTGGATGCATCGTGTTCACTGATGGATGCATCGTGTTCACTGATGCTGAACGAGTATCCCTCGCGACTAGTCGACTAGTCGACTAGTATGGCATGTACCGCCCGTTCCTCTTGGTGAAGAAACATCGCTAGAATAGGATTGTATACGATGATTTGGGAAAAGACTGTGATTATATGGTTTTGTGTGTGTGTTTTGCTTTTAGACAGGCTACTTCAACTCCTACCATGGGTTGGGTTCTAGCGGTGAGCGCTCTCATCTTGGCTATGGGTGTAGCTTACATGAGCGGACTGCTCAGCGGGACACCGCCTCCACTACAGGCGGGTGACGGCTGGTGGGGACGAGGTGACAAACCCGCCGGGGAAGAAGACGGGGCTGTCAGGGAGTTCGAGATTCACCTCTCTGAAGAGGGCTTGGAGGATCTTAGAGGTTCGTTAAGGTTCCATGTCTACACTGGCCACGCTATGAAGGCCACTAATATGTGACCCGGCACAGCATAATGAGGAATAACCCCACTTTTGAGATTTTGAGGTTTTCTAATGATGTGAAAGAGTATACTATTAGCTTTCAATTATAATATCCTCTAATACTTAAAGTGTCCGAAAATACCAAAAGAAGAAAATTAATTTGTAATCGAATTGTGAAGATACTTTAATTTCAGGCGTTGTTTACTCAAAAAGTGTTTTGGTGGGATATTCCTCATGTCGTTGTGCCGGGTCACATATCAGGCCACCTTACGCTGTGGGGGACAATGGCCTCACTCGCCTACCAAGCATTATAAAAAGCTCCCCTCGACTTTAATCCTGTGGCCTCTGACTGGCCTACCGAGAGGAAACCTATAGATTAGGCCAAGCCTTGGTATAAATATATTGACTACTTGGGGCTTGATTCGTTTGAATTGAATACTTAATACCTCAATCTGTCCCGAAGTCCTTCCTCGAACTGTGACGTCCTCCAGATTCATGTTGATCAAGAATCAGCAAGACGAACAGGCGTCCTGTAATAACCGAGAAGGGATGTACAGGCTCACAATCATTGAATATGTTTTCTTCGGGTAGTGGTCGGGTATTTGAAGGGCATCGAAAGAATCTGTAATTGAATCTAAGCATTAATAAATTGGTGTCTCAAAATTTAGTGGGCCTGACGTTTCGATCCTAGCAGGACAATTCTCAAAGGCAGAGTTAAATAATTGGTGTGCTAGGACCTAGGACCTTTTCCCACTTCATTTGAATTGTTTTGTTCCGTGCAACTTTAAGCAAATCTGTTCCACCTTTGCCATATGCAAGAATATGTGACTCTATGATTCTTCGTTTAATCGTTAGCCATTCAATATTTCAGGTCGACTGAGGAATACCAGATGGTTTGATGGCATCGAGGGGACTGGGTTCACCTACGGAACCAACCCAGCATACACCAAGCAGATTGTGGACTACTGGTTGAACCAATACGAGTAAGCTCATACTCTCTATTATTTGGCTTCTGTATTTGATGCAAATTATTCAAGTGAGTTTCTCGACTAGGGCAGCTCGGATGGCATTTCAGTAACGAAGAGGATTTTCTTGCGTGCAGTTGGCGTCAGAAAGAAGCGGAGCTTAACCAGTACCCCAACTACAAGACGAATATTGAGGGCATCGACATTCACTTCGTACGAGCCACGCCTAAACTGAAGCCTGGCCAGAAAGCCAAGCCCATCCTGATGGTGCACGGATGGCCTGGCTCTTTCTATGAGTTCTACAAGGTAAGACCCGGTCCACCAATTCACCTCACACATACTGTCATTTGAAAGCTTCATCCAAACCTCAATTTTGACCAATTAATGCTCGGCTCCAATTTTCGCATGAGGAAAATGTTTTTTCAAAACACAGAATTCTGGCAACAATAATGAGATCTATATTCCTATCTTTAGCAGAAAATACCATAGCCTTAGAACCACGCCCAAATAGGTAACGACAACAAAGCCTAGCTGAACCCCATTGCCTGTTGACGTCACCGCATGACGTCAGAGCACGACGTCACACATTGAAGGGCGTTCCCATCAATCACCCCACAATGCTTGCGTTCATGATTTCAATTCAAAACCATATTTTTTTCTCAAAATGTATGACCCTAGGAGTCTTCAATCCTAAACATGTCATGATTTCACAGGGCGCCCTCTATCGCCGCATTTGGATGAATGTTGCTGTTAGTTGATGTGATTTTCCACAGTCACTTCAGTGAAAACATTTACTGTTTTCTTTAGATAATTCCCATGCTGATCGACCCCTCCAATCACGGTGGGAACGAGGAGGACACCTTTGAGGTCATCGTGCCGTCTCTCCCTGGGTACGGTTTCTCAGAAGCAGCACACAAGCAAGGTCTGTCCCAATCTCATTCAAAGCAAGGCCACTGGATTTCATACAAAAATTGCCCATCATTACCTCGTTGATGAAAAGGCACGTTTACCAAGAATCTCTCATACAACTCTCATAGGTGGAATCCAGCAGTCTGCTAACGACGGGCAGAGTACACACTACCCGAAACGTTGAGTTACCGGCTCTTTTCAGAGCCACACTCTTTTTTGTAAGAGAAGTGCAGCTACATGGTGTTACCGCAAACCTTCCACTCACTGTCATACAAGTTAACAATCCACAGAGATGCAAGAATATTTTTGGAAACTCTGACAAGCAACATTGAGGCAAATGATATGTATTTAGTAATTTAGTGCCCAAATAATATAATGCTCTTATTTGCCGATATGTCACGAAAAGATATAGGTCTCATTGGTTGTTTTAAACAAAATTTAATGTCATAATAATGGATTTGATGAATTAGGTCTGACTGCCATGGATGCGGGGAGAATATTCCACAAGTTGATGTTGCGCCTGGGGTTGGATAGCTACTATGTCCAAGGAGGAGACTGGGGGAGTCGTGTTGTCGATCAGATGTCAAGTATGTTCCACAGGTAAGATACTGGTTCGTTGAAAGACTAAGTGGTAGTGAATGATGTCATGAGCCACGTTCCCACTGGACTTAATTTTGTCAAACTGCGGAGGCTGAGCGGAAGAATGACAGAATTAAGTCCAGTGGGGACGCTGGGTAAACTGACGTCCCTGTCAAGTTACCGCTACCGTGATGTAATCTTCATCTTAACCATGGCAATTCTCATCCTCAGCCTCCTCTTCCCGCCCCTCTTCTGATTTCTCCCCTTCCTTCTCCCTCTGCTTCCCACCCTCCCCTTCTTCCTTCTGCTCGTCCTCCTTATTCCTCCTCATCTTCCCCTCTTCTCCTCTTCCTTCCGGCAGCTCCCCCATCTTCCCTTCCCCCTCTCCCTCCTCTTCATTTTCCACCTCGTCACTTTCCCCTCCCCTCCTCTTCCTTCTCAGCTTAACATCTTTCTTCCGCCTCTTCCTCCTCTTTCTCGCCCTCATCTTCCTCCTTATCATTTTCCTCTTCTCTTCTCATCTCTTTCTCATCTTCTGTTACTATACCTCATTCCTGACCCCTCCACCGCATGTTCCTTCTCATCTTCCCCACCTCTTCCTCATTCTCCTCCCCTTGGTTTTTAACTTGGAACCACTTATCATTAGTCGGTATAATCTTGTCTCTTCCAGTCACATCCGTGGAGTCCACATCAACTTCCTCACTTCTAGTTCGCCCTCTGTCGGTCAAATCATCCTGGGTAAACTGTTCCCTTCATTGGCCTTAGATGACCCAGTGTATGCCAAGAGCCTGCCGGGCTGGGATAGACTGGTGTACGGTCTGATGGAGACTGGTTATCTGCACATACAGGCTACCAAGCCAGACACTTTAGGTGAGTCATCTATCGGATACCAGTCTTTTCACAGCGCAGCCATTTTGATCCCCCTCTATTCAAAGCGGTGTAACCAAACCAAGGCTGTACAAGTAAAATAATGGCCATGCGCTGCAGAGTTGAAAAGAGTAGGAGGGTTTAAGCTCACAACTTGGACATCAATCTTTATTGAATCACAACAAAATTGCCTTGGTTCTTCCTTTCTTTCAACATTTGACCTTTGACCCCACAGGTCACGCCCTGACTGATTCGCCGGCTGGTCTAGCCGCGTACATCATGGAGAAGTTTTCTTCATGGACAAACTACGACTGGAAAGAGCTTGATGACGGAGGGCTGGAGGCTCATTGGTCCAAGGATGACCTTCTGACTGACGTCATGATTTACTGGGTTTCGGGCTGCATTACGTCATCCATGAGACTCTACAAGGAGACCATCGGGTCCTACCTCGATGTGCCAAAGTGAGTGCGTCCGTTATTTTGTAATAGCGCCCCCAATCATCCCCCGCGTCACAGGAGGATTGGGATTTCACGAGCGTCAGAAACGCCGCGCTTTTCACGCGTGTACGCGTTCGATCGACACGCCGTACGCACGCATACTGCGCGTGAGCGTCTGATTTGACGCGGCTGAGCTTTTGACATGAAAGTCCAAAGAGATACTAGCTCGAGTGTACAGTACATGTCACAAATCAGACTGCTGAGGGCGCTGTTCATACTTCATGTGAAAATGGGCGACAAGCTTCGAGCTTCCAAAGTGTGTACAGGTTATTGCATCGATGATTTGAAATATACTGAATATGTACCATCTATTTTGGGTTGTTCAATTTCTTCGCAGATATGTGGTGACCATACCTGCGGGGTTAGCCGACCTGCCGCACGAACTGACGAGAACGCAGAAGAGCTGGGCTGCACGACACTACACGGACATCGTGTCTTATACGACCTACCCAACGGGAGGCCACTTCGCTGCCTTCGAAGTGCCCGATCTACTCGCCAAGGATCTTAGACAATTTGTGCAAAAGGTCGAAGCACGTCTTGCCAATCAGAAGAAATAAATCCTACCCCATTCGTCGTCTTGTACAATATTTTGACGCAATTCATTTCAACAGTATCAAATTGAAGTATTCAGGATTTCTAAAGTAACTTCCAAGGCAACTTTCGACAGGGAGTCACATTCAAACGAACTGGAGTTTTTACATTTATATTTTGAAACGAGGTTAATTTTAACAAAAATGTTCTTCCAAATCAAGCTCTTCACCGGTTTACCAATTCATTTTAAAAAAGAGACGATGATTATCCAGTCCAGTGATTCCATAATATTATTATTAGTACAGTAGTTGTGTTCATCGGTATAATCATTCCGAGATGAGTGCATGTAGAGTATACGTAATCATGTATTATAATGTGTCTCATTGTGTTAAACTTTATATCGGCATGAAATCACTAATAGTATTTATCGATTTTTAATCTTTATTTTCAATCTGTGAAATATTTATGCATGGGCTGGAAAATATATTGTACGCAATAATTTATGCCTTCTGGGATATTTTCTGTATAATTATTAAATTTTTAAAAATAATAATGATGTCAACTTAATTAATCGTTTTCTTTATGCTTTCAAAGACAGTAATTTATTCTGTATCGATTTTGGTGCTACCGCAAACCTAATTCTCAACCTCCATGTAATCTACAACATTGTCATTTTAAAGATGCTGCCTTTTAATATTAATTTTACAGTTATTTTTCAAATCTATAATAATTATGTTGTGGTGACTTATTGTGATTCCTGTATACGGATCTGTGCAAACGTGTGACGTGATGAATTGTGACGTCAGAGCATTTTCGGTATTTTTTCTGCCATAGACATAATCATTATAACATTGTCTATGGCCGTTTTCGAAATTGAGGCTTAGGCTCGGGCTCAGGCTTCGTCTTCGTCTGACAAAACCTGAAAAACCAGTTTGTGGTTTGTTTCCGAATTTGAAGTTTCTTGGCTTGATAGGTACAGAGTATTCACCAAGAAACTGGGGCCAAACGCTTGCTTTTAGATGCCTGTGATATTATAACGAGTAAGATAAATATGACCGAAGCCTAAGCCTGAGCCTAAGCCTTCATTTCGAAAACGCCCTGTGATTTGTGCAAACTGTTTTGGTGATATAGCGCCCTCAACAGTACCCGTGCATGTTATATGTATTCTCTAGTCTCATTATGATACTGTACGGGAATGTATCGCCTGTCGTTGTCTCATTGACATCAGTTAATGCAACTTAATATCACTTTTCATTCAGTTTTCTTCCAAACGAGAATCCGTTTGATATCGGTTTCATTGAAGGAAGTTATCCTGCATAATGTAATGCTCTTTATTAAATGATTCTTTGATTCGAACGAACTCTGAAGAATTCATAATCAGATTCATAAACTCTCCCGCTTATTTTTATTTTTTGTTTAGACATCGTTTAGACGCCAAATTGTATTTATCTCAAAAATACAGACCGCGTGAAGGGAGATATTTCGATTATAATATTGTACTCCATTTGACAAAAACACTGATCCAATTCCTCCCACGTGAATTATTACACATGTCTGCATAATTTGTGTTCGTTTGTGCAAGACATTAGCATTATTCCTCTCGAATAAATAACGAGAAAACATGGCATTTCCACTCATGCAAAAACATGTTAAATCGACCCTAGTTTGCAGGCCCATCGATTGCAAGGGACACATAGTCAGACGGTTCCATCTTAGCAATGACTTTCTGGAAGCTATCAACTCTGGCTATCAGAATTGTAGAAGACAAATCGCACGAGGCTTTGCACCTCCCGCACAGGACACACACTGTATACCACAATTTACCACAGTGCCCTCAGGTGTGCAGGCTCACATACCACAGTATATACCACAAAAACCACGCTGTGGTATGTCGTGGTGTATGGCTCTTAACCTTCCACAGAAAAAAAAACATGTATGGTTAATTGTGGTTTCAATGCCGGTTAGGGTTTGAAAAAGTGGTCCCCGCTCTACTCGTGACTTCCGTCGTTGTGTTATGAAGCCAAATTGGTTTCGCTGGTCCCCGTGTGTTTGTTAAGTACTTGTTAGTTGACAGTTGGCTGAAAATCAACCCATTCATGTGTGTACGGATACTATAGGGTTCGGATAGTGTAAGGAATAATTTATCGTGAGTGGTTGCATGACAGAGAAGATCTATGTAAGCACCACTGTCTGCAATAACACGTTCGCCAACCTTAATCACAGAACACTGTGTGAACCTTTGGAAAGGGAACTTCGTTTTGATCTCAATGCATCGATAAAAAGGTTAGAAAGCTGTTATCATTCCTTTGAAAGTAACACGATAGTTCCAACTATTACTCTGAAAAAGCGCTGGAGTTTTGTTTAGCGCGTGGATGCGAGAAAGGAAAGTAAGGCGATGTCATGTTTGAGAATCTACAACTTTGCGACGACTGACAAATTATTCAAGCTGACCAGCAAAACATTGAAATAAGGATTTATGTCTCTGGCCAAAAATCACACAAGAATCCTAACTGTATAACTTGATAGAATGTGACTCTGCCTTTGAGACGTCAGACCTCCTGATATTAGCATTTATGTCATTTTAGTCAGTAAGCGTTTTTTTTATTGTCAGTCAGGAAACCTGTTTGAATAATTATCCGCCATTATTTTTGTTCAGATTTTGGTAATTCTATAGACAGCATGCCGTTTGAATTTTGTTAGCACTTTTTAGCACCAATATATTACTATAGTAGTATTGACTAGGCTGGTGTCCTTCTATATACAAATATCAACAACAAATGACAATGGATGGATGATCCTTACTGCGCATGACACATGCCTTGCTCGACTGAGAGAGGAGAGAGATAGAGAAAGCGAGGTGATCTGGACGCGTACCTTGACAACCATTTCCCAACGCCCCCCGTTGCCTTGGACACGTGTTAGCGACCAAAGAGCTGGCGTGTCGGCCATATTGAATTCGACGCTACCCGACTCGATCGGCGGTACGGTAAAAGCGTAGGTGGCCACGTACGTGCGCTGCAATGGCTGTTTAATAACGCCCGCTGCCTCGACGCATAGCCAGCGCTGCGTACTCCACTCAACGACAAACACACACACGAGCGCAGTGGATTACGAAGGATTCATGATCACGGCAAAGGTAAGAATTCACTGTTTATTGCGATTAAGCGGGCCAGTTTGGGCGTATACTTTAGGTGTGGATGACGATATGATTTAAGGGGATGGGTGTAGGGGACGAGGTGGGTTTGGTGAAGGTTGGATCGCTTGCCGTCTGACGGTGAAGTATGGGCAGGCGAGTTTCTCGCGATGTGGTCGTTAATTTTGGAATGCACGGGGTTATACTACGAAGTCATTATGTTAATGAGGGGCTGGCGTTCTTTTTCGTTTGGACCTGATACTCTCTCCTGCGTATCTCCTGTGGCATCGACAGCCTCCCGATGTTACACCATGGCATTACAATGGATTACTGTCCCATCATCATATCGCCACCTGAGACGTCTCTCTACAACCCAATTCACATAATTCGTGATGCAATCGAATTGTTGATGCAGGGCGCTGACAATTGCATTACAAACTCGCCGATCCCTGTCCAATTTGTCCAAAAAGCAGATTGGATTCCTACGTCTGCTTCGTTGCATGAGGGGGTATGTTTTTCCCCTCTTAGTCAGATATGCTACTTGCATCTGAGGAGCACCATCTTGTACAAATGAGTCTGTTCTTATCGATAATATTACTGTTTAGAAACACGTACATTTGGAATTCTAGCCTCTCGATGGATAGATAAAGATGAAACAAGACTAAGACGACAGTACTAACAGGTACCTTGGAAGTAATTTGTTGCATTCCATGCAAAAGGCCGCACATCGCCTGCTAGTCAGACGATGTTTTTTGTCCATTCCCTAAAACATCTGATGGAAATTTTCCAGATTTTAAAATGTGAGGGGCTTGCCTTAAAGATGGGCATTCGACAAATTGCCTCACTTGACTCTGTGGGGTGACTTGCACTACAGGATCATAAGCATCAGGCGACACGTCCAAAACCATCACCGTTTTCATTTGACATTATCATTGAACGTCCATCTTATAACTATGCAATACAAGATCAGAAGAAAAATGAAAATGGACTCAAACCTTGACTATCCACAGGGCCGTAACTGCTAATTAAGCCCCACCCAAATTTGCCACAGATATTTTAGAACTCGGAATAAATTTGAAAAAAGGGAACTATTTTTGTTTCCGTCGCTGTATTGCTAAAAGGCGGTTATTATCGAAGGATGGGAATAAGTAATCTTTCAGGGAAATTCAGCTTGATGGGTTGAAATTCCTATTGACCGTCTCAGATGGACCAATTCCATTTATATTCAATTCTGTTATGAATAAAAATCAAATCAAAATGGGACTGATTTGAGGGCCTGATAAATTATGTTGGAGACAGGCCATGGAAAATAGATGAATTCGGATGAAAATTTCCGTCTTTCTAAAAAAAAAAACCTGACTGCCTTTCAAATCAGATCGAATTCCAATCAATGAAGAGGGACTGAATGCGACTTGACATTTCTATTTCAAAATGTCAATAACATTCTGCAGAGCGTGCCGGAATAATAAATAATATTAATATTTGATGATCTATCTATATGAAGATATCAATTTATGCTAACAATGAACAGAGCTAGAGATGCGTGTGTCACGAAACAGACTCAAATCGAAATCATAGTTTTTCGATTCTTGACGGGAAGTTGCTTATTTTACAGGGCTATTATAGCACTGACTAAATTGGCATAGAATTATAAAATAATTTGGTTAATACAATCAAGTTCTCTAGTAAAGAGCAACATGCATTTTTATCGACAGCTGAATAAATATCAGATGATAATAATTATCAAGTTGTAAAAACTATGTTTTTATATCGTTCTCAACGGAAGACAGGAGTTTTATGCTAAGCACTGCAAGAATTATCATTGCAACCTCACAGAACATTCATTGATGTAGATAAAAATGGCTGGATAACATTTGGCTAATTTGGTTACGGATTTGAAGCCAGCGTCAAGCATGGGGACAATATACTCACTAATTGGCAGCTCTTGCCCAAGTATTTATCAAAATATATTTCCAGTAAAGCATTCAATATTGACCAAGGACTAACTATTGCATTGGGCACAAGTTTATTTTGCGGTCTTATGGCGTGTCGCGCTGCCAAATCGAGCCAATGTTGTATGCATTATATGTTTGTCTATCTCTGGGTTCCATCCCAACAGGTGAATCAACACCTGTCATTGGTTGATTTGTAACTGATTCCCTCTGATTCCCTGCAGGTGGGTGATGAACGTACAAACAACGACTGCACAGGAGGATTTACGACGCTCTTTCTAAAAACAAAAACAAAAAACAAGTTCCTATATATAGGAACTAGGGATCGTAACCACGCTCGGAAATTGTTTGTTTTTCATCAACTGACTAAAGTAGCTGATTTCGTAATCCGAATGGACGCTGTTTGTTTTCTAGTTGGTCACCAGAGGCGTGTCCAGGCTTTGAATCAAGACCCTAATGAGCAAGCCAGGGGAGAATGAAGGGCAGTGTGATCACCTGACACGCACGGGACGCGATAGCTCTCAGAGCGAACCCTAATTGCACTTCGAAACCTTGAAAACTCAGACTCCGGATGTTTGCTTTAAAGGATCATCTGATTGGACAGAGAGATCGGTGACGTAGCATTTAAGGAAGACGACCTGTACGAATCACGCTATGGTCTTGCAGTCTTAGAACCATCGCTCAGACCGCTGTGGGATATTAGATGCTGGGGCTTGATGAAGATAGACATGAGGCGTTAGAGTACAGTGCATCTAGCACCGTCTCTTGATAATCAGCCGGTTGGTTCAACTGATGATCAAGACTCTGGGACCGTAACTATCGATTTTGAGGAGGAGACACCTGCGCGTTTATTAACTTGTCTGCCGCTCGGAAACACTCTCTGAGTGTATGGTGTCGCTTGATATCTGCGCCGATCTGTCGGGGGCGTTTGGCGGGGGATTGACCTGAGCCTCCGACTGCCAGATGGTGACGGGATGAGGGGAAAGCGATCTCGAGTCGGTGGGACCACACCAATCATCTCCGGGGACTTGGAGTCAGGGCCCGAGCTCGAGATGAACGTGACGGACGCAGACATGGCCCGGGCCAAGCGGCGAGAGAGGAGGAAGGCGCGGCCCTCTCTGTGCACCTGCTGCCACAACTGCTTGCCCAAGTGCCTGCGGTTCCAGTTCAAGACGGCGTCCATGGAGGCGACCTACCAGACGTACTTCACCAGGCAGCGGAGGGACGCTCTCCCAGTCCTGGCCGGATTCACGCTGCTCTTCGACTTCGTCGTCCTCATCCTGTACATCTACAAAGCTATGACCACGGCTATCGCTATCATGGCGATCACCACGGTGGCTAACTTGATTGTGTTTCTCATGTGTCGTTACAAACTTGTGACGGACTGGACACTACTACACGTCATGCCCTACGCCGTCTGGCTGCTGCTAACAGGCCAGTGTATTGTGGACTTGATGTACTACTACTTTCCCATGTCACCCAGTGATGGTGTCGGCTGGCAGGTCTTCTTCATCTTCGCCTCCTTCGTCATGCTACCGGTGCGACTCAGCTATATCGTGGTGCTTGGGCTCCTGAATATAACCGTTCACACTGTCATAGTGGGCGTGTTTTCAACCACACATCAGGGCAATATGGCTGTGCAGGTGAGTCTCAAATTCAGTTCCATAATCTTGATGTCATTGGTTACAGATGTCATAGTTCAAAAGAACACTTCCTATATATTTTTACTAAATAAAATGCAGCCTCCTGAAAGCTCTAAGAAAGATCATACAAAGTGTGCAGAAGTTCTGCCTTCAGCGATTTTATACCAAAAACCATCGAAGTACAGAAACGAAAACTCGCTGACTCGTTCGATTACGCATGAACGCGCTGACATGGTAACGCATTGCCCACTGACGTGATAATGCGTTAACGCGCTGACACAATAACGCGTTAAGTAACGCGTTAACGCGCAGACGCAGTAACGCGTTAACGCGCTGACACAATAACGCGTTAAGTAACGCGTTAACGCGCAGACGCAGTAACGCGTTAACGCGTGCACACGGTGGCGCGCTGCAGGCGCTGTCCAAAGCGTTAACGAAAAGTTGCGTAAGTTACGCCACGTACAAATGTTGCGTGAGTCTTGCGCCACAACGACTCTTTAAAATGTGTGCACTATTTAGAAAAGGCAGCAAAATGTTGATGGAACCGACAGGTCCCTAGTTGATTATTAAGACAAAGGATCCTCAATCAAACAATGAGCCTATAAATGCTTTCAACAAGGGCAAATAACTGCGCCCATTTTGCCTATCAGCGAGTTCTGAGACTGCTTACAAAATGTCTTCCTTTACGAGATATTGCAATTCAGTACAGCAATCGCAAAGTGGCATTGCTGTACAGTGACCAAAACACTTCACAATCATCATGGAAATTCCATTGGTAGGCCTACGGTACGAATAGCACACATCATTATGTAAACCACTTGAATTAATGTTCTGAATCGTCGAGGCAGAAACAATTTTATGCCATAGATTAACGCAGCATTTATGGGCGCGCTCGGCTTTCAGACATCTCGTTCCCAGCGGTTCTTTTCAACATCGTTCCCAGAAGTCCGTCAGGGGGTTAAAAAGAAAATGGGTGTGTTCAATATCAATAAGACTTAAGGCTTTGCATGGTGGGTGAATCAATATAGGAAGGTTTGCGGTGACACCATGTATAAGGTATCTTAACTCTAAGGGCCACTCAGGTTCTTAAACATGGTGTCACCGCAAACCTTCCTATTATAGAGTTCGATATCGGTGTGTGTGTTTTCATGTGTTTTCCAGACGGAAATTTCGTTTATCTAGATGCTTCACATGACCTCCAAGTTTACTCATTAGGGGGGTTTTAGTTGAGTGGGTGTTGTCTTAAACCATTAGGTCTGAAAAACACCCAATGACAGTATATTTACCTAAGTGGAAATGCGAGGTGACTATGGTAAAAAAAATTCGGAGAATGTTGATATATGCCAATCACCCGATTTCGATGAGCCGCGTTATCGCCGAGAACAGACGTAGAAGGTCTTGGACTGGTTCCCGCCTCTGGCGGATTATTTCGCGTGAGAGAACCGTTATCTGCATGACTTTAAATGTTGGTTCACAAACCCAAGGCGTGTCATAGTACCCTATAAGGGCCAAACCAAAAGATTATGCAAAGAATAGTATAAAGTGATATACAAAAATGTTGCAAACTGCTTACTGACTAAAATTGCCAAAATGCAAAACTCAAAATTTAGTGGGCCTGACGTTTCGATCCTAGCAGGACCTTTCTCAAAGGCAGAGTGACAAGGACAAAACAGATACATAATCATATAGATATGGGCTCCAAATTCTACAACAGCTGTCTCACACCAATTTTCAAAAACTAAACAATTCATAATTTAAATATTATAATTACTGGCTCTAGTTTGATCATGACGTTACCTGGATATGCCTGAAGGTAGAAGATAAAAAAAAATCTGAATAATTATGTATGAATTTGAATATCGCAAAAAAAGTGAGCTATCATAAATACAATGATTAAAATTATTCGTCCGTAAATTAGGGGAGAACAAAATAATGTCATGTTGTGAGCACCGTAGCTCCCGTCGTTCTATTCATGGTCTTCCTGCATGAGTGCCATTGCGAAACTGCCTTCCGTTACCATGGCAATCATCGATCAACAGGGTTTTTTCGGGGCGTTCGGTTTCCGTGGCAACGGAGCGTGGTCATGGAGAAAGGGCACGGCTGTGGTCTCTAATAGACGCGGCTGGGGGATCCTTTCAGGGCAAATTTGGCTCGTCGGGAAGGAGGGGGAGGAGGTTAGACAACGATAATTATGGCGGTCAGGTGATAGCACTTGCTAAATGTATTCTACATTCCTTAGTGTACCTCGGTGCAAGCTCAATTGGACGCGTATATACTGCCAGGCATAAACAGTGACCGTAGCTTTGTCGTGGACGCTTGGTGGCTATGTTAATGTGTGTGGGTTTGCTATTGCATGGGTACGCGGTTGAATCAAATAATTTCGCTTAAGCCATGCCCTGCTATTATCTTTGCCAGAATTTGAAATTCAGATTTATAATCATCCTGAGTTGAAATTCATCCGATAATAAATTAAAACATGATTGCTGACCCCAGCTGAACCATCAGCCATGGAGATATGATTATCAGTCTTATATCTTTGGTGTGCCAGGACTTAAAGGTGCACTTGAATGCAATCGAACATACGATTTGTTTGGGGAGGAAAAAAGAAAACAAAGTTATGATGTGCTAGATCACATTGCAGAAACGGAGGATGGGTTAGAGGAAGATTTAAGACCGATACTCCGAGGAGCAGTGTATTTGAATTCATGCTTGTTCTCGTCTTTACCATTGAACAATGCCAGCATTTTCGACATCAACTCGGACCAATGCCGTGACGTTTGCCCTTTTCAAAAATTGTTTCGATGGTAAAGACATCGATATTTCACCCCAGAGCGAAGGACAAGATGTGGTATTATTTTCCAATCAGTTTAAGAATCTTTAGATTAAATGAAATAATCACTTGCAGTAAGGGCTTCTTATTCAAAAACGTCAGTCGGACCCGAGAGATCTTTTAAAAAGCCCGTCCCGTCCATTTCTACCTTGAAGGCTGAATCATTCGCTATACTAAGCTCTTCAATCCAGGAATTACATCAATAATCCTCAAGGATCTACAAATGCGCTCCAGTCGCTCTAAATCACCCAGTGCATTCATCAGACTTATCCAATTCCAACAGAGCCGGACGAGGGGCTAATGGTCCGACCATGACAGCGCTCAATCATTGGTGTTTGAATTCATCCCCTGTCACGATCTTTACTCTCCGTTGTTGTAATCATGTCCAAGTTAACACCGGGCTTCGCGAAGGGCCGTACACCGACCTCGAATAAGCTGAGGCTAATACCGCTGTGAACATTACTGCTACTTGATCCGATAACAGTCGTAAAGCGGTCCACAGTAGACAGGATGAGTGCAACTACGGCTCATTTGAAAGGATTGATCTACACGAGGCGCTTTAATGCCAAACTACGTTCAAACGAAGTCCAGAAATTATGCGCCTCGTTAGAATAGTGATCCTCATGTCTACTTGGACTGTCAGCCACCATGAGCGTATGAATCGATGGAGTCTTAGCCGATGCATGCTGCACGGTTGACACAGGCTTAATTTAAAACGAGCAAAGAATCTGTAGCCATAGCCAGTAGAGTTTGCTGCACCATTCTGACGTCAACAATAATAATTGCCCTTTAGGCTACTGCGCGCATTCTGCTCATATTCTTGGATTAAAGAAACACAAGTTTCCTAATGACTGTGTGCAGTACAATTGTTCCAAGCCACTCAGTGTTATTATGCATCTCTTTGCCTATGTACAGACTGAAGTACAGACCGGTCGTTATAACCATACTTTAAGCTGTAACCAGATATGCAATCCGTCAAATTCCTTCCATTTTTTTTTAATGAGGATGGTGATGATTCCTGACTAATTTCCATCTCCAACCACAAACAAATCCTTCAAAATAATGTATTTCCCCTTACCTATTTAAAGCGGTTTCAAGAAACCGTTGGATTCTTTAGGTTGAGTACACCTGCAGTATTTATTACACCTGCATAGCTAATGGTTATACGCCTGGATCCGCCATTTTTGATCCGTTTACAGTGAAGTGCGCATTACTCCAACGCGCCAACCCATTAGCCGCGCTGTCCATTATCGTTCCTCTCTTCCTCCGAAACTCCTTTCTCGCCGTGTTTTCCTTGACTTGCGAAAACGAAGATGCGTGTCAGGCTCATTGACGCTGCAGAATGTAATGGCTAGTTCGCTTCGGAGACACTGCCAAAGTGGGTGCGTCTCTGAAAATCGCAAGCCGCGTGCGCGTTCGTTGTTGATTCTGAGTCGCGTCCATGCTGTAACAGGGAGAGGGAGAATTACTATTGAGCTCCTTTTAATTTTTTGATCATGGCGCGGGGGTGGCCAGCTTGTAGCCGTGTTTACATAGCGCTGCACCTGTCGTCTCTAATGTAGCCTATGCACCTGACACGCTCTTGTCGAATGTCTACAGTTCAGCACTGTGATCAGATAGAACCAACTCCAAACATGGACAGATTAAACGGGATTGCAAGGCATATCAAACATTCTCCTTACAAGACGAGAATCCATCTGATATGCCCGCTATATCATGAATCTTCAACAACACTACGACATTCCCACGCGATATGAGGGCTGGTTATTATCAACCGACCAAAACAGTTCCTTGCTGCGCCAAATGCTTTCCTGATAGTCTGACTTACTATGTTCCATGCTGCCCAAAGTATCATGCAGGGAACTTTTTTTGAGCGTCGACAAATTTCTTTCTTTCATATGCATCAAACAATGGAATTATAAAGTTGTTAAAAAAATAATGGTGTTGGTTGTAGTGGTGATGGTGGTGATGGTGGTGATGGTGGTGATGGTGGTGGTGATAGTGGTGGTGGTGGTGGTGGTGGTGGTGGTGGTGGTGATGATGGTGGTGGTGGTGGTGGTGGTGGTGGTGATGGTGGTGGTGATGATGGTGGTGGTGGTGGTGGTGGTGGTGATGGTGATGGTGGTGGTGATGATGGTGGTGATGATGGTGGTGATAGTGGTGGTGGTGGTGGCGGTGGTGGTGGTGGTGATGATGGTGGTGGTGGTGGTGGTGGTGGTGGTGGTGATGATGGTGGTGGTGGTGGTGGTGGTGGTGATGGAGGTGGTGGTGGAGCAGGTTGGTATCGTGAGGAGAATGATAAGGATGACGACGATAGAGAGGAGAGAGGAAGAGGGTAGAGGTGACAACAAGGAGGGGGATAAACAAAGCAAAATATGAGGGTATATATTGGGACAATAATAAAGATCTGGAATAATAAAGATCTTGAATGGATCTAAAATGATAGAATGATCTAGCAGATATTTCACAGGGTCCCTGATGCATCACTGATAATTATATTCCAGTCCTCCCTCGCTCGTTCCTCCTGAATAATGCCACCCTAATTGTTGATCTCTTTATAATAATTGTCGTCAAAAAAAAACTGCGACCCGTTCCCAAAAATATGCAACCTTCAGCTGCAAGAGTAAAGCATCCAGACCTGGGTACTGACGTGTTCATCCAACCGCATCACTTTACATTACATATATTTAGGTGTCTATGGTGACCACCTATTGTTCCTTTGTTTCACTCTACCTCTCTAGCTGGCTGCCAACTTGATGTTGTACGCATGCTCCATGATAGTGGGCTGCATCTTGTTTTTGATGGCAGACCGTAAGCAGCGCAAGGCCTTTGTCGAGACCAAGGCGGCCTTGGAGATCAAGATGACGCTGCAAGAGCAGAGCACGCAACAGGTGAGTGGGTGGACTGACGAATAGTCACGGTATAGCTACCTGCGTGGCTGGACTGACGAATAGTCACGGCAGCTACATGCGTGGCTGGCCCGACGAATAGTCACGGCAGCTACATGCGTGGCTGCCACTGACGAATAGTCACGGCAGGTACATGCGTGGCTGGACTGACGAATAGTCACGGCAGGTACATGCGTGGCTGGACTGACGAATAGTCACGGAAGCTACCTAGGTGGCTGGCCCGACGAATAGTCACGTCAGCTTCATGCGTGGCTGCCACTGACGAATAGTCACGGCAGCTACATGCGTGGCTGCCACTGACGAATAGTCACGGCAGCTATATGCGTGGCTGGCCCGACGAATAGTCACGGCAGCCACATGCGTGGCTGCCACTGACGAATAGTCACGGCAGGTACATGCGTGGCTGGACTGACGAATAGTCACGGCAGCTACCTAGGTGGCTGGCCTGACGAGTAGTCACCGTACAGCCACATGCGTGGCTGGCCCGACGAATAGTCACAGCAGCTACATGCGTGGCTGGACTGACGAATCGTCACGGCAGCCACATGCGTGGCTGGCTCGACGAATATAGTCACGGCAGCTACATGCGTGGCTGCCACTGACGAATAGTCACGGCAGGTACATGCGTGGCTGGACTGACGAATAGTCATGGCAGCTACCTAGGTGGCTGGCCCGACGAATAGTCACGGCAGCAACATGCGTGGCTGCCACTGACGAATAGTCACGGCAGCTACATGCGTGGCAGCCACTGACGAATAGTCACGGCAGCTATATGCGTGGCTGGCCCGACGAATAGTCACGGCAGCTACATGCGTGGCTGGCCCGACGAATAGTCACGGCAGCTACATGCGTGGCTGCCACTGACGAATAGTCACGGCAGGTACATGCGTGGCTGGACTGACGAATAGTCATGGCAGCTACCTAGGTGGCTGGCCCGACGAATAGTCACGGCAGCAACATGCGTGGCTACCACTGACGAATAGTCACGGCAGCTACATGCGTGGCAGCCACTGACGAATAGTCACGGCAGCTATATGCGTGGCTGGCCCGACGAATAGTCACAGCAGCTACATGCGTGGCTGGCCCGACGAATAGTCACGGCAGGTACATGCGTGGCTGGACTGACGAATAGTCACGGCAGCTACCTAGGTGGCTGGCCTGACGAGTAGTCACGGTAAGCTACCTGCGTGGCTGGCCTGACGAATAGTCACGGTAGCTACCTATAGGTGGCTGGCCTGACGAATAGTCACGGTAGCTACCTATAGGTGGCTGGACTGACGAATAGTCACGGTAGCTGCCTATAGGTGGCTGGCCTGACAAGTAGTCACGGTATCTAACTATAGGTGGCTGGACTGACGAATAGTCACGGTAGCTACCTATAGGTGGCTGGCCTGACGAATAGTCACGGTAGCTACCTATAGGTGGCTGGCCTGACGAATTGTCACGGAAGCTACATGCGTGGCTGCCACTGACGAATAGTCACGGCAGCTACCTGCAACCATTGCATCCCTTCACGGAAAGTACACAGCAGCAGTAACGAGCGTTGACCTTGTAGCCGAATAAATCACAGAAATCATCAGATTCTAATTCAACAAGATAAATTGCACAAAGGGAACAACGATAAAATGGTCACCGTGCTTACGAGGTCCCCAAGACAATGCGCTTGTTGTATCCATTAATCCATAATTACTAATACAACGTGACCTTGACTAAGCATTAGGGGCAGGGCAATCAGTACTCGTCATCATATCATCATCGTGGGACAGAATTAAAACAATGTAGAAGGTTTCTCTTTCCAGAAGAGTGTGGCTCTTGGAGGAGCCATCAACTCGACTTTTCGAACAGTTTTCGAATATTATAGTGTTCAGCAAAGTGTTTATCCATCCCACCTTCATCTGGCTGTTGTATGTAACCAAGGAGCTATTAGTACACCTCCTTGATGTAACTACCCCTGGATGCACTGAGGGACCTATCTCCCCCTGCATGGGTCTTTGTTTTCATTGCATGCAAGACCCATCAGGTATGCTCAGGTAATTAAGCTGGTGCGTGCAAGGAGGCACGTATCACCTTATGAATACGATTTTCATCACTGTCATACCAAGACAAGTGAAGAATCTTAATGCACGGCAGGGTCGTCTTATTTGCGCAGGCGCCCATCCAATTTTCTTGTTACGTAATACCAACCCCTCCCCAGAAATCATTCCTTGTGCACACACACTCAGGCAGGCAGTGATACATACAATGCTTGTTTGCCTGACACGGCAGGTTACAAAAATATCCCAAGAAGTACAGTTTCCCTTGTTTTCATTCGAGGAAGGTCATAGAATGACTTTGTCCATTTGTATCCATCCCCCAAAAAGGATTTTACAAGCTACTCCTCGAAAGATTCGCGGTATATTTTTAGAAACTCCTTCGGAATTAAATTTGTTGACCAAAGACGCAGTCCTTCATAATCTGTAAACAATCTAATAACAAACCCTCGCCACCGATGAGGACGTCCAAAAAAGAGATGAAATCCCTATTTTGGGGAGGAATTGGTCGCTGTGAAGAAAGCGCGTCATTGAATTATTTTCCAATTGCGATTTCTATCAGCGATACCGTCCCGATAATTTTCCTTTTCGATAGATAATTATCAGGGGTAGGAAAAAGATATAAGACTGACGGGAAAAAAATAAGGATGAATATCCATCTTCAAGTGGTGGAATTATATAGCTAGAAGTATAATCACTGGAATAACATAGATTTTCATTTCGCTTTATTCATTATTCGTGCATTTATTTGTTTATGTATTCATTGATCTATTTCTTATGCATTCACTTATTTATTTGTTTATGTATTCATGGATTTATTTGTTTATGTGTTCACTCATTTATTTATTTATGTATTCATGTTTTTATTTGTTTATGTATTCATATTTTTGTTGATGTATTTATTTATTTTTTGTTTATGTATTCATTTTTCTTATATGTTCATTTATTTATTTATCAGAACAAATTATCAAGCAAGAGAGAAGATGCAAAACACCCAAAGCATTTGCGATTTTTTTTTTTTTTTTTATATTCTTCAGGCCAAAAAATATTGAATGTCGAATCAGTCAGTCACACAAATGTTAAGCTGACATCATCACAAACCTCTAGGGAAGGGGCTCGTGCAGGAAATCACCCACACAAGGTTTTTGATATACACTGGTTCAAATATCAGATGGATAAATCCCCGCGTACAAATGAACTCATTTCCATTGGATAGCAATGCCGAGTCTGGCCATCAGCCCAGCCCAGGGTCATGACGTCATAGCTTACAGAATTTAAGCCTTGCTGTCTAGATGCAGTCTTGGGGTATGAGGCAGGCATCCAAACCAATGCTCCTAGTAACACGCCCCAAATATTGATTGCTTAGTGGTCTAAACCATGCCGCGGTTCACCCGCCTTCTCCATGCAATATTTGCCCATTAGCGAGCGGTGGTATTTACCTTTTCGGTAGAGGCAGCATAATCAGCTGGCTTCATACACGAAACTAACCAAAGACTGAGGCTTGGATATCTTGACGGCAGGCAGGAGGTATATAAATGCACTGAATATTCAGTGGGATTCGTGTTTATGCATTAACTATAGATATGAATATTCAGTCATTCGAGATGGGCGTAATGTGTGATTTAGATGAACATGTGTATCAACCTCGACATTTTCGGGAGTTAGATGTTTCCTAGCAGGAACTTTTCTCCATTGCAGAATGACAAATACCTCTCCCAAACGCGGAGGCTTCGTAAGCCGGCCCTGCTACTGTGACTGATTCCTGTGCGTGGTATTCACGTATTGTACTCCAGACTGTGTTGTGGTCTTGAAACTAGATTACCGCGTTCCCATCGGCACTAATTCGATTCTGGGCACGTTAGCTCGTCCGCCATGTTTGCCATCGGACTTTGCATGCTCAAACCATGGATTTCCTTCCTCCATGCTCAAACTGTCTGGAAATAACTTGCATGAGGCAAACAGGACAGATATTGTGGATGTTTTATACACTCAGGGCCATCTGGGTTAATGCATTCAATTTGGGCCAACCTTTAAGCTGCATGACTGACATCTGAGTTGATGTCCTGATAAGTGATACATAGCTTCGACTAGTCCCTGCGTTCTAAGGGAAATTTCAAACACAAATCTCGTTCTGCTCGGATCAGGACAATGTCGATGACAAACTGAACCGATTCAGTCGTTTTAAATGGTTGATTTTACATGGAAGAGGTGACTGAGAATGCAAAGCTTTCACGCCTTGTTTTATTCGAAATCATGAATGGTTCAATTTCCCTTTAACGGGGGATGTTTAAGACCGCGCTGCCGTGTTTTAACCAACTCTCCTTTCCAAATACTCTAGAAAATATCGAACGGGAACCAAGGTCGATTAGATGAGACGCTTAAATAAAGGTCACGGATTTCTTCTACGGCGCAATAAAGATTTTGCAGACGTCCGTATGAGACCAATCGATTCTCGATATACATCGGCACGACTGGTTTGCTGCATCAGGTCGTAATTTCAGTCCAACTACTTTTTCAAAAGACCCAGATGAAATACCATGTACACAAAAACACCACGGCATATCCGTGGTATTTGATAGGCATGACACTGCATATAGCACGAAGAGCCGTTTTGTTTATACTTTTGAGGTTCCATTTTGTGAATTTTTTCTCCCGGTCAAGTAACTGCGCCTTGCATTACCCTCGATTCGCAGAGTACCCTTCGTATGTGGAAGACGATTCAGGTTTTCAGTCCGCATTCAAAGTTATACAAACCTACTTCCAAGTTGGAATTAGAATTGTTTTCCGTTGATTGAAGCGTTCTGATGCAACGGAATGAAAAGCTGCGTTGGCAATTTATTAAATCGAGTGCAAATGCTTGTTCCCATGCATTAGGAGGAGTTATTGTTGTCTGTGCTGCCCAAGCACGTGGCTCGTGAAATGATGAAGGATATCGGTACGGTGAACAAGGGACAGTTTAACAGGATCTACATCAAGAGACATGAAAATGTCAGGTAAGTAACAAACAAAGAGCAACAAAGTTCCACACCATAAAGGTCTTCAATGCAAAGGTTCCTCACCATAAAGGTCTTCTATGCAAAGGTTCCTCACCATAAAGGTCTTCAATGCAAAGGTGCCACACCATAAAGGTCTTCTATGCAAAGGTTCCTCATCATAAAGGTCTTCAATGCAAAGGTGCCACACCATAAAGGTCTTCAATGCAAAGGTGCCACACCATAAAGGTCTTTAATACAAAGGTGCCTCACCATAAAGGTCTTCAATGCAAAGGTGCCACACCATAGAGGTCTTCAATGCAAAGGTGCCTCACCATAAAGGTCTTCAATACAAAGGTGCCTCACCATAAAGGTCTTCAATGCAAAGGTGCCACACCATAGAGGTCTTCAATGCAAAGGTGCCTCACCATAAAGGTCTTCAATGCAAAGGTTCCTCACCATAAAGGTCTTCAATGCAAAGGTGCCACACCATAGAGGTCTTCAATGCAAAGGTGCCTCACCATAAAGCTCTTCTATGCAAAGGTTCCTTACCATAAAGGTCTTCAATGCAAAGGTGCCTCACCATAAAGGTCTTCAATACAAAGGTGCCTCACCAGCATAAAGGTCTTCATTGAAAAGGTGCCTCCTTTTTCCTCTTCCACTTCTTAGGTTTTTTCAGTGTTTTCAGATTCCCCCATCTGATGTGACACATGTTGAATTGGCCAACCCTTAAAGGCTCCTTCTTTTGATGCTCGGGGTTCCCATTGAGATCCTGCTTTATAGGGATCCTTCCGTGGTACTACAGTTTAAGGTGTAACCCCTTTTAAGGTCCCTGAATTGCATCTTTTTAAAGTAAATTAAGGTTAGATATTTTCAAAGCTCGCTTTTGTAAAGGTTCTTCTTCTAAGGCTACTTAAGTTGCCTTGCTTTCCCATCATACACCAACTATAAGCACACCTGATTTGCATGTCCACCAATCTCTCTGCATGGCTGAAACCCTGGTTGCCATGGCGACCGACAAACGAGGTATGACGGTCATTATGCCGGCATATCGTGCGGGTGCACTGCAGCAAGCAGACATCACCAAGTGATTCCGCGTGTTGTGCATTGACAGTGTTCTTGATCGATCATGATATTTCGCAATATTATTTTTAACTTTGCTGTTAACAGCAGACCTGCGCTGCATTGCATTTCATTGTAGACAATCCCGATTAATCATCTATAATTACTCAATTAATTAATCAATAATTATATAGGCCTATGTATGCTACGTGATATTTCCTTTCCTCCCTCCTCATTGTTCTCCCTCCTTATCCTTCTCCTCGTCCTTCTCAGTCTCCTCTTCACTCTCCTCGTCTCCTTCTTTCTCCCTCCCCTCACCCCCTTACAATCTCACCCCTCCATTTTTCTTCACGTCTTCCCATTCACTACCACAGCGGTCAACAGTGCATTTCTATTCTACGCATCGGTCCGCGGTAACTGGAAACACAACCTTAGGCAGACCAGACGGAATCCAAAATACTCAGTAACTCTCACACGCGGCGTACCCTGCCTCATAGTGTCCCTTATCATGTATCCCCTGGGGCCTCTGCGCTTGTTCCGTCGACCTAAACCCAATCAGGCCATACGTCCATCCACCTGCAGAAGCAGGGCGGAGAAAATGAACGATTCCCCGAAGACCCTGCGTTTATTTATGGTCGCTGTGATGCCTTCAGGAGCTGATTAAATTGGGTTAGGGAAGGCTTTCCCCATTGGCAGTCAGGAATGGAGACCTACAGGCAACTAGTGACCTGCATGCGTCTTGAGCTGGATAATCCAGCACAGTTACAATCCAGGTTTTAAGTGCCTTGCCCACAAAAGACCGTGTAAGTTGGCCTCGAGAATGTACGTGTTACCGCGAGATTCCTGACTTCCGGGCTCCTCGGATAGGAGGTAAAGCGTGGAGCGTCGAACGTTTTTTGCTAATATATTTTGTTTTTAGTTGGAAAGAGGCTTTCTTCATTATGTAATAATGCATTCAAAATTGGGCACGTGTTAATCTCCGATAGCAGGCGGCGCGGTGCCCGAAAGTGCATGTACGGTGACCTTTTTCACCACGAGAGTTACACGGTCTATATCCCCGATCATAATACAGGAGTGAGGAGATCCACGATGCTAAGATCCCATTTGGGGCTTTCCTTGGGTTTAACGACACGATTAATTTCTGATCTCATACAGGGTTCCTGCCCTACGATCTTACAGAACGACTATTAAGTCGACTTTTATTTGTTGGGCCCCGGAAGCTAGAATGCCATAATCTTCGCGTGTAAAACAGCATCAATCTTCGCGTGTAAAACAGCATCTGTGTTACTGCACGGATTCTATTTTTGAAGTCTTGCCTTAGTTGCGCGTTGCTTTCCTTTTTCATTCTGTTTTATCGCCGAATAATACAAAAGCAAAGGACAATTTGTTTCATCCTTTTTTTCTCCTAGGTACGGAAAGACCTGTCCAATTTGCTGTGATGGATTCTCTCGTCTGAGCACATGCCCATGTAGAATTCAAGAAAAGAAACAATTTCTGGACGAATGTGGATTTGTATTTTTGAAATATGGTGAATGTCAGACAATAATACCGGTTCCTTGCTGGCTAGGGCGAGACAGATACACTCGTGGTTGGATACTGATGTTGAGAAATGACTTATGTCTCCTTTCACCATGTGACGAGGGAAAGGGGAAGGTTGCGAGAGAGTAAATATTTGGATTGAACATGACCATACAAAAATAAATAGAGAGCAACTGTGAAGTGGACATCAGCTCAGTCAGCCTTTCCATTCTGAACAAAGTAGTGAAAATGTTGGGTTTTTTTATCAATTTTTTGATAAGAGATGTTACAGCCATTCTTCTTGCCGTTCATTCCAAGCAAAGGTATACAGGCAAAGGTCTTGTGCCTTTCCTGGAAATCCTGGAATTATGAAATGGATGTTGTTTAGCACCGGGTACACAGGGAATCCGACAAAGACGACTGAAGGGTCCATGGTTTGTCTGATTTCTGTATTCTTTTGGCAACCGAAATCACAAACCAGTCAACCTCTTGAAATGCAGTGTATATTCTGTATGATTGTAAACCTCTTTGGCATTCCTCGTGCTACGTGTTTTGAGCACCATAATTCAATCATTTCTAGATTTGGTTGGCATGTCAACACAATACATTTAATCAATTATTTCCCACAGTGTTGATTTAATCGAATCTAACGCATAAGGGTTTTTTTCTGTTCACTTGGAGTCTACGACTGTTTGCTACGGCAGATGTTTTCCCTCTCAGAAGAAATCAACATTTGGAAATGTAGACATCCTATTTCCTTTAGAAAATCTAGACGCATGTTTCATTCACTGGCGTGAATGTCGGAGTTGTCTGTGTGCAAGATAGGATGGCGATGTATGGGAGTATTTGGTTTGGTCAAATGGGAAGCAGACATGCATCCATCATCATCCATCTTGGCATCTTTCCTTCTGTGTGATGGCGTCTTATATAGACATCCATTTCTGTTTCTTATAATTTGGCCGTTCCTCAAAACAAAATGGAAATCTGGAGACTACATGCCTGGATCCAAGGGCAGACAGATGTAGGAGTCAATTCACATCGTAAGGTTTTTATTGATCGATGATTCTATAATGATATCTCAGGGTATATTGTTTTCTTCCCTGGGTCCACCTCACACTATACTGCATCTCTCTCCACTATAGACACTAGTATCATACATTGGCCAAGTCAATGCTGAGACAAGTCAGCGCAATAGAGGGTTGACATGTCTGTCCTTCGCTTTAATCCCCTCGGTATTTACATTACGCGATCATCTTCTTCGTTTTGTAGTTAATGGTTTGCAGCATATGGCCTTGTCACGTCCCTGTCATATTTATTTCCTTATAGTCTTTAGAAAAACAAATTCCGTAAAAAATATCCGTATGATTTTTAGCGGCAAGATGCGTTTCGTGCTTCATAATTTGTGTATTTATATGTTCATATTAATTGATATATCTAGTCATAAATAATAATTCAGAACCACAATTTGTCCGTGGGTACATGGACTGCAAGTGGCGTTGGGTGACACGCGTATACCGTCAATCGCGATCGTGAATATCAACGCAAAGTTAATTTCTGGGTTCCAATCCCGCCAGTTTGTTCCCAATACCTTATTTCTGCATGCAGAGGTCTACGCCTCGTTTCTTGCCACAGTAATATTGGCCACCGTCTTATTTCGATGTGAGTGGCTTGCTTGGTCTCCTCCGATGCATGGACTTCGGCAGGTGTGGTCAAATTGAGCCGTTGCGAAACGACAATTGCCCGTTAGTGCCAGTGCTTCAGGCGCCGTCTCTTGAAGGTTATATAGGAAGATGAGCAAAACTGCCTTCCTCGGATAAGACAAGGTGTTCCGTGAAGGAAATGTCACCAATACAGAAAAAACATGCAGTCAGTGAAATAAGGGAAGATCTACACGTCTCTATAGACTGAGATGAATGGATTGAATATAATTTGATTTTGAACAAGTCACGGCTAAAAGTACCGATCCGTTGCCTCGGGAACAGGTGATTTTTTTTTAACTGTAAACAAAATTGTTGTCTGAACCACTGCATTCAATCGACCATGTTTATTGATAACACTTGACCCGTGCGGTCCCGTGTTTTAATAACATTCTGTCTGGGGTGTATATATAAGCTGTATGTGTTCGCTTCCGCCTCTTATCTCCCTCTCCATAACTATTATTATTTACCATAAAAATCCTTCAAAACAGAATTTACTCAGTCTTCTTGCACGGAAAAAGAAATACAGAGTGATGCAAACTGCACAGTCTCTATCTCTGTCTGTCTCTCTCGATCTCTCTCCTCTTCTCTCTCTACCTCTCTCTCTACCTCTACCTCTCTCTCTCACACTCTAAGGCTGTTGTCGTGAGAAAAAATTCTTGTCGACATGTCGCGAGAATTTTATGCCGACTGTCGACATTGTCGCGACAGAGACCCGATTTAGTCAAAAATCTGTAATCACAATGTTAGATTTTTTTTAGGTAATAAACGAATGGGGCATGTCAAACCGCCATAGTTGTGCACTTGTGAAATTAGTTTTCATGGATAATCTTAATTTCAATAAAATTTCACATTTAATAGCTTTCGTATTTAAGATGATACACAACAAAATAATTTTGGTGCCGATATTGGGTGTTACAGTCGTAATTTCCTAAAAAAATCATAAAAAAGCGATTGCTCATTGTTTATTCATGACGTCATCGATCGGCGATGCGTGCGTTCTCACTGCAAGAAATAATGAATATTTATGAATTCGCTGCACAGCGGCTGCAGTGGTTTTCCTATTGGCTATGCACATGGAAGTTGGAGAACCAGATAGTTTCAATGAAAAGAAAAGATGTCACCGTCCGAACCTAGCTAAAGGTAGCCGCGTATTGGGCACCCAAAAACCAGCCGCGTATTGGGCCCAAAAACGGAGGAGGCCGCGTATTCAGCCAAACATTCAGACAAACCTAGAACGTATGCGGCAAAGGAGGCCTTTTTCCGATGTACATAATGTACTTCCGGTCCGTTTTTCAACAAAATAAAATCCGCGGCCGCCGGGATTTTGGGCCCAAACATGCGGCTACTTTCAGCTGGTTACCGACCGCCACGCACGTGCGATCTCATTTCTCGATCCTTCCCTCGGACGTCCACGATCTTTCCCGATCTCTGCATTGCACTGGTATCCCGTACGCACGTGTATTAAAAGCATGCGATGCAGCAACGTATACCAGCTACTGTACTGCTGACGACCGGCCATAGAAACGTGCGCTATACACTAGTGGCAGTATTTACACTGTACATCGTAATGGCAAAATGCGTTCGGTGAACGATTTTCTTTGGTCGCGTCGCGATCCCTTCCAACTTCCAACATATTTAGTAACTATTATTTTGTGGCGTGGATAAGCAAAAATGAAATGCTCAGCGCACAATTTTAGGATTTTTTGTTCCCTTTTTATTCCCTTCTTTTCAGAGATTGGCCATAATGAATAGAGGTAGGCTAATGTATTTTATTGTTTTTGTCGCGACAACCGAAAAACCTTGTCGACATGTCGGAATATTTTCTTTGTCGCGACAATGTCGACAAAAGCCTTGTCGACAACAGCCTTATCAC